>OX243811.1:48318102-48918102 GCA_945859605.1 Lumbricus rubellus | reverse complement strand
AAAGACCTTATCATGTTTCAATGGTGCGGGGTGGGTTGGCTTAAAGTTACTGATCATCTATTCTTTTTTCTTTTTCATTATATCCACTAGTAGTCAGTCATGATTGCTTTGCCATAGTCTTCTGTCAACATGGTTTCCAAGCCCAGTGTGTTGGTTGATGACATTGTGTAATGGAAAGTTGTTCATTGAATTGAATGGAATTGAATGTTGGTAACAGATTAGACATGCCTGGTAAAGCGGGAAAGTCAATGGCAGGTGATAGTACGACGGCAGAAGATGTGAAGCTTAATCTTGAGAAGCAAATGAGACTGCAGACTGATTTGCCTCATCAGGAGAGCCAGAATTCTGAGAATTCTGTGTCTGTCAACAGGTAAAGGAACTCCTTTCATTATGTACCACTTATAACAAAATCAATTATGAGTTAATGTTGTAACATTGAGTTTCTGTTTTGTGCTTTTAACTTCTTTTAATATCTGTGTGTTCAAGTTGCTCTTGGAACTTGTTTTCAGACTGACACACTAGTAAACAGTTTTCAGCCCTCAATTCTGATGACTTTAGTCCATTCATTTAGATGTCTTTTTCACCTGATGCCATTAAATGACCTAAGGGCGTATTCTGCAATTAATTAAACTAAATTTAGCTTGGCAGTTCTCACGTTTCCCTTAGATAATTAATTAATTATTCATGGCAATATCCTGCTTTCTCCTGCACACAGTACCTGATGTGCTGCTGCTGCTGCTGACTATTCTCACTTATGTCTGATTGACACAATTAAGGTCACTGTTTACATGAAGCCAAATCACCTTTTTGGTTCTGGCCTACAGGTTGTGTGAAACTGTTCAGTCATCTTCAGTGACCTTAGCCCTTGGTCTTGCGCTGGATAAGTCTTCCACTATTTACTGTGGTTGACCTCTAAAGATATTTGAGTATGGGATCTTTTTCAGACACAAACCTATGTTTTTGGTTGCAGTTCATTATATCTCAAGAGGCTATGATATTGCTTTTCCTCACACAAAGCTGGTTTCTTTATTTTGAACTTCTTATAATAGCTGCTGCTAACAGCACAGCTTGTGTTGTCTTAACGCTTTAGTAATGAGCATGTACTAATTTAAGTGAGTTTGGAACAATTGCAGCTCGTCATTATTTAAATTAAAGTTGTAATGTCACATATTAGGCTTACAAATATACAGCTTACAAAACGTTGTTGTGAAAAATGGACATTTAGATTTTCTGTGCATTGACGCGTGTTCGTCATCTGAATGGTGTTCTGTTCGTTGTTTAGTCTCGATCAGATCCTCGAAGATCGAAAGGGAGATCCAGAGACGATCCTTAAGAACCTCGGCTTCAGTGGATCCTACTCGGACGTCAAGTGTCGCATCCCAGATCGATTTCTTCTGACTCCTTCGAAGGCGTACGGAATTTCGGTTGAGAAGTTCCTTGAGGGAAATCCCAAGCTGAGGGAATTCCTCGAAGAGAAGAATGCCATCCAGAATCCGGTTGAGATGATGATGACGACGTCGTCATCGTCGTCGTCGGAAGGTCAGTCTGATAATAATCTGAATTCTGATCATCTTCAGCTTTTGTCTCACTTCCAGCAGCTTATTTTCAACATGATTGTCCGCGAAGTGCCGCTTTCATATCTTGCATCGTGCGCAGCTTTAATTCGAGGCCTTTCATCGACAGCCATCAATGACTGCATCAGCCACACATACTGCCAGGTCATGAGGTCACGCTGCGGCGGCAGCGGTCAGCAGCAGAATCGAAAGAATCAGACGTCGTCGGTGAGGTGTGCTGATGCAGGACCAGTCACCCAGGCGCCACCTCCACCACACAGCACGTGCGTACCAGCTGGACCAACCGCCTCACACGAAGAACTACCTCATGCTACTGAAGCAGCGGTATACAATGAGGATATTTCAAAACAGGGATTCTTTTGTGCTGATTGGAACGGTTACCATAAACAGAGCGAGGTTTTAGGAAATGACAGTCAGTTAAATATTCACTTAAAAAACTGTAGCAATGCTCAATTAAATGATCACTCAAAAAATGACATTCGTGTGAACGATGGCGTAGAAAAGTGTGTTAAACAAAATGACTGTGTAAGAAATGACATTTTGCTGAACGATTTAACAAGTGATATTCCTCTGAGTGATCCTTTAAGAAGTGACGAGCAAAATGACTTTGACCCGACAAGAGACTGGAAAGCAGATCTCTGGAGTGATGACTTTGTGGAAGAGAATGCTGCCTTTTTGGGAGATGGCCAGTGGGAAGCGGAAACTGAGGACGGCATTATTACAGAACCAGACGGGGTCCTACAGTCGGAGGAGGGAGACGAAAGACGTCGGTCGGATGCTTACACATGTCGTGCGTCATGTGAGTTTGTGAAACTTTATTTTGGCCAGCGCTGTTTGGAAGTGGACGAGGAATGTAGAGCAGGGGACGAGGGATTTGATCTCCAGTTGGATTGGTGTTTGCCAGTGGCGACGGTGGCTTCAGATGATCGCGACTTTGATGACAGGGGGGGTGAGGCAGGTCCGAGTCGGAGCAAAGACTCAAGATGTGCGTCGGTTGAGTTTCTTGATACCGACGACTATTGCTATATTGATGACTGCGTGGACTGGTCGACAAAGAACAAGACAGATTTGAACGATGAAGGGCGAGGAAGGTCGAGAGATCGACAGAACTATAGAGGAGAAGAGCAGAGTACGAGTCGAGGACTGTTGGGAGGTTATGAAGAGCTGAGGAATCAACTGGATGACTTCTGTGTTTATGGTTCAAGTTTTAAGGAATGTGATGACGAATACTTCTACGATGATGTGGTTTGGCCGACTGAGTCACTGGTTTAGGCATCTGTCTGCAATATCCACAGCATGCTGTTTATTTCACAAGCTTTGCAAAGTTTCAAAAGGAAGTGTATTGTTAGGGGACTTTGAGTTCCTCTGCACCAATACAATAAGAGACAATGAAGAGTCAGTCATCGTGGCTTAGGCAAAGCAGCCGACCCAGTGAAGCATAGAAGAAAGCAGAAACCAGTGACCAATGACCAGGCTGGTTTAAGATTCCAACAAACACCACTCAAGGGTGCAATCTGGGGCTGCACCAGAAAAACTGTAACCTTGTGTGCTATGCAGTCAGTAATTGGCAGCCAGTGGGTCATTTGTTGCATGCAGTCAGAGGTAAGTGGAGAGTGTGGAAAATAGCCTGACAGTGGAGTTGAGTACTGACTGGAGTTGCCTTTAGATCAGAAGTATGGCTTGACCTATGAGTACACTAATGATGATTCAGGCACAAGATAACAGGAGTGAAACAGGGTGAAGGTGGCACAGTAAGAACTTATGGTATGCCGATTGACCATGATCTGTATTGTGTGTAGTAGGATAATGAGCTGGTGAAATTTACATGGTCATCATGGTTCAGTTGTGTCAAGATTGATAGAATGTGTTGAGTACCAATCTAGTACTAGAGGTCGTGTTGGGCTGATCAAAATTCTCGCAGGTATCATCCAAAGATGAAATTCCAGATGATCAATCCTCACTTATGAATGCAGAACATTTGGTGAAAAACTTTTGTGAAAATACCGTTTAAGACACAGACAATGAGGCATCACGCAGAGAGAACTGGGACGCTGAATGCTGAAACTAGGCCTACTGGTGAAACACTATGTAGCAGCTAAGGAGTGTTTTTGGTCTGTGGTACCACAGGCTGAAACTGTATCTCTTTAGCATACAGGTGAAGAAAGAGTAGTTATGCATCATTCTGGAGGGCTCCCAGAGAATCTGGCCTGCTTGCACCTCTTCAGTGCAGATCATGATATTCCTATCGTTGCAGGGCTTTGGTTCATTTAGTTCAAGGGACCAAATGCATTTTATCATGTGTTTGGTGATTTTATCATCTCTTGTGTCTGTTTAACTGCATACTTTTGAAAGGGCATTTTATTTAAATACTGAGTTGGCCTGCTTGATTTTTGTGACCAGAATTTGAATAATTTTATTCAGTTAAGGTATGCATATATGCAATGAATGATCTCTTTTGATTTCATCCAAAAAGTTTTTTAAAATTGTTTCAATCAGTTTTTGTTGTTGACCAGTACTTATTGTTAATGTTGACCAAATACACAGTGATCTGCAATATATCTATAGGAAATTTCGTGATTTTGAAACTCTCGGATGTTTATTATGGTAGGTGATGGGTTGTTGAGCTGCTAAAGCTCTGGTCAGTTTCGAATAAACACAGCTGTTATGATTCTTGGAGGAAATTCTGCAGAATCCAAGCTTTAAAAGTACTGCTTCTTATCACATAAATTCCTTCCTGATTTTAAGCAAAATTTTCTAATTAAGGATGACATCCTTTTCCTGACTGCACTCAACCAAACAAAAGTGCTTGTTGTTATGCTACAGTTGCATAACTCAGGAAATGGACGTGCAGCTCAATTAGCATTCACAGCACAAGTCTTGCCTTGCGAGGTCTTTTCGCATCCCTGTTACCTGCATTTTTAAAGCAATTTCCTAAAGATGCTACATGCAAAGCTTCATATACAATGTCTCTCTGAGGAAGATATTGAATTATAGGGGACTAAAGGCTGTTCACTTTTGAAGAATGCATAGCATATACCAGTAGCATACACAATATATGAATAGAACCCTACAAACCATTCAGAGACGTGCTAGAGAATTCCATATTACCCAACTAACTGTTGCAGGATATTTATGGGTTTTATGCAGATGGTGAAATGTAAAGCGAAATTAGCTGCAATAAAATAAAATATGGCTGCAATAAAAGTGATAGTTTTTCAGTTATCGTAACATTTATCTATGAATAGCGGCACATACTTTGATGAAATGTCCAGTATTGTCCACGTCCAAGTTGCTTGTGCTATTGAACAAAATGTTGAAGGCGGTCAATCTGTTTCCTGTTCTTGTCTGCTTGGCAATACTGTTGCTATCATTCATGCACATAATAACATAACCGACAAAGAAAACTTTTTCTTTGTGAGTTGTTTTGTAGTATTCTTGCTGCTTAAATACTCTCCTTAGTTATTGAAGGTTAATCAGATGTACCTCATTAAACTTGATCATTAGTAATATGTCTCTGTTCCATTGATGCCTGTCTCTTGACCTGGAACTGTGTGAACTGCTTATGCAAACCAGTATATACTGGAATCATCTTTATATATAACGTAGCTCAGTGTCACGTAACTTCTAATCTAGCCCATAAATTGGCCTGGATTCCAAATCTAATTCAGAATTCGACCACAGCCTCATTATGATGCTTTCCAGCAGTAGCATTTTATGGGGGAGAATCCAGTTTTCAGATATACACAGTATATATATATATATGCAGTGTTTATACAACTTGTCTACGAATCATCTATTTTTTATATTTAGTGTTTGCCAAGTAGGTTGGCATCAGTTTTACATTTGCATTTGGATTTTACATTTTCTAGTGGTGCAGGAGTAATTCATACTATGGGCTATAATTAATGGCTGATTGTGGTTAAAGCAGTTTGTACCTCCCTATTAGACCGTTAGTGGTGCTGCATAGTCATAGGCGTACGGGAGGTTTCAGAAGTGGGGGGGCAAAGATTGAACTTCTGCCCGAAAAATTTATCCGGCCAAAAAGTTGGTCGTCCGCGACTATTTTTGCCCGAAAAACCAGATTTGCCCGAAACTTGACGCCCTTTTTTTTTTTTTTAGTCGTCCGCGACTTTTTTGCCCGAAAAACCAGACTTGCCCGAAACTTGACGACCTTTTTTTTTTTTTTTAGTCGTCCGCGACTTTTTGCCCGAAAAAACCACCAAACATGCCCGAATTTGGGGGGGGCAATTGCCCCCCTGCACCCCCGCCTCGTACGCCTATGTGCATAGTGTATAGGGACTTTGAGCAAGTCCTTCACTTATAAATTTATGCATAGTGCCATCGATTAAGTTTTGGTGTTTAGGTAACAGCGCTGCATGAATGCAGAATAATAATAATAATCTTCAAATCACCGGATATTTTTAACTGATTAATACCATAGTTGTAAAAAACGTTTTTTTCCGTTTTTTATTCTCTCCCAAAAAACGTCGTTTTTTTCGTTTTTTATTTTTCCCATCGTTTTTTATCGTTTTTTATTTTTGTCTTTATCTTTATTTATACATTTATTTTCTATGATTATTTTCCTTAATTTTAATTTTTTATGATATTTCTTATGTTTTCCGCCAACTCTCAAGGATTCAGCTAACTAAGGTCATTATTTCATCGTTTAACATCATCATTTAAGAGATAGCCTACGTGTAGTAGGTTCCTAATCAAGATTATCATGGTTAAAATGCGGTTTTAGATGTAGCAAAGTCAAATTATTTTCCGTTTCCGTTTTTTATCGTTTTTTTGTCGTTTTTTATTATTTTGAAAAAAACGTCGTTTTTTACCGTTTTTTATTTTGTTTTCATCGTTTTTTACATCTATGATTAATACTAATTCATGTGCCGCAGCGCTATCTTTTGAAGTGACTCTGTTGCTGTTGAAACAGTGATATTGAAAGTATGATTTCTTATTGATGATATCCATAATATTTGTAAACAGAGCAGCACATAGCTTTCTTACATGTCCTGGCTTATGTGACTAGGTGCAAATTGTAACAGATAAAGTATATGGTGAATAAATGATTTTCAGAGCTGTCAATATTTCTGCTTGACATGTGACATTGAAGGTGGTGATGAAGTTGTTTATCAGAGGTAGAACATTTTTTAAATTGTTGAACGAGGGAAAACTGTATGAGAACTTAAATCTGGTGTTGTTCAAGTCCTTGTGAATTCTTTGCGATTCATATTCTATGCAGTAACTGAGATTAATCGTATTTGAATGTATGACATTTAAAACGACTAAAACCAGACAAGAGTGAAGTAGACATTGTCGCTGACAATTATAGAACTCTGTGAACTCGTTTAATGCTATGCTCAACTGGCCTACGTGTTTAATCGTATGCATTAATTTTTGTGATGTAGGTATATAATTTGAGTGTCTCAACCTTGTTAGGTCATTAACATCCATCGACATTACCGACATTGCGTTGTTGTATTGAATGGTTTTGCAGTTTGTTTTCTGGTCTGCTTTTAGCAATGTCAATGGCTATTAGAAATTAAAATTAACTGCTTTAATTATTCGTCACCTTCCACTTAAGCTCCAACGGCAATCGCCTAAATCTGTTTCAGTGACGTATATTCTAATATCCGTCACTTTGATCTGATTTAATCAGATATTCTAGCTTGCATTTTGCTGACCTTGATTTGTTTTGCTTCAAAAGAGAAAGGTGAGGATCTGGTATCTCAGAGAATGTTCGTAATTGTTTGAGAGCTATGGTTGCAATTAATTATTTGACACTAGTATAATTTTATAAACGGTGTAGGTGTTTGCTATGTGCAATACATGTGGTATTCAGTCAATTGTCATGCTTGCATTGCATGACGTTTTCGGTGCTGGTCCAGCATATATGCGTCCAGCTTCATATGTAGGATGTCTGAAGCCCATGTGACAGCGCTGTCCATTATGGTAGGACATTTGAAGTGCATAATGAGAATATTAGCATAAGGACGTCATCTGTCTTACTATGGTGTTTTTGGGGGATGCTACAGTGGGTCATAACAACGCCTGCTAAAGTAATTTGCAAGTGACGCCCAGCTGGGAATTTGCTGCAGCAGACAGCTCTAAGTGAAGAATGACGTGCGATGCGTGCGCAAGAAATGTATTCACGAATGAGTTCTGTGACTGACTATGTGTTGCTCGCTGGTCAACGAATATTCAGCTGAGAATTTGCACAATGCACATACTGCACATAGCCATATAGCTTTAACAATTCAAATGATATGAGCAAAACATGAGTGATAGAACGTAAGAATTGTGAAATGCCTTTGAAGTGTTTGGTAGAAAAATTATGTTTACAGCATTGTTTTAGAAGTGAGTCCCACAGCAACTCAGGTGGCATGTCTGTTCAATCTGCTTAAATGATCATTTGAAACAAGGGCAGTTGTATTGCAGCAAATGTACTGAGATTTGTATTCCTATGCGTACTCTATTTTCATATTGATTTGTTGACAGTGGAGGAGTTTTCTAGGCTGATATAAACAATCCAAAAATTCTTTACAGTTTTCATGGCTACTAGTATACAATTAATTAAACAGGCCTTCTTGTTTTCATCATTTCAGCCACCACCTCACATTAAGATACGAGACCCTCATTTATCCTTTTAACTTAATTGCCTGACACATTCTTGATCCTCAGGGACTAGTCTTTTGAAATTCATCTTTCTCATTGCTTCACCAACTTCCCATGTCTCTGAACTTGGCCGCAATCTACCATAACAGAGCCTCTGTCACAATATCTGGTTCATTTCCAGCAACCAGATCTCACACAACACATCTGTGGACAAAAACCCATCTGATTTGAATATACTCGTAAAGAGCTGTGCCATGTGCTTAGCTTTTCATAAGTGTGTTAGCAATTTTGAGTTTATAGTAAACTGATAATATAGTGTGGAGTAAATTATTTATTTACTGCACCTTGTCTGCATATTTTGTTACTGTGTACTGTTTTGTTGCCAGTGTTATCTTTCTGTTTCATAAATATGTAGTCGAAAAGAATTCTCCTTAAAGCATTGTTTTCTTATGATTTTTGTTTTTTTTCCGCTTTTCTGCATGCTTCCATGTTAGTACACGTGAAGTGTTAGATTATTGTTAGATTAGGAATTTGTGTGTGAAGTGCAACCACTAGCGTAACTACCAACTGGTATGTTACCATCACTTTGATTTATGTGAGATATCGACCACCTAAACTTGATAGTATTTAATTTAACTGGTCAACTGGTTCAAAGTAAACTAATGGATTTGCATAATTTGATTATATGGTATAAATTGAAGTTTAAACTTATTTATCTTTTGACTGGCTTGTGTTTCATTTTGTTTTTGTTGTTGCTGTTAGTTGTTTTTTCTGTTTAGTTTTTTAGTTTTTTCTTTCTTTTTCTTTTGTTCTGTTATTAGTGCCTTCTGAGGAGCGCAGAATGGCTAGGACTGGTTCTGATTCATTTTACCAAGCAGCTCTTACTGTGACCATGGTGAATCGTTTCAAGAGATTGACCGAGAGAGGCCGCTGGGCAGCACTCTTTCGTGGAGGTGTACCTATTGCTGAGGCTGTTGTACAAGAGACCCCGAGGGGCTGCAGATACTGGTCTGTTCTTCCAAAGGACAACAGGAGTTTCCTAGAGACAAGCGGATATTACGATGAGCTGTGGTCTTCCGTTTCAGTGGCCTCCGATCCCACAGACGACTCGAGACTTAAATCATGTTGCACTGTAGGCGAGAGTAAGACAACTGAAAGCAAAAGTCCTAAATTGTTTCTCGTTGCTTCTCATTTCATCTCCAAACAGTTACACAGTAGACAAGAAGTAGAAGAAAGTTCTACAAATACAAATGATGATCTGATGTTTCCCTGGTCAAAGCAAAAGGAATCCAGTTCTTCAGTTCATGAAGCAGAGACGAAACCTCAATTAACCTTTGATGTGCACATTGAAGGATGTGGACCACAGTTTCAACCTCAGCCAAGCGCAAAGAACATTCCTGGTCGGTTTCTTGCAAATCCTTCAACGCTTGTACCAAGTCACCTCATGATTTTCGATGAATCGAAATGCGATTTGGATTTGCAGCAATCTCTATCCAAGGATTCTAGTGCCGTGGTTCATGTAGGTACAGAGATGAGTGAAAGAACGGGGTTGAAAACGGAATTGCCTATAACTGAATCTTCGTATCAAAAATATGATGATCGTATGCACAGTACAGGCAATTGTAGCATTTCAAAAGGTGACTGCATAGATGAGGAAAACAGAATGGTTAGTAGTTTTAGAGAGGCATTGACAGTCTCTGATACAATGGAATCAAAAGTTTCTGAAAGGTGTGAGTTACCACAGACATTAAAAAACCATGCAAGTCACGATGTATTGGAAACAAAATCAAATGGTATCTGTGAGGATCAGACATTTATGGACTCGCATGATACATCAAGCACTGTGTTATCAGTGTCTGGTGGTGATATAGAGCCTGCAGATTTTGTTGCTCTACCTGTTTCTGACGGCTTAGAGTTGTCATCTTCAGCAGTTATTCATTCTGACGCAGTTGCTGCGTCGAATGATAGTTTGCGCTGGAAATCGACTGCCAAACGAAAAGAACGGTTTTGTCTGAAAGACTTCAGGGCTTTTTCAATTGATGTTGCAGAAGTAAGTGTACTATTTGCTGGTTTTTAGAGTTTAAGATGTCATACAGCAAGGTGAGGTTAGGCATCTGTTCTGGTATTTACTCCAGTTTGTTACATACCATATGAATATAACCTGCACATATTATGTGCATATAACCCATATGGAATAGGAAAATTCTTTAAAAAAGTTTTGGTAAATCCTGCACATGTGTATACCCCTCAAGCCCGGACAAACCATACAAGAATATGGTATGTTGGCCCCAGTTCATAGTTACATCAGCACAAGATACAGCTTTGTTGAATAGACACAAAAACTCAACATTCATCATCTTTGTGAGGATGGCCTTGATACCAGCTGAACATTCTAACTTCAAATGCTGCACAGAACTTTGTTGCTATTTAAACTAAGTTTGGATGTTGGATGCTATTTTTTTACCAAGAAATGTAAATCTCACATTGATTGGAGCTTTAAGTCTCTTTTTTAATGTTTGTGTTTCTTAGTGACATTTATTTTTTTAACTCTAGACTTGCAGTAGTAATGATCCACAGATGATTTCAATTATCAATGGAAAGCCACGGCTGAAGAAAGGTATTTCATTTAAATCTGATGTAATAACTTCTTTAATGCTTCTATATATCAATTGATTATTTGTTCTTTAAGTGAAAGTGACAGGAAAACTTCCCTCAAGGATTGATCTTATTTAAATCAATTGAATCTTATTGGAATTTGTACTGGAACCGCGAAATAGCTGGGGAAATAAATTGCTGTCTAAAATAGATTGGCATTAGTCACAATCTTGAAGCCCTGATGTATTACAAAATATATATATATATTATATATGTGATATACATGTGTGTATATATATATATATGTATGACTATATATATATATGTGTGTGTGTATAATATATATGTACATATACTCTGTATAGTATATATATATTATAAATAGTGTATATACTTATATATAATTGTATATAATTATATATATATTTCAATTCAATCATTTATTGATCCCGAGACATTGAAGTTGACATTGCATGCAAAGAAGATGTTAGAGCTTCTCAGGATGCAAAGGTCAAAGAGACAGTTCTAAGTCTTAGTTAATTAGGGACAGAAGTCTTAGTTAATTAGGGACAGAAGTGTTAGTTAATTAGGGACAAATGTCTTAGTTAATTAGGGAACCACTATTTATCTTAGAAGCAATTAGATGGCACCGAAAACATAGTCATGCAACGTTAGTTTCGGTTTAAATTAAGAAACAGTTTTGACCACAGAATGAACAACATCATGCATGTCCAGTTCCATCTAACCAAATACACATGTATTACCACAGTAACATGCCAGTAAAAGAATAAAAAGAACAAAGAAGCAAACTTATGTACAATTTTGTACATGTATTCGTTATTTTACGTAACTACACAGTACGCAATCATTACAAGCTTAGAAATTTTCACACCTGCTTATTAAACAATGTATTATATATATATATAATCATTTATGTATATAATATATAATTATATATTTATTCATATATATTCATATAATTGTATATATACATAATATATAATATATATTATGTTCGTTTATTGGCGAATCTGACTTAAGAACTGCAACTGGTTACATGAAATTGAACATAGATGTTAGATGGGCAGTTTGGGCTGGGGATCCATTACAGCTGTCTTTAAACTACACGGGGGGGATATAATATTCTTTCGTCCTTTATTGGAAGCACAGAATCATCGAGTCTTGGGTGCTGTTTTGTAGGGGTGTTGAACAGTACATAGAAACTGTTGCTGCAGGCTCTTGTTAATTATCACCTGCATCAGGTGCGCCTCATCTCAAAGGGACCTATTGTGAATGGGAGCAAGGCCATGTTCTGCATTTTCCTCAGGAGGCATTCACGCCTTGAGCATTCATCATGTGATGTAAGGCCCCACTAGGCCAGCATGGCCTAGAGAAGGCTCACAGTGCCTTAGAAGACCCTTGGCACCCTCAACGTATGAGTATAAGATGCCAGGACCATCTCAATGTGTGAAACCGCCTGGAGGTCACTATCCATGCCAACAACCAGAATGACCATTTCGGCTACCAGTTCCACGCTGGGGAGTGGAGGTGGGAGAATATTATGCCACCTGCTGCTGGGTGCTCATCATCTCCCTTAACTTGTTGGTGTTTGGCTTGAATTGTTTTGGGTGGATCATGTGCAGATAGTTTTGCTGTAACTTGTAGAGATTAGTTACTGGGAAATTTGTTGTGAGGGAGAATGTTATTACTTGTAAATCAGCAAATAACAGTCTGTACTATACTTTCTAGATTCATTAGTGAAGAAGCAGACGGCTAATGAGATTAAGTTAACAAGTAAAACTAGTTCCTACTATTTCAGTATGAGTGTTAGCATCTATACGACTGATGCAGATATAGTCTGTGCTGGATTTTAGATGACATGATACATCAGCTTAGTATTCAGTCGGGCAGCAGCGGCTTTGCTGAAGGTGATCAGCTGGATGTCTCCCTTCAGTCCATTAACGATGTCCTTGCGCCATCATCTCACACGGTTAGCTTTCTCTTCTTATAATCCTTGTTCATTTTGTTCCTCTGTTTCGTTAGACTTCGTAAATCAGCATCTAAGAAACAAACTTGTCTGATTGAATTGCGTGTATATATATATATATATATATATATATATATATATATATATATATATATTATTTCTCTCTGTGATTTTTTTGTGGCACTGATTATAATTAAATCGTAACTAAAAATGCATGAAATTATGATCACATTTTGCACAATGCATTCATTGTCGGATGGGGGATGCTGAGGTTTCTCTGCACAGCTTGCATCACCACCAGCTGTGACCAGCAGAGAAATCAACAGCTGTACCAATTTGCACTGTCATCCTGGTACACAGATTGTGTTTCTTCAGTGCTGCCATGCCTGCAGCAAATAAGTATAGGAGAGCTCTACAGCTGTACAACTCTCATAGGCAAAGTTTAAACTGTTATTGACAAAAAGCCCCTGAGGTGAAAAGGAAAAGGCTTCGTGCAGACCTGAATCATGCAAGTGCGATAAGATCTGAAATGACACGACTTTTTGTCGAAAGCTGCTTGAAAGGAAGTCTGTCACAGAGGACGCAAGCTCAGTTCATCAGAGTTTGTATCAATGAAAAAGTTGGAACTGCGATTACCGTACGTTAGATTCATATTACCTGTTCAGCTATATCAGATGGATCATGTTAATCAGATGGATTCTGGATAGCATTTTGCAGGTCATAATGTACCAACGAGTGACTATACACTAGCATACATTGATGCCATGATTTCCATGTGCACTATTGCAGCAGTGTTAGATTAAATTAGATACTCACCAACCATTTTCTGTGGCATTGTTTGATACGTGTTGCTAAAACAAGCCAGTTTAACTCTAAGCAAAAATAGCTATTCCACACATTTTAAAAATCTTTATCTGTTCTGCTTTTGTTTTGTTTCCTTGTCACAAGACGTGTTTGCACAATGCACACTCGTCATGATCAGCGGCCTTCATTGACACCTGTAGGAGAAATTGACCATTATCATAACCGGAATTGTTCTCTGTTTTACAGCTAGTTGTAAAAAATTTATATTACTTTTTGACTATAGAGTAGGCCTATAGACAATAGACATTGTGCATCATTCTACATAACTTTCATGATAGGGTCAATAAAATTATCAATTATGTTATTTATTGTTATATTTTATTGTTTATTCATAATTTTCAGTTTCATTATTCCCCATTGACAGAACTCCACAACTTCATGACAAATCTTCATAATAAGATCAAGTATAATGATAGCCATGTATGTTGCCACAAGAACATTGCATAAACACTGATACAGTGCTTTCAAGCTTCTCCAATGCCTGAACGCACTGTGTTAGTGTTTATACAATGTTCTGCCAGTGCTATATATAGTCATTTCATTTCATTTCAGGCATTTATATAGCGCCTCTTCAAGAAATCTACTCAGAAGCGCTCCCGACCCAACCACGGCTAAAGAGAACAGTCTTAAGAGCAGAGTAGAACGTAGTCTCAAAGGCTCGAGGCATTAGACGTAGTTCCACAGGGAGCCCATTCCAGGTTGCAGGGCCAACAACAGAAAAGGGTTTAGTTATGATGCATTGCATAGTAATATATAATGTTACCAGTTAAGGATACCTTTTTAAAAGTTATGTTCTTTGTATTTCAGTTACAGAACATGGAAACACCGAGATTAGAATACACGAACTTTCGATTCTCTGCATGTGAATCACCCGACTTTTTGCGTTCAGACTGCACTCAACGACCTTTGAGTGAAGGCAGTGACGACTGCTTTCGTATGTTCTCACAGTCAAGTTACAAGACGACAACTCATTGCACCACATCCACGCAGACGGACTCTTTGGACGTCTCCTCAGTTTCGCCTCACGGCTGTTTCTCCGCTCAGAACATCAGTCAGGATGCTGCTTCAACTCATCATGGTTTTCAACAGAATTTGCTAAACAATAGAGCTTTGTCAAAAGCTGAAAGGAAGACCACCGCTAAATCAGACAATATCTGTCGATCTATAAACGATGGATGCTGTGTTTCAGATGTTGATGCTTCAAAACAATATCGAACAGAAGTGACGATTCTTGTCAACCAATCGTCCGTGAAATCGCAGAATTTAAAAACATCTAGACTTATATATTCGTCGTCTGAATCATATGACATGAAGAAATTTAACGGAGGTAATGCATCATCGTCTGTAGAAATGGACGCAGTGGATCCAAGAATAATTGGAAACCAGACTTCGTTATGTTTTAGGTTAGATCAGAGTTCACTAGTTAAATGTTCTGGCCAATCGAGAAGCAGTGTGGATTCACTAGATGGGCACCAATCGGAATTAAGTATGTCAGGTCACAGTTCACCTGTCAGATACCGCAGCAAATCTGATTCCTTTCCTCCAGATCAACATTGCTTCTCTTTTAGAGACCACAATCAAACGACAAGTTTAAGAGACTCGTTTGATCGTCAAGATTCGTATAACTGTAATGGCAGAGTACTACAGTTGAGTGCGTCAAGTGATGACAGAGAACACGCTTCTGTGATTCATGAAAGAAGATACGAGGAATCTTTTTCAGATGTATCTGAACACCAGATGCTACACGATCAGCTCAAGGATTCAGGCTTTGTCCATGTAAGTTTATTATATGGTAAATGCAAGCACATCTCTTTGCTAAAGTATATGATGATGATGAGGATGATGATGATGATGATGATTGATGATTGATGATTGATGATTGATGATGATGATGATGATGATGATTCTCTGTCCGAAGGCAGGTTCATTGGCTTTACGCCCCTGGGGATGAGATGAGTGAGGTGGTTTCCCGTTGCCTTCCCCACAGACAATGATGGGTAAGCAACTTGCCCAAGGTCGCTCCACAGCAGCTTTCGCCACCGCGTCCCACATGTGCTAGCCCGAGATATCTAAATCTCTAAATGTCAACTCCCAGCCCGGGGCTTGAACCGCGGTCCGTTGTATCCAACAGACAAATGCCGCTCTCGCTTACCGGTGTAGCTAACTAGGCCAGTTAAAGTATATTTAAGCATTATAATTGAGCATATTTACATGAAATCATGGTAATAAAAATATAAGTATTATCCAATATATATAATTTTAACTGGTCACCACAATGCTTCCTGCTTCTCAGCGCTTCCCCTAATGAGTTGCTATTCTTGTATGGTGGTGCCTTCTTGTTTGTGCTCCATCCTATTTGTCTGATGTTTGTCGACCTGTCTCTGACCTCACAGCCTGTCAAACTTCTTGCTCTTTGCTACGAGGAAGTTTTTGGTCCCATGAACTCACACTTCTATTAGACAGTGCTCACCGAGCCTTTCTTTGGATTGTGAGTCCCACCATCTGGTGGATTGGTCTAACACTTGACTTGTGACTGCTTTTGATAAGTCACTCAAATCACACTTTTATATGTGACTGGGAGCACCTCTGAGTAGTGAGTAGGTCTCTTGAATAGGTGCTATATAACTCGGGCATGTTACCTAAAAGGAAAGGTTGTCTATTTGTGGAGTGATATTATTATTGCATTTCTGTCTCACTTTACCTTTTCTTACTTTATGTTGTAAATGACTGATAGTGTTTTGGAAAGAACAATTTGGACGTACTGAATAATAAGTATTTTTGCATTCCAGCCGCAGTCTCTGCCATCCTTTTTGCAACCGCCAATGACACCAATCTCACTAACGCCTAAATGGAAACAGGTTTGTCTGATTAAACACGTCTTTGGCATGGTCATTGCAAACCTGTGAACTTTTCATCTCTCATCCTCGTTATGTGTGAATGAGCAATTGATTAGTTTAAATTGTAGAGTCTATGCTATGGGGTGTGTTTGCATATATACTTCCATGAAGGTAGATAATTGGTGATTAAGTCATCACTTATGTATTGCCAGCAAACTATATTGGAATCGTACTTATATTTCACATGGCCCAAGGTTTGGCTTATCAGAATAAGCTTGTGGTTAGATCAGTGGAACCCAACCCATGGCCTGCGGGCAAAAAGTAGCCTTCCAGGCCTAAAAATGGCCCTCAACTTTCATGCATGCAGGTGACTGATTCCTAATGTCAGCTTTTATGCCTCTCGGTGACTATTGTTGAATTCCCGCTTTGCAGTGTGTCAAAGATGAACTGAAGCTGATGGACTTTGCCGTGCGAAAGTACAAACTGCAGAATAAGTTGCTTCATCGGAGGATGTGCAAAGCGATTGACTCCAGTGGATGCAGCAGAATTCCAGGTGTCCTACTACAGGATGAAAGGTTGGATTCTGTAACCATTATAATATAAATTTCAATTTACATTAAACTTTGGTTATTGTGATTTACATACCGGTACATAGACAGAAAATCATTCAGTCAAGAAACATATCTGAAATAGCCATCTATAGTACTTTTCTCATAAAATTTGAATCATTTTCTACCTTTCCATGTAGTAATTCACTGTAAAACTTTTTATCAAGCATCCGTTTAAGGCACTTAAATCATGAAGGGCACTGCAAAATGTGATTGCACCGAAAATGTGAAATATACTGAAAATGTGAAAGGCACTGACAAATACGAAAGATACTGAAACTATGACAGACATTGAAATATATAAACATGTTGAAAAATGTGCTGCTAGATCTTATTTCCCACCTCGGTCCAGATTATGGGATTCTAATGACTCTCATGCATTCTATTTGCTCTATTTCACGTTAAATTGATTGCACAGGAATGTAGATCTGAGTACTGGTACTGTGTTTGTCTTTAGGGACGACTTAGATATGTTGGAGATTCTACACAATGAGATAATGGAAGAGTTGGATAAAATGGAAGAGCTACTGATGCAGAGGTTGAAGCGATTCCTGCGTTCTCATGCTTACGATGACGAAAAGCATCTACCGTTGAGCAGTTGGACGAGCCAATGTATTTTGCACTCTGTATGTATAATACTATGACTCTTCTTTTCTTATCTACGACACCAGTCCAATACAAATGTTAATCTACATACTTTTGTTTGTGCCTTCACTCTTTAACTAATATGTAAAGACAGTTATTTATAAAATATGGAATACTGATGACGTATGTATGGATAATGACCCTTTACATGAGAATTAAAATAAATTTCTCATCCATACTTTAATAAATGCTCTAGCTGTGTAGTTAGCTTAGGGCATAACTTTTGTAGAACCGGTATCTAAAACAAAGTCGTCAACTAATATGACGCAACAAACCACCTGTAATCAGATCAACACTGAACGTTAGAGTAAATATTGACTGGTCCAGGGCTGAAACTCAATAAAGACTTGGAAGATATTCAAACTCGATTTCAAATACCATCCCCAAACGTAATCATCCTAAGCTACCAAAAGATGAATAAAGTGACAGAAACTTTGTGGATTTGTGGTCTGCTGGTAGGAGGGGATGTTGCTGATGATTTTATGTCAATTTGATTATAGTGCTGGTCATGTTAATAATAGGTTGGCCCTATGTCATAGTATTTGCTTATCAGGCTATTGGCCAAAAAGTATGCACTATGTATCTAGATACTTGCTATGCTGACTTTTAAGTTCTGCAGCACACAAGTGCTCGTTGCACCAGTGTAAGGGATGTTAGTCGTCAGTAACAAACAGTTAATCAATGAGGGAATATTACTGGGTCTTGCAAATATACAGAGTGTATCCAATGTAATCCTATCCAGACGACAGGCATCTAAGCTTACAATGTTCACAGAAACCTCAGCATCATGCAGTCTGCTTGATGATGATGATAAGGATGGTGATATCTATATATGATTGAATGAATGAAATCAATAACATATCTTGTTATGTTTCTGTGTTTGGTATTTTCCAGCTTAATCAGCTTTTGCACGAACAAGATTACCAGAGCAACATTGTCAATAGCATCAACTGCACAGATGGACCGAGTGACCAATTATTGTCAGACTCATCTTCCCCTCTTCTTTCCTCTCCTCCTCCTCTTCTGCTTCATTCGGTTCCCATTGTTTCACTTCAGCAGCTCAACCATTGTCTGGCATCAGTTGAGACGCTGTTGTCGGAAATGCAGAAGAAGTCAGATGTGATAGACAATGCCACACCATTCGAACAGGTACAGAATCTTTCTGCGTTTCAAAGTCATGAGGTCTGTTAGCTATACTTATAGACCTTATAGACCTACTTATAGACTATACTTATAATTAAAGTAATGTGCATGATCGACCAACTTGTATGCATGTATCTTATGGCTTTGCCAACATATTTATAATACTTCTTTAAGAAATCTGCCAGTGGCTTTGAAACCTGGCATTTCAACAGACCTGATAGGGTGAGGCTTAAAATGTTTTTTGTATCTTCTGAACCAATCAGTCAGAATTTAACTGATTGTTCTAGTAGAAATTTGGAACAGTTCAGTGCTTTATAAAGAAAAAACATTCCTACATGTGAGGCAGTTGGGTTCATGCTTAATTTGTCAACAGGGCTAGCTCAAGATAGAACCATCCTGATCAATTCTGGGATCATGCCAACTAAATTATTAAATTGCTTCACAGAAGCATGGCAATGGTATTAGAGATCTCTTGGCTGTAGTGTGTACACAGTATTTCGACAATAGGTCTTCTTTTTACCCCTTCATAGCGTAAATTGCTACTTGGTTGCAGATCCAAAGAGAAGAAACAGGAGCCAAGTTTGACTGAGATTCCTGTGAAGTGCTGTATAGGCTGTTAACTTATTACACATTCATTTTCCCTATGGTCAGGCCAAATCAATGTTTTTCTTTATGTTTTTAGCCTGCACAAAAATTACTTGATGAAAATAAGCAACTGAAAAGACGAAAGAGTTATCGCAGATTTCTGCCTGCCTGGTATGATGGTTTTCGTTATGTCTGCGTATGCTCGTGACCTTTATTTAACTTTGCAGAGTTTTAGTCAGTCTTCATAAGGTAATGGTGTCTTAAACTTTCATGACTAAACAGTACTTCTTTAAATTCCTGGCGTAACACTTTAATGAAGCGAGTGCAGTGGGAATTTTTACGTGAACCTGTTCCTCTTTTATTCTTTATTTTCATATCATGACCGTCCAATTTATTTAAAGAACTCTTTTTAGGCAACGTTTATTCATTATGTTCAAAAACTGGCCACAATAAAACATATATTTTAAAAGTAATGTTCCACTATTAGGCTACCATCTAGCAGATTTTGGTAAAAATATGAAGACTTTGACTTTATACTGTTGATTTTATATTGTTGATTGGAGAATTGGATAGTGATTTCTGTGATTTTAAAACTTTGTATGTAATACATTAAAGTTAGAGCTTCAGTATTTAATTTGAATGCTCTTGTTACATATAATTTCATCAAGTTGTTTAGTATTTCTTAGTTCTTAGGCCTAACTTGCATGTTGTCTGTGTTTAGTCTGAAGCCACAGTGGCCAAAGAAGCAACCTGTGTTGAAGCAGCAAATGTCACTGCCAAACATAAAGGTCAGTGGTTAAGAGCAGCTATTCAGAATTGTTGAATATTCATAAGAATCTAAGACTTCTCGATGTTCACAGAGGTGACTCAGCTGAAAGACTCAGAGCTGTCTTTTATAGACATACTGTCTCAAAACCAATGTCTCTTATAGACAAATATATTGATTCTGGAATGAATTAATAAAACCAACCACCCAAAACACTTCCTCTGGACATATAGGTTAAGTCATGCTATTACAATACAATACAAATGCATTTGATGTTGCCCTCCATACAAAAGAAAATCAGTGGTGCAGAGCAATTGTCAGTGAAGGACTTGCCCAAAGTGCCTTCACAGTGGCTTACCTCAATCAAGACTCGAAAGTATTGAGTCAAGGATAGGTTGTGGGCTTGGTGGTGTAGCGGGTGTGTTCAGTGCTGTAGAGCCGGAAGGTTGTGGGTTCAAAGCCACCTTAAACTGCCGCAGAGGGACCCTGAGCAAGTCCTTCATTAGCAATTGCTCATGCGCTTCGGTGTCAAACTGTGAACCGTGCTGTAATCGGGAGCACCTCCGAGTAGTTCTCTTGAAGGGGTGCTATAATAAATGCTCATACATACATACATGTACATACATAAATTTGCCGATAGATTGTTGTTATTTCAATAAAAGCTACTGTAATATCGGATATATGTTGTTGATATTTTAACAGGATGATCACTGAAATGACGTATCTACAGAAAAGATGCTGCAGCTGAAACAATTAAAAATGTACACTTGAATTTAATCTGTGATATAAGAATGCTTACAAATGTAAAGTCAAATTTCAATTGCCTTAGTAGCATTTTGTAATGATGGTGTTAATTTTTCTAATCAATGTTGATTGTTGATGTAGGAGTATAGATAGCACCCATTAGTGTATGCGATCAATTTAAAAAACATGTACCTTTGAGACATAGGTTGCAATATGTACAATCTCCGTATGTACAGAAAATGCTTAACCCTTCAATGACGAGCGTATACTAAAATGCATAGGAAACTAATGCAGCTCATTGTTAAAGACTAAAGAGTTCAAACACATTGATATTACTTACTATTGATTTCAGAGGTTTAATTAATATCTACTTCTGTTGCTAAGGTATGATAATGGTCACATAATAAATAATTGAATTTCTGTGATTTTTATTCATGCAATACATGAAAAATAATTAATATACAATTAATGCAGCCACTGTTCATGCTTTATTCAGCAGACCAGTAAGGTGTATCAGTAAATCAAAATGTTTAGTCGAATAGTCGGACTTGGAATTCACTGAATTTGACACTCGGTGTACATTCAATGTTCTGATGCTTAACATTTTATCCTGTTTATGTAGCGTTTCTGATGTGTGACTGTTTTTTTGAACTTTCAAATATAGATGTTTTTGATCATTAACAAGACAGGCTATTGCAAAATTTACAGTAAATTTCAACCCATTTATATAATATAAAGATTGTTTTTCAATGGTTACATTCCTAAAAATTGGAAATATATACATTTGTTTTTATATTTCTGGATGTTTATACAGCTATAATGGGCTTCTTGAACCGAGAGTACTGGTAGCAATTAATTCATTTGTTCGGTAAACATATAAATTGTTATAAATTTAGAAACAATCTAAGGCTTCATCAAACTATGGTTTTATTGGGATATTAGGTTTTAACGAAGTGAAAACTCATTTAATTATAATTATGCAATAGTGTTGCATTTCATTGTCAGTCGAATAGAACATTGTTTGCATCAAGAGAACTGCAGTGTATCATAGAAGAACGGAACAAAGAGACAAAGGAAGGGACACCATTGAGGTCGTCTTGTTATGCAGAGTTGCAGACATCTCGAAACAGCTCATGAATAATTCTGTGCATCATAGTGCACTATGAGGGCTAATAAATCAGATTAGATAATCTTCAGGACCAGGATATAAGTAAATTATACCAAATCCAGTAATTGACCACAAAGCATGCTTCTGCTTAGTGCTTATGCTGCCACCGATTTAGTCATGTCTAACAATGCCAGTCACCCCTGGAATAGAAATTATGAAGATGTTCAATAACTGACAGAGGCTTGCAACATGTGGATTAAATTATAAAAAATGAATTGAAAAGTCGACATGCCTGCAAGACCATCATGCAAGTCCTTCAAAGTGTTACCCACCCTTACTGCACAAGATTATATCGAAAGACAAATGTTTTAAAACAATTATTCACATCCAGTATAACAATCTTTTCAATTTGGGATGGTGTTTTTATATTGTAGCTTGTGCAAATTAGAAGGCATTCTAATTAGACTTTCAGCTAAGTATAGCGTTAAACTAACAACGACCAGCAAAAGCCAGATATGACATTTTCATGTACAACAGTTGCTCTGTAGACTGTAGTGCACATGCACTGGTCATTATAATGAAAACGGCTAACAAAGAGTCACACTTACGTTAGTCAGTAATCAAGCAAAGTTTTGAGCACCACATGACACTGCTTACACCGGCTGTACATTACAAGAAACTATATTTACAGTATTTAAGTCTTGCGGCCTACGTACAAAAATTTATAGAAGGACACTTGGAAGTGTTATATGACTTTCAAATTTTCAAAAGAGGACATCATTCTGTTATTAGGCAATTTGTTTTATCTCTTTCTAAACACAGACATTTATCACATGTGGTCAAAGCTCTCCAGACACGATTTCATGTCTTAATACGTTGGCCGCGAGGGACGTGTTTACATGTCCCAAAATGAGTCATTTAACACAGCAAATCAGCGGCCAACGTCGTAAGTGACTTCTGGCCAAAGTCCACAAAATAGCTGTCCATGTGGAAATTATTCACATTCATTCACAGTTACTACCTGCTTTACCCTGTATAATATGTTTTCCACATAATATTCTTAATTAATTCATCACTAATTAATTAGCAATAGCTGGTAGCTGTTAAATAATCAACCATAATTTACTTGTGGTGAACTGGAATGTTGCTGTGTAATGATTGAATCAAACAAATAGATGATCTACATCTTAAACTTCAGTGATTAGAGGAAGTTAGCACAAAAGTAACATTTCATCTATAATTATATATCTGAACTCCAGCCACTAATGTCCTAATTATTAATTAAGCAAATGCCCATATCAATAAACAAACACAAGCTAATATTATATCGGAGACACACATATTTTAACCTGCACCATTGCCGTCCGATTACACACGAACCACTCGTCACCAAATGTTGAATAGTTGACGTCATGCACCAAGACAAATGGTCATTAACTCTTTCTATCCACAATAGCCCTGACCAATGTTGACTTAGGTACCAGTATTCTGGTTTTGCACTAAGCATAACTCTGATGGAAAGATCAGCGAAAGCATTGCAGCTGAACCCAAAAGCAGCGCCAGATCTCACAGCGGTAAACATTTCATTTACGCTGAAGGACTTGTCACTAGCATGGCAGCAACAGGGTTTTGCTAAATGTGGTTTGAGCAATTGATGTCATTGGGGAATCAAACAATATGGCACAACACGGGTGGAATACAAATGCTGCCAAGTGATAGTTTTCCTTTTTAATCTGTCCCCTCTCGACCCCTACAGATACCAGTGGCATAAATTTACATCAACAGCTAATATTGGCCAAAGGTTAAAGACAAGATTTACACAGAGCAGTCTGTCCTTTGATGAAATCTCGGCAGGGACAGACCCTCCTGACCCCTTCCACCTCACCAACGCAGCTGAACAGCAGAGGGTCCACCTGTAAGAAACATTTCCGAGTCTCGGGCTCAAAGGCTGGGAAGATCACATTTGATTCTGAGTCTGTACTGAAACACGTTGAATTCAAAAGCTTTTCAATATGCGCTTGACTGTTCGTTCGACTGAAGTGCGAGTACTCACAGATTTGTCCTGTTCAAAAACAAACATTTGAGCGTACAGCAGTTTAAAGGTACAGTCAAAATGTTTTCGAAATGTGGACATGGAAAAGAATGTAGAGAAATCAGCTGGATGGAACAAACAGATGGGAATGAATGGAGAACAATAAGAGAGACAATTGAGATGGATTGGAAAATGCTGAGAGGAGAGTTGCTGCTAAGAATGCTCATTGAAGGAAGGGGGAGGCAAACGAGAAGAAGAACAAGACAGATGATGCTGCATTATTGGATGATAACAGATGGATAAGTAAAGCTGAAGGAAGAGGCCCAACAGTGAGTGCAATGGTGATGTCAGACATTTCTATCTGCCTAGGAGGCATAGAACCAAGAAGGAGCCACAAAACAACTAAACTCTACCATTTCTTTAGGGTTCATTTACTCTACTTTAATCTGAAACTTCCCAGTATCACATTAAAGTCATCTATGTTTCTGTTACGAACAAAACTGCACATCAAGACCCGCTTTCCAAATAACTGACATACCTATTTTCCAGCAAGCATCCTTGCATGACTTTCCAGGAGCGGAAGCAATGACGGTAACTGAGTCAAGAGGTGGCCAGACTTCGGGATGTGGAGAGCAGAAGTCTTGGTGTTTGATGTAAGCATTTAACCTCTGCAGCATGCCTTCGTACGTAAACTCGTACGGCAAATACATGCCCACCTAAGCGAAGAACAATCCAAGTCATTGCAACCTGTTAGCCTAATTTAAACAACAGCATCACATGATAAATGACAATAAATTCAGTAGTGCAGTTTATAGTTAAACAAGGCAACAACTAACCCAATTACCGTATTTTCGCGAATATAACACGCACAAGGGTATAACACGCACCCGAATATAACCCTCTACTTTTTGTGATTTGAGTAAAAATTGATTTGTATAACACGCACCCGACTATAAGATGCACCAATTTTCGTTCGTCTAACCACACGGAGGTATAGATTCCTGCATAAAACTTGCCATTTACTTGAGTAAGCTTACTTAGTTTCATATGATGACAGTTTCGATAAATCTAGCGATTAATAATTGTATGATATATCAATTGACAAAAAATAAAGTGAGTATGGCCAAAGGAAATTCTGACTTTTACACGAGTTTAGAGATGGCATTCACCGCATTCGACATTTGCAAAATTGAAAACGACAGACAATTACAATTTATATGCTGTAATATTTAACTTTTATATTTAAGGTCGAATCAATTTGTTATACTTTCAATTGTAACTATCTGCGGCCCTGATATTTTATGACAATGATACTTCTACTGACATCGGACTTAATATCCTATCGTTTTGTCCATGCCTCCGTATTGTAAGTAAAAAACATTTTTACAGCAGTTTCTGACCATGACCTGAAAATTATCTGGTAAAAACTAAAAAATTTGGCTGTGTAAAAAATAATTTGTATAACATGCCCACGAGTATACCACACGGGTAGGGTGCGTGGTTTGTAAAATTTTGTATAACCCGCATGTTATATTCGCGAAAATACGGTATATATATACATGTATATGAAAGTAAACAAAATGTCTGTTATGAGTCATGGAGCGACTAGAGTATGCGATTAGTCAAACCTGCAAGCAGTTGGGAGAATTACCCAGCAGGAACTGCAGATTCACACTTAAATCTAGATGGTTAATGCAACATATCAAAGCATCCAGTTAGAAGAGTTTCTGAATTTATAAATACTGGAAAGACATCCTGCAGTTATACAATTAACTCACTTCAATACGACCATTAATTCGTGCCTTCTATGTTATAACAGAAGTGTTGAAGTTAGGTCAGAATAGTATGGAACTGGTTGGTACCTTCTTACTGTCGACCATCTCAAGAGCTTTCCTGATGGCAGCTTCCACTTCTGTCATGTTATTTATGTCAACTGTGTAAACATGTGGTTCAGAGATGAAGTCTTCCGCATAAGGATGCTGACTCGTCACCTACAATA
Source organism: Lumbricus rubellus (assembly GCA_945859605.1). Taxonomy (NCBI): domain Eukaryota; kingdom Metazoa; phylum Annelida; class Clitellata; order Crassiclitellata; family Lumbricidae; genus Lumbricus; species Lumbricus rubellus. Next base: position 48,892,000 of record OX243811.1, on the reverse strand, counting down.
CAATGCAGCGCTCATGAATAAGCTGGTGCCCTACGCTCGAGTGGTGCTTTAGAAAATTTGAGTTTACGATTACGATACACCACTGCGCAAAATTAACAGAAACTATTAGCCTACTGTGATATAGCATCATCTTGTATTTATAGTTTTATATAATACATCTTGCATTAACCTGAGAATCAACCAGTTCGATCAGTAGGCTCTGGCTCAATCAGCAATCAATTGATCCTTTGTGTATATGATACAGTCAGGTATTTATTGTAATTGATATAGGACTACATCAGAATTTAGAGAAACTAGGCCAACCACTTACTTTTCTCAGTGTTGGCTTTCCTTTGAAAAATGGCGTGTTCTCCCTGTTATGTGGTGGATCAAATCTTGGATTGATGAAAACACATCCCTGCGCAATAGCTTCCAGTGGAGCAGGGCCCTCGTATGGAAAGCCAAGACCAAGGAACAACTGATCAAACAGAAAAGCAAAAAGATGTCAACTAAACTTCGATTCATGTTTAGATCTTGTGCACTGCCAGAAGTCTTTAAGAGATTTTGTCAAAGGCGCAATATAAATAAATTTGCAATTAAAATTTAATAAACATAGAAAATAATTTGCTACATGCAGACACACATACATGTTTAGAAAACAGTTTCAAACTGGCATCTAAAATCAATTTTACTTATTTTCTTTTTCCATGGTGATTGGTGAATATTGCTTTCTCAGAAAGTGCTGCATTTATGAATCATTAACTACCTAAGTGATATATATTATCACGAGTACATGTAAAAATGACTGAGATACTCATTGTAATATGATTGCATGCATGTACTGATCAGCTTTGCAAGTACAATAATCAAATTACCTGAATTATTCTACTGAATTATTAGATTGTATTGTACTGTGGGAAGTGTTTGCAATGGTACCAGTTACATGGACCTACCTCTTGATCCATAGCAATCAATGCTTGATTAGCTGATGAAGAAAGAAGGATGAGGAAAGAATGGCAGGGTGGGTATCGTACAGTAGCTGAGTTAGGCATCATGAGGAAGAGACAAACAGAATGCAAGACAGAGACATACCGAATTAGTCAAACCTTCGACTCCAGAAGAGTTGTACAACTTCAGATGACTTGGTGAGCAAGATATAATGAGAGAAAGCTGACAAATAAAGCATAAAGAAGAAAAAACAAACCTTTGACTCTAGGAGTAGCTTGTGTAACTCATTACCACTCAGTATGCCATGGTTCGTAACAAAACTTGGCAGAGTGGATACAGACAGCTGACTCTTGTCAACAAAAACCGTCCCATGAACATCAACATATTTCTTCACAACAGACAGATAGTCCTCCTTACCCTAAAAACAGAACACACATAATAGCCATTCAGTTGTTGCATAATCAACAGCATCAAATGTTATATGACACAACAGAACAGTCATCCAAGCTACTATAGCAATAATAAGATAGGCTTCAGACATACAAGTGTGATTCTCACTCTGTTTTACAAAATCTCCAGCAGCTAGGCTGATCTGCCTGCATGCTTTTAGCTATAACAATACGGCAAATAATTACCTCCATCAATTTAAGTCTGAAAACCAGAGCAGCTTAAACCCTTGTAGTTACATTAGTAAAACAGAAAACTTAATGCACTTTAAAATCACATGACCTGGTTGCCCTATTGCTCGCAATACAATAATGCTGCAACGCACATTTTCGGTGATCGGTTCAACCACAATGAGCGAGAGCTTTCCCTGGAGATCCATCTCCCCTTAGCCTGGATAAGAAGCACCTCTGAGTAGAGATCCTTAAGGAGTGTTACATAAATTTAAACTGACTGATATGACAAGATCCGGATTGAAACTTGTGTCACACGCATAACAGTCAACTCATTAGCCACTTGGCCACAGCACCACCTCTGCAACAAGAAGATAGCTCAGATGAGACTAACAGCCCATCTCAACAAAAGTTCAATAAACATCTTTAAATGTGATATCTAAAAATCATCAGCATGAAATTTAAAACATTATGCCACTGTTTAATTAATACCTCCCACATGTTTTGAACCTTCCCGTAGACAACTGCCTGTTGTTTCTTCGTTATGTTTTCATATTCATTCAGCGAAAGATGTTGTTCAACAACAAAGCCCATAAAAGAATTGTCAGGAGAGTGAGCTGAAAAACATATAGCCAAATATGATCAAAATAAATAAAGAAAAATTATAAAGATTCGACTTGTAGATCTACATGCTTCCATTAGCATAGAAACCAATGTTTAATTAATAATTATGCGCATCAATTAAATTTCAGTTTTAACTGGATATTATATTAGGCAAAATCATTTTGCAGTTCTTCAGAGATATCTGTACTAAAGACTTATAGAAATTTAAAGTAACAATTAAGTCACAGAACTTTATGTTATGCAGCCCCACAAAATTAGTTCTGAAAATATTAGAAAGTTGCGATCTGAAAATCATTCTAAATAAAACTGTCTTTGATAAATACGCTTTTTTGGTTGCTGGATGTAACTCTCTCCCTGTATCTGACCATTCTGCTCAGTCGCTTGTGTCCCATCAATTCACAATTCAAGACTTGATTATTTCGTCATAATGATTCATTATTTACCATCTGTTTTATGGGGGAATAAGTTTCTGGATTGTAACCTAATAATGGCTTGGATTTTTTGTTCTTGCATTTGTTATGGCTCCCCCCCTTCAAGCTCTCTACTCAGAGGCACTCCGGGAAACACTGCATTGGAGTTTCACGATGAAGTGCACGAGCAATAATTGCAATTGAACGAATTGCTCAAGGTCCCTAGGTGGCGGCTTGAGGTGAATTCGAACCTGGAACCTTCCGGCTCCAAGGCACCAAACCCACCGCGCCCACAATGGTTCTTGGTGTCTCATCAGTTCATGACTTGTGCATCAGACACTGGTGCAATAGAAGTTACTAACGGCAGTTTACAAGAGATATCTTTTTGCAATAATTCACTTACGAAACATCGTGAAAAACTGCCGCAAGTTTAGATTCTGTTTTCCCCATGTTGTTGTTTTTTTGTGCTTCTTTGCATATGGAGCATTATTGAACATGGCTTCTGTTCCAAAGGAATCAATAATTCGAAGCAGACAACTAGAAAACAAATCAATCAGACAGCTGCAGATAAAAAAAAGGCCAAATAAGTGTACAAGGCAATTATAATAATATTCATTTATTATACGAAATTGACAAGTACAAAGTAAGATCACATGTATATATATATATATATATATATATATATATATATAAAAAATTACATACACTGTGCCCCATAAAAAAACACACCAACAAACTTTTCAAATATCTTCTATAAAACTAAGCCAATTGTGATAAAAGTTTGTACGTTGTTTCTCAAATAATTTTGCCCCAAAATATTTTACATTTTACTTACTCACAGAAGTGGTTGCTGTTGGAGGCAGTGACGCAGACTAGGCGTGTTTGGAAACATTTAAACAGAGATTAGTAACTTATAGTTAAAATGGTTTTCAGCAGCGAAGATAAATTTTTATTAAGAATTTAGTATTGTTGAAGGGTTTCAGTAGTCGTCGGTTGATAAAAGAGTTCCCGCAGAAGGGTTAGAATAAAAATGGCCTCGATGTACTGCTGCGAAAGATTCGAAAAATGCGTCTACCAGACAGCAATACAGGACATCAACGAGTTGAAGGAGCGCCTCATCGTTGTGTGGGCACAGTTGAAGCAGAGTGTCATTGACAGAGTTATTGAACAGTGGTGGCCAAGGCTGAGAGCCTGCGTTCAAGCGAAGGGACATCACTTCGAACATCTTCTTAAATGAAACATTACTTTTTCTTATTTAACATTAGACTTACATGCGTTTCATGACAACGTTTTTGGTGTGTTTTTTTATGGGGCACAGTGTATATATATATATATATATATATATATATATATATATATATATATATATATATATATATATATAGTAGCAACAGATAATAACAGGAGTGTGTGTAATTAGCTAAAGACTAACTAACTAGTGTTATGCACAAAAGAATGCCAAAGTCTATAAATGAAATGCAAATGATTTAAAAAATAATTTGTTGGAATACAACAATTATAAAATCATCACATCGTCTCACAGGTTTCAAATTTCATAAGTGAATACATTCAGGGCATCATTCAGCTCCAAATAAATGAAATCTCTATCATGCGTACCTAAATTTGCCATATCCATTTTTCACCTTCTTCTTGAACTGCACAAGTCCAACGATATCGGTGTAGATCATGTCAACGGGCAATTTTGATCGCACTTGACATTGTGACTCTGCGTCTGGCAGTTTTCGAAGAATACTGCCCAGAGTTGAAATATTTAAGTTAAAACAAATAAACCACTTATTGCAAATTCTCCAAATAAATTTAAAAGGTGTAGTTGATATATAACATTGCCTTGCTTTGCAATTATTGAAAGTTGCTTTTTAAATACAAAAATCAACTTTAAAAATTTACGTAAGGTCTCTATAAAGACATCAATTGTAATAACAAACTTATTTTAAAAGAAATCTGGCAGCAGTAGAAAACCAAAATATTTCATAATCATTGTAACGCGATAAAGAAAAGCAGACTTTACATACTGAACGAGATCGTCGTATTCGCTGGTAATTGTGAGATCATGGCCCAAGAGATATAAGGCAGAAATGATATCACTCCACTGAACCAATTCACCCAGTGGACCACCTACACAACAAAGTAAGCATTGATCAGCAGACCTATCTCTGGATGGTTACTCAAAGCTGTTGAACCATTGCTAAAGCATTAGCTTTTACAAACTATACAACTTTGAACTCTTTGAAAAACTATTTTGCGCCATTTTCTACAGGCTTCAATTGACAAAATGCAGCTAAGTTTTGAACAAATCTTTTAAACAAATTTTTCAATATAAAATGAAGCTTATTTTAAGTATTAATTGTTTCCAAGTTATATGTTTTCATACAGCATCAGATCTATTGTCTAATGCAGTTAATTATAGACAATTATCCAGTAAAGACCTTGTTAATGGCCACCATATGAGAACAATCTTAAAGTGCTTAATCAGCCAACTAACGACCATTTGATGCAACCAGGCCATCCCCAACCACAACAGTGGTAAATACAATATAGGTGATTCTCTCTTAGTTTGATAAAGTCAATGATCTAACTGATAACTTGCAAACTGAAATAATTACCGTATTTGTTGTAATGACATGTAACATAATTTTATATGCTAGCATCTGAAGAGATATCTTGAAGAGTTGCCATACAAATTCTCAGAATAAATAATAACTATGATAATACAATTGAAATTTCTGTAAGAGTTAACCTTTCGAAGCCGTTTCTGGAATCTTAAATCCGGATTTTGCTGACAAGAAACCAAGATGAACAAGAATCTAAAAACAAAATTGCTTAGTAAGATTTCAGTCAACCAGCTCAGAATAATCATTATTTCCGCAGTACGTCCCAAATTTTATATGTTCAGGCTCTAAGGATGTGTGTACAAAACAAGTCCTTTAGATATTGTCTGTTCAGAAGCAGTTCAGCGTCAAAGTAATATTTTCTTATACTTAATAGTGATTATCATTACTAATAAATAAATAAGTACTCACTCAATTTTATTAATCAAGTCTATAAACATTATTAATGTTAACAATGTATTAATGTGCATCACGTTGAGTTCACCCGCATCCGAGGTCGGTCGGTGAAGTCTTGTTTTAGCGAAAGACTCTTCGCCGCGTGAACCCAGCGATCCCAAAGCAGAGTGATGCGCTTCCTGATCCAATCGTAGTTCATTCGATGTCCTGGATCTTGTAATAAACCAATCAGATATTCCAGCTCAAAGTTCCATGATGCCTGTAAAAATAAAAGTCCCAATATTATTACTAGCAATATTGTGCTCATCAATATTTTGGCTGAACTTCATTGATGCAGATAGCTAATCAAGGACAGCCGATTATTAGTGATAAACAATTAGTCTGACACCATTGTTTCTAACCGTGGCAACAATACTGCATATTTAAATTATGGAGGGAAATTTAATTCTGGTAGCGAATAATTACAGATATAAATTCACAGTTTCATCAACTTACTGGCAGACTAGTTAATCTGTGAGCAATTATGCTATGGGGAGTATTTCTTACAAAAAAACTAAAATTTTGCATTTAAACAAATTATTTAGTCGTCTTCTTAGAAGAAGGTACATACAATGAAAAATGCATGATGCAAGTCAGACTGAAACTTTGGCATAAAAATTACAATATTTATTGTAATTTCTTTATGCCAAAGTTTCAGTCAATATTTATAGTTCATCAATGGATAACGGTATATAATTATACAACTAATTACCTGAGATTTCTCGACTACATTGAATTTCTTCGAAACATTCAGTCTTTCTGGAAGTGGCGGACACCACGACTCAATCTAACATGAAATGAAAATTCAAAACATGTGCTTGGCATTAGACACTGAATATTGCGGCACTACTACATGTGCCAGCACCAATTGAGACATGCAGCACAAGATCCTTGATGACAGTCGAAATACAATAAAGATATATATATATACAAAGGTAATCAGCACATGTATCTGACACACACCACTGAGGGAGCCAAGCCAACAAATTCACTGTTCACCACCCAACAGAGATACGAGAGCCCACCAATTTCATGTATTGACTTCGATGGCATATCGAGCATTCCAGTTAGGTCTAAACAAACTTTTTAGATCAGAATGTCATGTTTCTGCGCATTGAAAGATTCTAAAAAAATGGTCATACACAACAGAGGTGCTGAATACCAAAGACCCATCCATCATCAACTACACTTACTTAACTTGAAAAGAACTGTGAAACAACATTAATAATTTAAGACACCAGAATTTCTCTGTGACTACACAATTCAATCAAGCTAAGATACTCTAAAGACACGAGCATCATCCAACATATAAGCTAACCTCACTTAGGTAGATGCGATGTGAACAGAGTGACGCATCAACATTGTATTCCGAATAGCATGGCTCAGAAGACCAGAAGTTTTCCATCCACTTCAAAATAGCAACAGACAGGTAAAAATTAATCTCCATGGCAACAGATTAATTAACACTCTATCAACCACTGCCACGATATTTTATAATCAACTGCACCTCTAACTAAACAAACCCTGGAGCAAAGTCGCAATGAATATTCATTGCTACACCACACTCATTCAGGTGCATTACTTAAGGACTCTTTCACGCCAACATAACTTGAAGCTCTTCAAACTTTCTAGACTGTTGTGATGCCAAACACTGCACTAAAGGGCTGAACGCAGCTATTCACAAAAGGTGGCATCGATTGAAAAAGAGTTGCAACAATGCTAAGTTCCTTCTCTTTCATCAAATTCCAGATGGAATCACGTCAAAACAAGAGTCTTGTGCACAAATAAATTTTTACAAAACTAGAAGCATATTTAACCATTAAATAATAGCAGTTTTATAGTCATACTAGCTGTACCCGGCCATGCGTTGCTGTGGCAGAAAAGACTGTCATCTGCCTCCTTCCCTCCCCCGTCTCCCTCCCCTCCCCGTCCCCCCATCCCCTCCCCGTCCCCCTCCCCTCCCCCGTCCCTCTTCCCTTCCCCCCGTTCCCCCCTCCCCTCCGCCCCCTTTCCCCTCCCTCGTCCCCTCTCCGTCCCCCTCCCTTTCCCCTCCCCCTCCCCTCCTCCTCCAACGTCTCCCTCCCTCCCCTTTCCCCCTCCCCTCCGCCTCTCCTTCCACTCCCCCTCCCCTCCCCTCCCCCTCCTTCTACCCCTCCCCTCCCTCCCTTCTCCATCCCTCCCCTCCGGTCCCTTCACTCCCTCTTTGTCCCGCTCCCTCTTCCTTCTTTCGTACCTCACACGTTCCTTCCCGACAGCGACATATGCGCTATCGCGACTTTTGGGTGACTTTTGGGCAACCCAGATCGAAGTTGGTCATCTCGCGACTTTTGGGCGACTTTTCAACGTGATGTCGCGACAAAAACGTTTCCGAAATCTGGCAACCCTCATGGACGTTGGGACATGTATAAATTGCAAATGGCGGTCGAACGGATTTCAAAGTTCTCTTTTTGTGGAAAAGATTGCGTTTTTTCGGGAAAAAAGCATAATACAACACGGTTCTATTGGAATGGAAGGTTTTGTAAAAATTTCAAAACAATCGGTTCGTCAGTTTTCGAAAACACTCATAACGCACGGTTGGAAAGTTTCATTTTTATATATATAGATAGGGCTCAGCATCACACTTTAGTTCATCGAACACAGCTCTTGAAGAGAGTGATGATAGTGATCAGGTCAACTTACTCCGAGTTTCGCCTCGCAGTTAGGATATTCCTTTCCTTCTTCTTTAGTCAATTCACAGTGCGCATCAGTCATTATAACCTGACCTAAACACAAAACCAAAATGCATTCAGAACACTAAGAACATATTAGCACTTGCAATCCAATTTCCCTCTATGGTTCAACACATATTGAGGATGTGAGTGTAATTCATTTTCAACTTAAACACTGGTATTTCAATGTACAGGGTGGGCAAAAAAGACACCTATAAGGTTTTAATAATTGCTCTGAATATACATGGGAGCCAATCACTATTGACTTTATAATTCTCATTCTCAAAGTAAGTTGTTTGCTTATGGAGGAACATTTTGCAGCTAATGAACTTTAACAATTACGACCAGTGCAGACAGCACCTCTGATTAATTGCAGCAGGATTTTGTTTAAAGTGTATTTTAAAAACCATTAAAATGTGGCTACTTTGAAGTGGTGCTATACAAATTTCTGATTGAAATCTTACAATTACAACAACAATCATCATCAACAAGAATCTAAACGTCGCATAATCACAACAATCATTTCGATTGAATTCTTACCGTTGTCATTATTCGACTGTGATAAATCCCGAATTACTTTTTCATCCGCAGCCAAAGGTTGTTTGGTACAGTTCAAATTTCTTAGCCGTTCTATTTCCTGTTCTAGTTTGTGGATTCGATTGAGTAAATCCTCGAGTATCACAGCCAATGCCTTCTTGAGATCTTCACACAACAGTCAGACATTGCAATGCATCAGCAACATAGGTAAACACAGCAAATATTGAAAAGTGCACGCACACTACGATTCAGATTGTAAACACAAATTTTATAAGTGTCATTTAATGACAATAAACATTCACCACGCTTAACTAAGAAAGCTAAACTATAAAGTTCTGTAATGTCTTCTAAGGTGCTGAAGTGACAGAGTGGAATCTCTACAACTTTCAGCCAGCACAGCTGGGTTCAATTCCATACAACTATATTTGATATTGGATACTGTCCAATGTGTCCATTGTGTCCAAAGTTCACCCAAATCACAGCTTCCATCTTACAAGATCCTCTGTTGCTACAAGTATAAATGATAAATTACTACAAAGACAAAAATGAGTGCATACCATAGCCAATGATGGTACATACCATAGCCGGTCAGTCTTCCAGCGTAAGGACCATTCACAATGTCCTCAGATTCTCTTGAAAGCACGTTCACATAAATCTCACTTAATCGCAAGATTTCCTCCTTCAAATAAATAAAGTTAGATTAATGGCACGGCGCTCTGAATGTCAGTACTTAAAACAAATTTATAGCACCAAATTTGCATTTGCCTTGATAAAACATTGCTTCTCAATATTATTAAATGTTTTCATGTCAGTGCCACTCATTCTGGACCAAGTCTCCGGCCCAAAGCACAAGTTATTTTTAGCCCCCCTCCCCAAACTAAAACCAAACTCCACCCATGTTGGTCAAACTGCACCTATTCACGAAAATGAAAGACTTACTACTTCTAAAGAGCTGTTTAAACAATGTACTTGCTAATTCGTAACTCAAGACAGCATTTGCGCTGACAGCTGACAGTTTTAAAGAAGTAGAGCTTGCTACAGATTATAATCATAGCAACAATGATGCTAAACACAATGGAAATGACCTTGGAAAAAGTCTGGAGGAAGTTCTAAGACAGAAATGCAGACAGAAGCCTCAAAGAAATCAATTGTCTGGAAATAGATCTATTAAAGCACAAAATTCAGTGTACCAGTCTTCATCTGACTGTTTTGCTGCATGCTAGTCTTTATTCCTACTTGTCTGCATAGCTCCCCATCAATCTGCCTGCCTATCAACATGGATGTGTTCAACCCTCCTGCCTGTCAGTCAATCTCGCTGTCTATCTGCTAACCATTCATCTTTTTTTATCCACTTGGCTGTCTGAAAGGTCTTGCCTCACTCCACAACAACATAAGTTCTATACCTTCACAAAAGAATCTCGTCTATTGACCTTTATAACACTGGTCACTGGTTCTATTGCAGCCAAACAGAATTCAGACATCTACCTATAGATTATATGGCACTATGGTATTGGTACAGTGTGCATGGATGCTCTTTGCACATACCGTAACCAACCAATTCTTCATATAATTAACTAAATCTGCTTTCAGCCAATGGGAGAGTCAACTAAGCATGCAGTCCATGACAAGACTCGTTTGAATAAGCCCTCAAAGTATTGAAGCTCATGTAGCAATTTAACAAGAAAAACCGAAGAAACTATATAAACAAATTTCTATAGATCTGTCAGTAACATGGAACGGTCAATTGAAAGCAAACTGACTTCAAATTGAACATCAAATTTTCAATCAAATCATCATGGATCCATGCCATTCACACTCACACAACATCATATTGAATTGTTGTATAATTGTTTGATTGCTGGCCTGTTCTAACTTAACCCCGCAACAATCAGAGATGCACCGCTGGCGACTATCATCATCAGACCTTACCAGTCTGAACTGACCTCATCAAACTTTTGACCTGACCTGTCTGAACTGACCTTATTCCACCTCTGACCTGACCTGTCTGAACTGACCTTATTACACCCCTGACCTGACCAGTCTGAACTGACCTTATTACACCCCTGACCTGACCTGACCAGTCTGAACTGACCTTATTACACCCCTGACCTGACCTGTCTGAACTGACCTTTGTCAGACCTCTGACCACTAAACCAAAACTCAGAATTCACTTGTAACCATCTGCTGCATATCCATCGATATTTAGGAAAATTTTAGACTAGCACATCTGTCTTACAGTTTGGCCAAATTGATTACAACCCAATGAGATAAGGATATATATCAGTTATCTTATCAGTTGGATCTCTGGGTCAGTCAGACAGTGAGTCAGGTATGCTAAGGCCTAAAAAAATGTACGTGTTCTATGCGAGTATAAACTGCCTATTTCCCGACTGTCTGCACCTAAAACTGCTCTAGAAACAGTCCTATAATTTCATTTTGTTGACGTCTCTTATGTTATGTCAATACAAATGTTAAAAAAAAAAAATTTAATTTAAATTTACCGGAAACACAACAATTTTTTTTAAACGCCAAACTCACAGAAACCCCATTTAAGCCTAACTGAGCAGAGCCATAAAATTTAACCATCGTGGGTGGAATCCACCTCTAGATCATGCTTTCACAATGCCTGCACAAGCATTGCAAAAGCACGTCACAATATCAACTGAATGCTCAAAAGTGTTGATACAGTTGGGTGGATACAAACATTCAGTAGGCCTTGACTAGGAAAAAACGAACTGTATAGCTCTACGTCATTAAGTCAATCTACAGGAGTACCCTCAGTATGCAACTTATTTCTCAGCAGCCACATTACTTCAGAAAATATTGTCCTGTATCATGCATTATAAGGAACAGAGTGCCCTATGCATGCTCATTGCACAGCGTCTTCATTACCATAACAAACACTATATAGGCCAACTTTAGAACTGAAGAATAAATTCTGGCAAACATAGAGCTTGTTTGTACCTGATCATGTACACAATGAACAATGCCTGACATGGAGAAACTAAACAGTTTTTGAGTCTTAAGATTTTATTGCTAAGTTTACATCACAGAATAGTCCTGTCAGTAATTATATCAGTATTAATATTATTCTTATTATAACTAAATTTGCAACATTTGCATGATCAAATCGAAATAAGCATCTCAGGCAATATATATTTATGCTTGCCGATATAAAGCTAATGCTGTCTATATAAGGACCAGCGGTACCAAGCATAGAAGATAAATGAACTTTTTACGCGTGCTTCTCTCTACATTTTACTCCAACAGTGTGCACTCTTCTTAACAATATATTTAGCATTCCCAAACTAAAGAATAATTGACACCACCAGACACTAGATGCAATCATACCCTGAGTTTTTCTGGACTTTCCATATCTCTTGTGTACCCGAGTAAATTCAGATTCATGGCAATGAATATGAAGCTGGTGATGATCAAAATCAAACCAATTCGATGGCGTATAATCCAAATGTACAACGCTCGGCTAGTCTTCATTTCTGCTCTTCTGTGCATCTGTCTTTCACTCTGTCTCAAACACCTTCTCGGTCAATCTCCTAACTTCTCTTTCTCTGAGCAGTAACACTTCTTAGGCAGTCAATGTGCCTTGTGAAAGGATCTAAAACGCAACATGTTTTCAACGTTTGCATTAGTAAATGAAAACTTAATCATTTACAAGTACTCTAACAGAGTGTGTGAATGCTAAATTACAAAGCACTCTTTCATTCACCATTAATTTCGAGAATTTCCATGGAGCCTCTTCAAGAAACCTAGTCAAAGGCACTCTCAGCCCAGCCACAGCTAAATAATGTGATTGGAGGGACTTAAAGAAGGCTGGCACGTTTAACAAAGGCATCAATCACAAGTCTAGTGGAAGGCCATCCAGATGGAGTGACCCATAATCGAAAAGGTTCAATGCTGTCTAATAAAAGATTGAAGTCCCGGAACCAAAAAGCTCCTCTTGTGAGGACACCCAAAAACATGTGAGCCTAAACTGAGCAACGAAATTAATGAGCATTGTGATCACTAAATCTCTATAGCGAAATGATCATTCCAAAAATCAACACTCATACGTAAACACTTGCATGCCTTGAGCTCATTGTCTTCGATTTCAAGGTCCTTAAAGAACCCATTCAAATCAATAGCATGTTAATATTCATAACGCCCTACATTACTAGATGGCACAAGTGCCCAGAATATAAATCTCTAGACTATCGAAGTTAGCCAGGCATCTAACCTCATGCGTCCAAAACAACAATCTTGCACACATGTTTTACTAAACATTGTTTTTCAGGGTTATAATGTCAAACTTTTGAATGACAGCTAGTGACTGTAAGTCAGCATTTCGGCTGTTCGAGACTAGTTCTAGAATTACAGAAATAAGCAGAAATTAAACGGGAGTCTGTAATAAAACTTACGCAAATACTTCAAAACACGCCGCCAGGCCGCCTCTCTAGCTTACGATGGACGAACATTTCTCGATAAAATGCGCGAGCCTGAGGCTCACTTTGTGTTAAACAGATGCTAAGAAAACATCCCAGGCTTGAATAACATATAACTCAAATTTTCATATAAGAAATTAATACTGCCAAAAGATATTACAGAAAAACAGAAACGAAGTATTTGGTTGAACGCCGATCAGATGAAGGGGATTTCCCCAAGGTTGCTTCGTAAACAGCACAATTTATGTAGCACTATATCATCATATCAGTCGACTGACAAGCACATCCTGCCAATCCAGAAATGTTTGACTCAGTAATAACACAGTATACTGTGTACTTTGTTATTAATACTGTGATAATAACTACACGTAATGATGGTCCCAGAATTTATATTACATCCAGGATTTATATTTTGGGGTTCAACCTTTCTTCATGTTTCAGCCATTTCAGCTAATTCCCAAATTATTAAAATTCTTAGAGCTGTATGGTTTCATTCATACCATTTCAGTGTCTGTTCAGTTAGCCTTTTATTCGAGCTACAAATCTTCTGCAAATAAAATTTGAGTTTACCTGGAAGTACTTTTCATTATTCAATCGTTTTACACAGGTAAGGAACTATAGTAGGCTTACGTAGGCCTACAGGTCCATCCGCTATAGGCCTAATTAGCACGTAAAAGCTTAGGCCTACTTGCTTAGGTACGTAAGAAAGTGTGGTCAGGAACCTAGATGTGTTTTCCCACCCACTGGCATGGCAGAAATCCAATATTTTCTTCTTACCAGTCGTCTACAACATTTCGTAAGCTTCAAATAATATTAATATTATTACTTTAATATGTATTTGTTCAAGTTTTATTGTGATTAATTTCCTATTACACACTTTGCGCAGAATTCTTGTTGCTGAGGTGCATTACAAAATTAATGAAAGTTAAATAAAAAATAATTTTTAAATGGGCAGTGGTGAATCAAGATCTGTCTGTCTATGCACACCATTGGAAAAATAGTGATATACAGGTAGCAAAGTTACATTACAGAGAGGTAAATCTTTGTTCGTGTAGAACTTTCAGCCAGGTCATTTTTGATTGAGAGCAATAATCCTCAGCTAATAACCCCAGATGCCCATGTATGCTCAGTAGGTCGTTGCAAGTTTTGATCTATGCTTCAAGTGATGCTGCTTTGTAATAGACCTGTCCAGAGACACGTATATAGTGTGTAGCATGTATGTAGTGTGTAGCATGTATGTAGTGTGTAGCATGTATGTAGTGTGTAGCATGTATGTATTGTGTAGCATGTATGTAGTGTAGCATGTAGAGTATGCAGTCGTCTTCTGATGATCAATCTATTGGTCATTGGGTTCAATCATCTTCGATGTGCCTTCCACTAGCCACCCTTTAGCCATCCTTGAGCCGGTTAGTGAAAGACTAAAATTGATTGCTGAAAGACACAGAAGACAGGAAAAGACAGAGAAAACGTGATTATGAAAAGCGACCAACCATCGGACCGACAAAGGCTGAAGACAGGACAAGAATAGACTAAAAACAGCAAACGTTCACAGTCATCTTACATTAATCCCACCTCAATTCCAACCGAGATTGGTAACTAAATTTTATGCCTTACAGTAAAACTGAATGCAGAGGGTAGGGCCATAGGGTACAAAAGTTCCCATTAATTATACATGGTTGCCTACTTGCTTCCCCCCCCCCCTTTCTCTGGATGTATGATCAAACCATGGCTCTCCTGTAGCCTATACATCCTCATTGGATGTCCCCAATCCCACACTCAAAACTAACCATAATATCAATATATAGCTACGAGGGGACGAGTCCAATGTACAGGCAAACTTCGTAGCAAAACTCATCTGAATTTGTTAGTTTGGAACTCTGGCAATGTCAACATTTCTGTAACTGAGAAGGTTTGTAGGATCGGTTTCGATGGGATACGAATCATAAGATGTGGCACTCTGATACAGTCATACAAATATACAGACATACCTTTATAGAAGATAAACAGTAATACAGACCGGATACTTGGTTACCGAAATGTCTTGCCGTATCATTTTCCATCCTACAGTAGACTTTTGAAACTGTTTAATTTTTGGTGTAACATGTACTTCTAATTGAGCTCGATGATGAATGAAGTAATCATGGATCTTACGTTTAAAATCGACACAACACCTCAACTCATCTTCTCAAATCTCGCACCAAACATAACAAGGTGTCTGTTGAAAAGAAAGGGAGATTGAAGGATAGATCAGAAGTCCAAGTTTGTAATGTGTCTGCTATCTGAAATTGAAGATTGGGAAGCAATCCACCCTTGAAGCTGTCTCTTTCCAGATGGGAAGTGGAGAAAGAATGTTACAAAGCCACAGCTACCATTGGTGAAAGCCAACTGAGCCCAGGAGATGCTGCTTAAAGCAACCGAGGCAAAATACGACTCACAACAAGATATGTAGACCACAGCAACACCAAATGGCAAACAAGACGTGCAAGCCATCATCATCGTAGAGACAAATTAAAGATCATCACGAAGCCAAAAAACATCAGGTTATAAACTGTCAACACAACTTTTCATGCTCCTGAACATTTGCAATCACTATTCATTTATAAATCACTGCATTGGCTGCCCATAGAAAAGTGAACAATCTTTCAGACTAGGATACAATTGTTAACAAGATTCTACATTTCAGTCAACCTCAGTATCTTCAGTATATGTGCTGACTAGCACAAATTCTTCTACGTGGCCAGGTCTGTCTTAATTCAACTGCTCCATGAAATCCACAGAAAGGAACAGCTCTCAGCTTTTCCACTGCTGGCCCTAGACAATGTAACTCTCTCTCCTCTGTCAAACATTCACTGTTTCAAGTCTGCTTTCAGGTCACTACTAAAAATGTCCGTCTCTTCTGTAAGCAGTTTCTGTGTTCCATCGGATTCTCTTCTTGGCATTAAACAGGACTCGTCCTCAAATTTAGCTTCCACAATGATTTTCTTAGTAACAACTATTGACCAGTGCCGTCAGCATATTACAATGGCACTACAGTGTTCTCAGATCACAACTACTACTACTACTGTAAACAGCTCACCACACATGTCCAGAATATACACATTGTCCTGATATGCAATGCAATGCAACCCAGCCTAGCTATCAGACGACGTAATTTTATTAAAATTCATACTATTTTACATCCCGTAACACGATCTGTAACATTATAATTCATCGATAACATAACCTTCAAATAAACAGACATACGATACAGTAATATTTAGTGTGCAGTACAGATCCATTGGATCAAGAGTCTGTGCACATCACACCAAAAGACTGATCTTCCCAACCACAGGTTTAGTGCACAGCAGGCATCACACACACGACAGCATTTAAATGCATTGCGTAAATTTTCTGCAGCTGAAGAAGACAAACAAAGTACACCAAGTGAAACACAACAGCCTTGTTCACGTTAACATACAGCTCATATGTATGTACATTTGACCTTCGTAAAACACATCAATGACATAACGTGAGACACAGATCCCAAATTAAGTACCGCTTCAGTCTCATTTTAATGTCTTGTTTGGTTTCAAAGGCAGTGCTATACTGTTAGGAGAAGGTCCTGCATAGTTCTATATTGCAAGAGCAAAATATACCATCATCGACACCATCACTGGAAGAAGCAAATGAGACAGCTTGCAAGCAGAATTCGTGGTGTCCATCACACCAGTACACGAAGTATTATTGTATAGCTCTAAATGCAGACAGTAACTTGGCAATGTGGTGCCTAGGATACAAATACTCCTTCTAAATTTTTTGCCATTTTCATATCTGCACTTTATCGTGCATCATATAAATTACAAATTCTTATTGAAAGAATTACCCTCCACAATAATGAAATAATGAGACCATTTTCACAAAACTGAATACAAAAGCTTCCTCAGTAGATAGATCAGTCCACAGCCATATGTACCTTCCCTGAATTTTTGGTCAACCTAGTGTCAGTTTAACTCTGTACCATACTGCATATTTTAAAGGAACCATTTAATTTAAAAATCCATTGAGCCAAAAACGTCATCATAATGTACATAGGTAACATTTATGTAACATGTTTCATTACCCTCCAGCAGCAAAGAACAATGAGCATATCTACATGCTATGAACATATAAACAGCCTTTAGTTTTCTTAAATAAGTGACCACAACTGAAACAAGACCTGAAAGGCAACTGGTTTCATGACTTTCTCTTCTCTCCCTCACCCAACATTCACCAATCAGACATCACTCCAAGACGACTGACAACTAATATCGTCCCAATCCAATAATCCATCTCTTCACTTAAAGAACCACTTGAAAACATAGCTTGTGCACAACTATCACAACCTTTCCATTAACGCTTATTTCAGCTCTCACAACTTGTGGCAGATAAACTTTACCATCGAAGGTTGTCCCCAGACATTTAATTTACAGACTGGAATTTCCAGAAAAGAATTACAAACCAACGAATCGATGAAAAACTTTCCTTCAGCCTCACATTTCACATTAAATTCAAACTGTTATTCTGCTTAACTATTAAAATATATAAATGTGCGTGGGGTGCGTAAACATACATAATTTAAGTAGCTTGAAAATAATTCAGCCCACAGTATATAAGGAAGCTTAACTTGAACTCAGCAAAGCCAAAAAGAGCACAGTGCCAGGCATCTTATTGTGGGACATAGGTGGTATGGCATTTGCAACATCAATTCAGGCACAATTCATAAAAATCAAAAGACATGACATTATCCAATACTTCAAGAAACACTTAGATCAGGGGTTCTCAAACTTTATTTTTATTGTACCCCCAAGCAAAAAAATCGAATGGTGGCGTACCCCCAGGAAAGTCAGATCAGAAACAAAATGCCATTGCTATAGTCCCCATTGCAGTGACAACTAAAGCGTTCTTTTAATATATGGTGTAGCCTATTAGAGTCGTATAACCTATAAGCTTATACAGGGAGCAAATGTTTAAATATGCAAAGTTTTAATCATGCAATTATATCAACAAAAACGGAAATTGGTCTATAATCCCTGTAAGAAAGAGCTAACCTACAGCGTTACATTGTTGTGTTCCTTTTTGACTAGCACAGATTTTTTAAAAAAAATTCCTGGTTTAATATTTGTCAATTTCAAACTCAAATTTATCCCATATTTATTTTTGATAGCATGAATATAGAGTTCAAAAACTAGTTTCAAACAGATAAAATTATAATTATACGATGTGCTGAAAGGAATCACAAATTTTAAAGCTTGGCCAGAAATTAATCCTTGGAACAATTCAGCTATCATTTTTGAGCTCTGTAGGCCTAATAGCCTACGCTGAGAATTTCTGACTTTGGTTCATTCAACCATTTATACATTATTTATTTTTGGTTCAACTTTCAAATTTATAGTGACATGCCTAAACATAAACATGTTGCATGCACTATAATAATTATTATTATAAGCTTAGTAGCCTATGTGAGTCTAATCACATGTTGTGAAAGAAAGAAATGACCATGCTGTTACATGAAGGCTGAAGCAACGTTAAAAATCATTGCTAATCAAGGAAAAATGGACACTAAGTCCATAAACTCATAGAAAAATTTATATTTCCGAAAATTCTCGCGTACCCCTTACCGGCGCCTGGCGTACCCCTTGGGGTACGCGTACCACAGTTTGAGAACCTCTGACTTAGATAGAAGACTCAAACTGTTTATCTGTGTGGTGAACAAGTCTCAAGTCAACCACAGATCACAAGGAAATCTGCTATAATAGCTTGTGAAGCTATCATCACAGTTTTAAAACTGTTAAAACTTCACTTTGCACTTCCAGCGTATTCAGCCACAACATCTTTATTGAACAGATGAAAGAAAGGTTTTTCTCTCATATGAATAATACCAGAAAAGGAAGGCACTACAAAGGATAAATTTGTCAGTGACCATGATCAGAACAAGGGCTTCCCATCTTCAGATTTCAGAATAACATGCTTCCTAAACAAAGCATGAACCCTGGAAGACAAATGAACAGGAGAAATTCACAAATCAGAAGGAGGAGCCAGAGAGAAGCAAATGTAACCATCACCACAACTGCTTAAATTTTAATAGATAAAATTTAGCGCATGAGCGCACGAGGGATAATGACAGTCCACCTATGATCATTGTGGTAAAAGAGTCTTTCAATCAGTTATTGTCTTCATCATCATCATCGCTGCCTTTCTTTTTATCGTCGTCATCATCATCATCATCCTCTTCTGCCATCAACAGCGATGAAAACTTGTTTCTATCACTCCAGTCCTGAAACATAAGAAGAATAGCACATAATCAAAGCAACACAGAAAGAATAGTTAATTCAAAAGTCACATTCAATAAATAATCAGAAACATCTATCGTGTTGGTCTTATAAAGCCCAGTCATCATCCGATATCATATGAAGACCAAGTCGTAACCAGGACAATGTCCAGAAGATCATTGTTAACATTACAGAGACTGCATATATTGAACAAGCTTTGCAAATAAAAAATTGATGATATAACATGCTAAGAAATTAAGTCAGATTTAATTTGGTTCACAGTTGCCACCTAAACAATGATGAAATGTTCTGCTGATTATAAAATCATCAACTGATCTTACTTTCTTTGACTTGTCTTCAAGCTTTGGCATCTCATCGATGGAAGTTGGCAAAGCCTTTTCCTTGTCTTTCTTTGGCGGAGGTCTTTTGCTGCTGTCCTTATCTTCCGATCGTTTGACATCACCACCTTCACTTCTCCTCACACCTCCTCCTCGACCGCCTCCTCCCCCTCCTCTTCCACTCTCTCCTCTGCCAGCTGGTCCTGGACGCCTGTCAGTGCTGCTGCGATCCACTAAACCACCTCCTCCTCCTCTTCCTCCGGCTTCTCCAACTCCAGCCACGGAAACGACGGCTTTCTTTCGCACTTCAGTGACTTCAACAACTTCCTGACCTGTTGCGATCAAACAATTTTCATTTTACAAATATGTTTTACAGAAATTGTCACTGAATTTTAACAGAGCTGTTGTGCTGTGCTTCCTTTGGCTGATAACACAGATCTACTGACACACCATTATATTTTCCAGTATGGATTCTGTCTGTAGAGAAAGCTGATAGCAGGAAACCTTTAAAATATACGTGCAGACAGGCATGGACAATGTTAGACAATATGAGCCACGATATGGTGCTGATTACTGAATTTGTTTAACACTTTGACTGCGTAACTAACCGCCTGAACACACACGATGTAGTATATAGGCTAACAAGTTCCTAGCGGTTAAAGTGCTAAATCTGGGATGCAGTGTCCATACAATAACAAACAGAAATAACTGTGCCTTTAGATTAGATAATCTCTAACCTTCTGCAGAAAATGAAAATCATCCAAGTGAATAGTAAAAAGCAGCTCACAGCCTTCAGCTGTGCACCACAAGTGACCACATACATTCATATTACATTCCATAACTTTTTTGCAGCTTACTGACATCGACACAAAACACAGACTATGTATACAATGAAGACACTTGAAACATACTTGGGATGCTTGCTTCTGCAGCAGCAGGCTTCTCAGAAACCACAGCAGGCTTCTCAGAAACAGCAGCAGGCTTCTCAGAAACCACAGCAGGCTTCTCAGAAACCACAGCAGGCTTCTCCGAAACCACAGCAGGCTTCTCCGAAACCTGAGATTTGGCTTCAATCTGCTTTTTCCTCATTTCCCAGACGTTGGCCGCTGGAGCGTCTGCCACCGCTGCCTCCGATTTCTCTTCAGACGTCGGCTGCTGTGGGGGGTTGGGTGTTTCGGTGGAAGAAGCAGGCGACGAATCTGATGCTGGAGATGGCTGCACTGCTTTAACCTGGATAAGAAACGAAGAGTCAAATGTACATACATATGCTGTATTTGAGCCTATTTGTGATGCCAGCGCTCGAAACCTGCCACTCGTCACTTCCAAGATATTGCACTAGAAGCCAAAAATAAGCGAGAGTTGCCAAGAATGTAGAATATTCTTCAATACATCAGATGCCTACGAATTTGGCATGGGCTGTTTGTGAGGCGCCCTTGTAGCGGTATAGCCGCGTTAAAACGCCATATAAATTGTCGTTATTATTATTATTATTAGTAGTAGTAGTATTAACCTGATCTTGATGCTGTTTGCGCCATCTGAATTAGAATATATCCATTTATTGCCTAGCAAAATTGCAGAATAATCCATTAATGGTTTCTGAAGACTGATGACATGAATATTCTTGAACTTTTCATTTGATTTTCTTACTCTAAACAAATGAAAGATTCAAACGAGTGTAAGTGTGGTTGGAAAAATATATTTTCATTCTCTACACGTATTTTAAAGCCGAGTCATTGTAACACATGACTGAATGAAAAGATCACAAAAACATGTGACGGGTTTTGAGCCCCATTGTCACAATTGCTTCATGCATAATCAGTTGTAACAATAATACTACTTTATGGATTCTCAGTTGTACATCCCGTCCTTTGTAATGACTTCATTATATAAGGCAAATGACATTTTGGACAATGACAAATCAGACAAATAAAAAGTTGGAATATGAAATTACTGCATGCTTCTTTTACCTTAGCTGCCTCCGTATCTTCTTTACGAATCTCTTCTTTAGGCTCCACAGCTTCCGGTTGCTTGACTGTGTCGGCCGGATCATTTGCTGGCCCCGCTACCGTCTGCTGCTGAGCTGCAATTATAGGCTTCCTCTTTAACCAAGCATTCTCTTTTGGTGGTGGAGCTGGAATCATTTTTACTACTGGCTTCTCGTGTGTTACATCAGCCTCAACACTCGATACATCATCCATGTCGGTGTGCGATGACTTGCGACTTCCATTTGACGCTACAACCAACACAAACGCACTAACTTTTAAAAATCCAACCTACATAATTCAAGGAACAGTTTGCCGTTGGTCAGCAGAATGAATAACTCATAGTACCCATAACACACGTCATCCTAATATTGTAGCAAAAACTACAATCACATACATGTAAATGACAATAACTGTATAAAACAAATTAGAGTAAAAAAATAACATTTCTATCAATAAGCCTAAATTACAGATCTACCCATAAACCAATTTATCTACTTTCCCTACTGCTTTTCAAGGTGCGCGTGGATTGCGCAAAGTCTCTTACATTTAATAGAACTTCCACTGGCGGTCGATGGACGGTCCTTGCGTTTCTCCGAATCCAGAGATGCCTCCTTCTTTGGTCGTGGCTTGCTGGCTGAGTTTTGACTGAAATGACCACAAACACACAGTCACACACACACTTCAGAAAGTTGATATAATTGCAGCATATTAGGCGAATAGAATACACATCAACCCCTATTTCTATTTGTATTTATGAACACACCACCCTATAAAACACTGCGTATAAAATGCATTTGTTCACAGTATTCCAAAAGCTAAACCAGGAAATAACTTTTTGTATGCATACATGACAAAACAGCTTTAATCTCTTTTCTTATACAAATGCCTAAACTAGGCAAAAAACATGCAAGAGGAGCTAATATATTGCTACCATAGCACCGAGATTTAATAGCGGCAGCAAAAAATACTTGCGATTAGTCTGGTATGGATAATAACCTCTAAAGTCGCATATCACATTTTTAGCCATATTCTCAGCAGCCATGATTTTGGGGCTCTAACCCATTTCATCCCTTAATAGTAAAAATATTACACATCATCAAACACTGACAATATAAAGATAATGTCTTGCTTTGATAATTTGTGAACTGCAGTCTAAGATGAGTTGTGTACTGCAATCTATTTAGATGATTTGTGTACTGCATATCCTGTCACCTCTGCTTCCAATTGTTCTAATCTTGTTACTTCATAAGAGTTATAAAGAGTTAGGTGTCCAACAAGTAATGAGTTGCAATTAACAACACACGTGCAAACAAAAGCATGAACCACTGAAGTGAAGATGGCAAGGGCAATGGAGCATACAATGCATGAAGACGCATCAGGTGATATAAACCGGACAGAGTAAGATTTATAATATGTTTGACAAACAAGACTGAACTGCCAAGAACACAACCCAAGTAATGCACACCAGCTAAGAAGCTAAACACAGAAACTGCTCAGTGCTCAAGTAGCTGGTGATTGGCAAGCCAGATTAACCTAGTCTTATAAGAGTTCAAGACAGATGATTAAAATACATCCAAAGTGGAGGTTAGAGGAAAGAGGATCAACAGATTGAGCAAGCAAGAGTAAGTTTCGGAAAGGAGAGCCATGAACAAATGTCAACATATAATTGAGCTGACCAATGATGTGACCTTAAACCATGCAATTGACCTTTTCTTAACTTGTAAAGAAATGCACAGTTTCTATCATCTGCACTGTCACAGTCGCGTTAATTGTCACTCACAAGTATACCAATCGATTCGCCATGACAATGAAGCAAACAAGCATGCATCTGCTTCAGGATTGACAGCACTGACGGCATTAATTAATGAAGCAGGCCTAACTATGGCCTGCACTCATCAACTGCTATGATCTGTGTGAAAAGCTATGGCTTGACAGATCATGCTGAGCGGCATTCCCAAAAACGCTCTTTTCTCGTTCGCAACATCATGCAGAAATGAGTAATAACCGTTTATACACAGCAGCAGCAGCAGCAGCGGCATCATCAGACGACGAAGCAGGAGGAGGAGGTCCATCTGTAGATGACGCCTGGCGACTGATGACGGCGGCAGGTCGATCATCTTCACTGTGACTTGCCCTACAGAACAGATTCACAAGACAATACAGCCATCAATAAGGCCACCGACGACCAGCAGAAACAATGCAAAGACAGGTTCGCACAGAGATTGTTGAGCAATTTTTTTTTTCCCTCCCCATTACCCTGCATTTGGTCTTCACAATTTTTTTAAACAAAAGGGACATCAGTAATCCAGCAGTGGGAAAATGCCTCCTAATGGGTATTTAACAAGAAACTGTGTACTTCTGTACAGGGATAGGCAAACTGTACAACACACACACACAATCAAACACACACACACAGTCATGCACACACACACAAACACAATCAACGATCACATCTCGCACTGCCATGGCACCAATTAAAAATCGCATAAATTAACAAATAATCTGCAAACCTCATGCAACAAACAAACTTAGAATAACTCCACCACTCAGTAACATCCAGCACTTGACTCATTCAATATATCCGTGGCAATATATTATCAGACGTTTAACGCAAAAAATAGCACACTTGAAAATTATACTCCCATAATCTCTGGCTGAAACCATTAATCAGCTTTCTTAACACAGTAAGTAACTATATAAATATTATTTCTAACTTGAAAGGGATTGAAAACAGTAAAACAGAAAAGTAACGCATAATTACCGATTTTCTTTTTCTGGTCTCTGACGAAGCTTCGACTGCTTCTCCTCAATTTCTCGCAGTTTCTGGGTCGTGTCGACTGGTTTGGCGCCACCAAAGATGGAAGTTGATGCAACTGTCGCCATCTTCCCAGCCTCCTCCAAAGGCTTTGTGCGTGGCTGAAGGATGAGCTTTGGTCGACCTTTTGGTCCAGCTTTTTCTTTTTCTTTTGATGCATCTGAAATCAAGAATGCCAATTCTACACAAGTTTCTAAATAAAACTGGATTACATTAGAATAGAAAATCACCATTCACCACTTCAAGCTCTCTACTTTACAGCTCTTGATAGCGTACAAAACTAAAGCAAAGCAAAGGCATAAAGTACACATTTAAAAACAAATTCATAACATTCCTCGGTAAAAATTTGACTTTTATTACTCAATTATGGAATTATTTGAAAGAATAGTCTCACCGCGACTCCTTGTGTCCTGCTTCACTTCATGGCTTCGGTCGCGGCCTCTGTCTTTCTGATCATCTTCATCAGGTCGACGATTTCTAACCTCATCGGCCGGTCTCTCTCTCGGCCTCTCATCATCATGTCGGTCTCCAGTCTTGTCTCTTTCTTCATCATGGTGCCTCTCTCCTCTTTCTTCATTGCGGTGCCTGTCTCCTCTGTCAGCAGTGTCACGGAATCTGCTGTCTCTGTCGCGGTTCCAGTCGCCTCCTCGGTCAGAATCACGTGGCCTTTCTGAGCGGTCAGCATCTCGGAACCTTTCGCCTCTATCACCATCACGCGGCCTGTCACTATCACGCGGTCTGTCACCATCACGCGGCCTGTCGCCATCACGTGGCCTGTCACCATCCCGGAATCTGCTGTCACGCCTGTCGCCTTCACGGTCGAATCTGTCGGTATTTCGACCCCAGTTTTCGCCATCTCGGGGCCTCTCGCTGTCGCGATATCGATCGTTCCCACGGAAATCTCTGCTTCCAAATCTACAAAAATAGTTGGAGAATTAATCATTCCAACAATTCTTTAAGTCAGCAGACGCAATTCAGTAGCAAAGAAAGTTTCTTACTTAACTCAATATTTTCATTTTAAGATCATGGCATATAAGAACATGAATTCAAGAAATCTTCTTTGTATAATATAAAAAGCAAAAGCTAAATATATCGTCAAATAGTGCAAAATTCATACAAAAGTTTAGAAACTTGACATAGAAAGACCAAATTTATGGCTTCAATACAAATGTGCTTAAAACTAAGCAACAGTTTTAAATAGGTCACCCAACGGTCCAGATGAAATTTATTCAACAGCAACTATGCGAAAGAAATTTTCAACAGCCTTATAAAAAAGGAGTTAAAGGTCTTTAACCTGTCGCCTTCATTGTCACGATTTCTGTATCCTGATCCAAAAGACTTTCCACCACCAAAGTCTGAAAATCAAATGCTTTTTCGTCATGAAAATAAATCAGAAATCATTCTAACCTGTCTAGAAAAAGGTAGCTAGCTGTCACAGACATTGTTCTAAATGTGAAGGTCATATTGGACGAAGTTCAAATATAACCATTCAGCAACAAAACAAGCTTTGCTTGGCTTGCAGATTAAATGACATCACATGCTGTCAGCTTCATATGAAGTACGGTAACAGGATTAGAACAATATTATTGGAAGCAAAGGTGACAGGAAATGCAGTACACAACTCATCTTAGACTGAAGTTCACAAATTATCAAAGCAAGACATTGTCTCAAATCTTCAACAACAAAAACCAGGTGCACACACACAAAATTTGCTTTTCTTTTCCCTCAAGTTTTTTTACACATGTATATTTCATACATGAAAAACTTGTAAAATTCCTTAACTCGCACCAATATATTTTTAAGTACTAATTTTTTTGCAAGGTATCACCACAAGTTGAAGACACTGAGATGTTGATTATCCGCCTACTCCACAATACATAAAAAATTTACTCATATATCAACAATTTATGCAAAGGATATTTTAAGTGCATGTAGGCTCCAAAAATGTAAGGGAACATTGCTGGTAACCAATATTCGGAACATAAGAGTGTCAAACTAAAGAGGAGTTCATTTTACAAGCAACTCAAACTCAGCACACAAGCAGTTTTATTATACACTATTTCCACATACACATTTCTGATTGACATATTTATGGAGCCAGAACATTCTGAACATAAGTTTTGTTAAACCATTAAATTTCTTGTGAAGAATATTTATTATTCAAACTGGTCGTGGTAACACCTTCACTAAGGCAAAACAACAGCTTAGTAAGATAAAAACATGATTTACCAAAGAGTAAAGACTAAGTGAACTGTGAAAGACTTTATTTACCTCTGTCTCTATCACGATCTTCAAAATGTCCGCGATTTTCGCGATCACCAAAGTGGGCGAAGCGTTCACTGCCATTGCGACTACTCGGTTCTCTCCAACTTTTCTGCTCCCCACCTTTGTCATCTTGTCTACAAGAAATCAATATGAATGATTTTATCACTAATGTATCGGCATCATAAAACAAACAATATCATTTTTATCGTCACTACTTTGCACTTGCCTTCAACAGTGACATGCTGGAGGCCCAGTAGCGCATTGGATAACTTGCTAGCATGGAGACAGAGAGGTAACAAGATCGCGCCCGTAGGGAGGACGCGCTTTGTAGGCTATCTGTTCTTTTATTAGTTAAAGATTTACGTATTCTGCAGTCTTTGACTCTTTGTTCTTGTGAATTGTTTCAACTGCATAACTGTACACTGCAACTGGTTGCAGTCGCCGGTCTGTCAACCAATTTGTTGAATAAAAGAAATTTTTTTATCACTATGCTTCACAAATACCTTAGTCATCACCGAAACAACTCTTCACTGAAAGTTATACTTGATTTATTGACATAAAACTGTGAATTATCAGTCACTTTAGCATCAAAAGAAAAATGACTGATTATTGCAGGCGGTCTGTTCTGTGAGTATAGTTAAGATTTGTGTATTCTGTGATCTGCGTTCTTGTGAATTGTTTAAACTGCATAATTGTACACTGTAACCGGTTGCGGTCTGTCAATCGGATTGTTGAATAAACAAAAATTATTATCGATCTTTGTATTTTAAAATGTAAGAAATTTACCTGTCGGAGGAATATCGATCTCTTCTTTCGTAACGATCACGGTCCCCCATTCTCTCCGGTCCTCTGTCTGGCCGGTCTGACCCTCGTTCAAAATCATCTAAAAGCAGCGACGTTACAGTACGTTAAAAAGCTACATGCAAAGAGAAATGCTAATACTAACAGTGCTAGAGAATAACATAACCTACAATCCTACATGTAGTTCCAGTTTCTCATAAAGCAAGAATGAACAATTCACTCTTTTACGAAGTAGTTCAAACAGAATTTCACATTTTACAGCCAAAACTGCATACACAGATACAGTGCAATAAAAAAACCTTATGAAATAATCACTCTTATGCAGGTGATCTAATACCAAATAAATAATGCAATTAATGCATGTGTACAATTGATTTTCTAACGATATTCTTCTATCAAAATAATTTTCGCTTTTCTAAATCTTCTATTGGAACCAAAAGTAATTGAAATTGGAACAGTTCCTGAAAACGAAGACATCTCACCTTTTCTGTCTCGGTCGGAGAATTTGTCTGATCCACCGCCGCCACCGCTATCTTTCTTCCGCCAATCCCCAAGGGTTTTGTCGTCCCCTTCTTCTCTGCTGCGAAAGCCGCCACCATCTTTTCCATCTCGATCTAAGCAAGTAGAAAGCAATATTTTCACACGCACATAGTAGTTCAACTAATCAGCTGCACTAGTAAAAGTGAAACTGTGCAACTTGATAAAGCGGGCATGAACAGAAAAAAAACTTTGATCAATTTCTTAAAGATGAAAACTCACTGCTAAAGAATGTGATGAGTGGAGAAAGGTCATATAGTTTTTATCGACTACAATCCTGCTGAGCAGGAAACTGTGCAAAATAGCTGAACTGAGTTGCAGGGGGATAATGAACATAAAAGAAGAATTTTTAAAAGTTCGTTTAAAAATTCAATAATCAATACCAATTTGATCATTATTTCAAATAGCTTACCTTGGCCATGCTGGTTGTCAGCCAAATCAACTCTCACGGTTCTTCCTTTTATGCTCTGTTAACAGAGAAACATCAATAATAATAACAATAATATTAATAATAACAATAATATTAATAATAATAATAATCTTTGTTTAATTTTAAACTGACACAATGCAGAATGATAACAATTCATTAGTATGATGGATGATCACAAGTTATTACAATGGTCGAACTTAACAGTCAGCAGCCAAAAAGGCACAGGCTATCACATCCAACTACTGAGTTTACCAACGCCATCTGCCAAATGGAAGGTTCAGTAGACCTTAGATAGGGTTGCGGGAAGTGATCCCACATCTGTTAGCTCTTCGTGCCAGAGTGTTAACCATTACCTTAAACCCTATCCCATTAGTCTAGTAATAGGATAAAATTATGGAACCTTAAACAGTTAACAGGGTATATGAAAAAATTGTGTACAATATTTATATATGCTATAACAATGCTTTGAACAATGAGTAAAAATTGTTACACTCAGGTTGAGTAGAAATTTTCTAAACATGCAATCATTCTGAAAATTTTACGTTAAAGATGAACAATTATAACACTTGCTTATTTGGGTATACACAGAAACTCCTCAGACACCTGGCCAACTGATAACAAGCTCATCCCTAAGTTAGAATGTCAGTAGAAAGTGCTAGACTTACTGCATCGTTGTAAGACAGAGCTTCGATGAGCATTTCTCTCGACTCAAATTCAACATATCCATATCCTCTCATTCTTCCCACCTGATCTGTTTGCAATCTCACACCTTCAACCTAAAAAATAAATTTACAAAGTCTTTTCAGCCACTTCTTTGATACATGTGGTGTGTCCTAAACATAAACAAATGACAATTTCAACTGTTCCAACCTAATATCAGTTCAATGGTAAAATTGTGAACTTCCAGTTACATAGAATAACAATAGCTTGGCCACACACAATGCAAGTTACATATAAAAAAATTTATTCTGTCTTATTGAACCTGTTTATATGGAACTCTTGCTTATTGCAAAGGTGTTCTAGATGTAGCTAACTTATTAATAAATATCTTGTAGTTGCTTTTGCATATATATTAGAACATGAAACACATGAAATTTTGTACAGTTCCATTGGCCACATATAACTGCAAACATTCTTCAGATATGTGATAAAAAACAAGAGCTTACTTTCAGGTCCTTGAACAGTCTACTGATATCTTCTGAAGAAACCTCAAACGGCAAATTGCCAATGAAGGCTGTGAATGGCTTGACGGTGGGAACTCTGCTGAGATCTACGTCAGCGCCTCGTGATGACCTAGGCGCAGTTGGCAGAGCCGATAAATTAATAACAACTCGAGAACTGCTGTCGTTTTCATCATCTGCAAAGTAAACACAGTAATGCCCACACATTTTTCACACATGTTGCCAGTAAATTTTTTAATAACAACTATATCATTGCAATAAGAGAATCACATGGTCCATATTCTAGTCAACACACAATGAGACTATACAGTAAGGTGTAACAGTGCCACGGACTATAAAATTGACAGTTATAGCACAAAACTGTAGTTCACAATCTTGCTACAACCATACTCACAAATATTTATTATTGAGTATAGATCAGCACTGTCATCTAATTTAAAGGTGACAATTTATATTGGAATGCCAATGCTAGACAGTTTCAGAATCAGCTCCTTTCAAGTGTATTCCAATTAACATGAAAAACCACATGTTGACATTGAATAATAAGTGAAACACAATTTAACCTTAATGACTAGCTCTGCATCAGCTCCAAGGCACTTTTCGTACACACCTGCAATTAAATTGTCAATAACCTTATATGAATTGAGCTCCCAAATATTGCTTACCCTGCGCTTCCATCTCATCGCCCCAGTTTGTGGTGGACTTAACAACCTTTGTGGGTTCATCTCCAATTCCGAGAACCAAAGGAACCCACTTTTTCTTCTTTCCTTTTTTTGCTGCAAACACAAGAAATCATAATCAGCACAAAGTATATTTTACCGGATCATGCTATCATGTAATAAATATATATGCAACCCATTTGCACAAAACCAGTCATTCATAAGTAGAATTATTTAGTTTCATAAAAAAGAGCAAAAACTCAATCAAGATCAATTCTTCAATTGTTTTTTATATTTTTGTAAACACATAAAAGTTTGAGAAAAAGAAAAATTAAATCATATTATATACATGTGTGATTTGATACAAGTTATGATTTAAATTTCTATAGAACTTTAGATTCATTTTTCTTTAACCCAACAAATTTGGTAGTGAAAACATGATCAAAAACTTTTTATTGAAGCATCACAAAATTACGTGTACTATCAAATCCCAGAAACAGATAAAAAGCTTGTTCTTAAATATTTATACTGCATGTAATTGACAGAAAGAAATAAAGCATTAACTCTTGTAACCACAATGTTTATCCTTAGGCAAGTTTTAACATTTAATCAATCTTTTTTACTTAAAAAAACAGGTGCATCATGGAAGGTTGCATTGTAGAAAAATGCTATTGGTAATCCCAAAGACCATCCATGCAAACAGTATGGCCGCCCAATAAATTGCTAAAACAGAGCAATGCGGCCTCATAAGCCACATCCCATAATGCAGCACGCTCAGTAAGCAATTACCAAAAAATTAACATGTGTCCTAAGTAAGTAAATAGAACATTTTGTTGAATAATAAAACTATGAAAAATTCCCGAAAAAAGCCTAAGCGGGTGATGATCAAAATGTTCAATTTTTCTACGGAAACGGTCTTTGATGTCATGAGCTTTTCTTCAGACACGTTCTAAATTAATGGAGCCAAAGTGTGAAACGCAAATCAACTTCTAACTTTAAAAGCCCTAATAAATTTATGAAGCACAAGTTTCTTCAGTTTGGAATTTTTTGTTTACTCATATTTACTGCATATTTCTCCCTCATTTCTAATTTTGTTAACCTGACTGTCGTACTTAGATCTTGCATTAATTACTTACTTACTGAGTGCATTGCATCATGGGATGCCTCTGATATGTCGCACAGCTGTATATTAGCCAAGTCGTTGGCAACCATATTGCTTTGTAAACAGACACGCAGTCTTCGGGATTACCCATGCTATTTATTGAGCCGAGGCGACAACATAATTTACATGATGGTACCCTTTTTCAATTTGCGATTTGTTCACCAATTAGAATTGCGCTACAATAATGAATTACCTCAAATCTACCAGTGACCTTTAGCACAGGTATAAACCATATAGTGCCACATGTTTTTAAAGCGATAAAAATAACCAATTTTGTTTTTAAAAAGAAAAATATTATATACGAGACCATCTCGAGAAACTTCTAGTTAACAACTTCGCCATTTATGGCAACTGACCCCGTTGGCCCGTTCTTAGGTTTACTCAAAATGCCAAATGTTATACAGCGTTTAAAGAATTTCATACATAAAACATAATCGCTGCATTACGCCCATGAGCTGTAGATCGTTCGTTTATTTCTACTTTATTTACTTAACAATAAATTCTAATTCGGCGTTTTAGTCGATGATTCGATTAAGGACCACGAGTGCACGTTCTTTTTGGTTTAATCAACAATTCCATATACACGCTACAAAAATAAACTGTACTCCATCAAATAGCAAGTTGAAATAATACCAAACGAATAAACATGATATCCATCATTAATAATAACAACGAGATGTAAAAATGCCTTATAACGCTTGACATATTGCAACTAAAACTTTACCATTCGTCGCCATCTTGATTACTATGATGAAGCCAATGATATGTGAAACAAAGCGAAGACTCCAAAGAACTTCGAACAGAAATTGAACACGTATTATTATTCTTCTAAGCAACCTAATATTATTTAGGCCTAATAATGTGATCGAGTGTGAGAATTCGAACAACTCGAATCTTCTCTCTCAGTAAACATTGTCAGTAGGCCTATGTACATAAATTCGGTTGTTTTTCTTGACCAAAAATCATGGAACTACAAAATTGAATGGTTGTCTAATTAACGCTTTAGTGTCATTTTGGTTGAGATTTATTGGAGGGTGCACGAGTTATATTTTGTTTGTATAGCCTATGTGCACTTGTTATAGCGTCCTTTGAAGCTCTATCTACTCAGAGGCGCTCCCGAATGCAGAGCGGACACTGCATCGGAGTTTCACGCCGAAGCGCTGAGCAATTGTGAGTGAAGGACTTGCGTGTTTTCCTTCTATTCTACTTTCTGCACATCGTGGGTTCGTGACAGACATCTTGCCTATGGTTTGTCTATGGTTTGGGAGCTGATAGCTGCTGCAGTCAGTAGATGTCGCTGCATGTCCCAAACATTCCAATGTAGAAAGCACCCCCCCCCCCCCAAGGAAGTTGGGCACTGGAACGAACCAGAGAAAAGGGAGCCATGCATGCAGATAGCCTGCTGGCTGATTACGATGATTGAACCAATGTTGATAATCATGAAGAAGTTTAAAAGCCTCAAACCTGTGAAAATAATGTTATCTGTAGGCCTACGATCTAATTCTTCACGTACCATATTTAGGCCTATAGCCTATAGGCTACAGTGGCGTAGCCAAGGCCCGGGGGGTTCAAGGTTTAGTACTGTTGGATTGGTTTCAGGAAGGACATTCCTTCCATAAATCCCTCATCATACATTCCTGGCTACGTATATATATATATATATATATATATATATATATATATATGTATTATATATATGTATTATATATATATGTATTATATATATATATATATATATATATATATATATATATATATATATACATAGCCAAAACAGCTGCCGTTAGACCTTTTAATTGCACCAATCATGCATGTCGATCCTCTTTTTCTCACTCTTTCTTGACCACCATCTTTGTCATCATTGTCATCATCCCAACCCCCCGCCTCCTTCACCTTCTCCAGGCTTCTCGATCCTTCCTATGAAACTAAAGTCCCACTTCCTTAGGAACGCTTTCACCAACATATCTGATTCTGCATGCATGGGCGCCCGCACAAGAGAGTGCACTTAATTGCTCTCCAGACTCCACCCGAAAAGGACACCTATTTTTAACTACTAGGCCTATACTTTTTGTTTTTACGAATTGCTTTGAGCTAGAGAATTTATGATAGGTTACTAATGCTGGACAAAGTGAAACTAACAAATCTACGTTTAGAGACCTCTAAAAATAAACATGTTTTTAATTTTATGCCTTAAATTGAATTGTTTAACTCAATCCCGCCTGAATTGTTCCGATACCTATTGGGTTTATCGGGTCACCCGCGACCCGATCCGGCGGGAAAGAGTTAAGGTCGCAAAATATAATATGTCGAGGCAAGACCCGACTATAACAGCCAGACCAAAGTGATGATCCGGTACAAGATCCGCTACTGGAGGGGAGCCAGTGGAGCATGTACAGCACAAATCGTAATAAGGCTCGTGTAGTCCTCGGAAAAGCACATATAAAAGTTCAACTGCCGGAGGCCTTTCTCGGAAGGATTTCACTCCAATCTAAGTTTAAGTTTAATTTAAGTTTAAGCTCTTACCAAAAACTGTAACCATGACCATTGGGTTCCACCTAAAACTGACGTCTTGCCTGTTCAACAGAATTCATGTCCCTACTAATCTGATCCTCGGATCTGACACCTTCCAATCCTAATTAAGTGACATCCACGTTTGACAGTAGCCTACTCTGCCCCTCCGCCCTCTGACAAGCGGACTTGAACCTCCTTCTGACTACCATTTGAACAGCAATGAATAAGCTGGCGCCTGCGATTGACCTAACCTGCAACCCAGTAGAACACTCAAGATAGGACAGCAAAGGTCGCGAAGATATATGTCAAGGCAAGACCCGACTACGACAGCCAGACCAAAGTGATGATCTGGTACGAGATCCGCTACTGGAGGGAAGCCAGTGGAGCATGTACAGCACAAATCGTAATAAGGCTCATATAGGCCTAGTCCTAGGAAAAGCACATATAAAAGTTCAAGCATAGATGTAAAAAACGATGAAAACAAAATAAAAAACGGTAAAAAACGTCGTTTTTTTCGAAATAATAAAAAACGACAAAAAAACGATAAAAAACGGTAACGGAAAATAATTTGACTTTCCTACATCTAAAACCGCATTTTAACCATGAAAATCTTGATTAGGAACCTACTACACGCAGGCTATCTCTTAAATGATGATGTTAAACGATGAAATAATGACTTTAGTTAGCTGAATCCTTGAGAGTTGGCGGAAAATATAAGAAATATCAGAAAAAATTAAAATTAAGGAAAATAATAATAGAAAGTAAATGTATAAATAAAGATAAATAAAAAATAAAAAACGATAAAAAACGATGGGAAAAATAAAAAACCAAAAAAACGACGATTTTTGGGAGAGAATAAAAAACGGAAAAAAACGTTTTTTACAACTATGAGTTCAAGTGCCGGAAGCCTTTCTGGGAAGGATTTCACTCCGATCTAAGTTGCAGAACCAACATGCCCAGAAATCTCTATCCATGGTCAGCAGCTGCTTTGCAATTGCAGGTAGTATATGAGATTAATTATTTTTGTAGAAAAATAACTGGAGTCAGACATTGATTTATAATAACTTGAGGTGTGTTAGGAGGACTCTACTATTCGGTCCTAAGAAAGACTACGGTGGGGGGGGGGGTTGAACCCCACAACTCCCTGCAATTCTCACCCGGGGTCAAGAAGGAAGGGCCCAGATAACGGTGACATTAAGGACACCAAATAGAACAGACCTTACTACTGTCCTGGGCCTTACAATTCAATGCAGCAGTGCTAGAGGCGAAGATTCGTTTGGCATGGGATCCAATTAAGGAGTCATGTTTAACTCACATTTTGGCTTAACACAAACAACTGCAGACCATCCAGTATATAAAACAGCACATTTATTACAACAGCTTTTTCGTCACAACAGAAAATCCAACCTCTTTGTAGACCATGTATGCACAAACAGATTCTGCTCAAATTCGTTGTTGTCAACAAGAAGAATATCAATTACTGAAATGCAGTTTAATCTGCACCGCTTAAAACGCTGCAAAAATCCACGAATATTGTGAGAACAATGAGAAGATGTATCTAAGCATGTCTGTGAATTTTATATTTTGAAGTAAAAAGTAGAAAGCACATAATCTGCAAATGATGTTGCTTAGCACTTAACGGCAAGTATTAGCTAAAAGTGATTGGAAACCAGTTCAGATTGTTGCAAAAGTATTAAAAATAACGTTGCTTAATCGGCTACAACCATCATATTCTGCTGCTTTAGCTAAAATGCTGCAACAGCAACATTTGCATAAAGGTTATAATGTTCCAATGTTAATATGCACCAAAATGCAAAGCACACTTAGAAGCAAGTTTAAACGACAACATGAAAAGGCAATACTATCCATTACTTAAATCTACAAATTTCCCATTCAAACATGCCAATAACAATACAAATTTCTATGATTGCAATATAAAAGTCGGCATTTCAAGAGCACCCAAAAAGCGCTTAATCAGAGAAATAACCTAAAGCAAATACTTATAAGCTGCTATAACGAAGATATTGCATGCAGTCTTCACATAACGTTTCATTCAACAAACACTATCAAATTGCCTTGCCAGGACAGTTTGAGCCATCTAGAAACGATATCAAATCATTTGCTAAAGTCTGAAATTCTGCTAAACTATTAAGGATGGTTCTATTTGAAAACGGCACCTCAACATGCAAGTTATAGTAACATACATAACAGCATGTAAAAGATAGTTGGTCAAAACATAGATGTTCGAACACTGTTTTTCTCGTACATATGATTTTTTGCATCTCAGGGCCTCGGTTTATGAAAGTGTAAAAAAATAAACAATCCGTTAGTAAAAAACGGCAAAAATAATCTACAGGCTAAGCAGATTACCGAAGCACACATCTGGACAAAACGGCAAGGTTAAACAAGCAGAAAGAATCAAAATTATACACTCAGACTATGTGCAGTATAAACGTAAACAGGAAAATATATTTTGAAATGAAATTACAGTGTGCTTGCAAAAAAATACATACAACTTCTAGGAAGTCTGTAACAGATAATAAATGCTTTGACTGTTCTTCAAAATGTGTGGGAAACTAACGCAACTCGCTGCTAAAGGGTTAAGTGACAGGTTGATTTTGGATTGTCCAATCTGTTGTGGCAGTCACGTTCAGTGACCTTGTTAGACTAAACAACTGTATTGTACAATTAATTAAATGTATGTACAGTTGACCACTGTGCCCCTCCATTAACATTCTGCTATACAATATTACTACACTGAATAGCCAAAAAGTGCAATGCAACAGAGATGCAAGAATCCAAACAGTACAAACAGTTGAAGTGAATGAATGAAAATCTGTTGCACATGTGAATCAAAATCACACTAACTGCCGTGTACTTCCTTGTGTCCAAAAGTTGAGATTAGCAGCTTAGACTAATGAAAATATTGATCAGGATAATATTGTTGAATTTAAGAAAGTAAAACAAACTTTCCTACGCATGAAACAGGAAGCAGTTTTGAGCTAGCAAGAAAGGCGAATTTAAGATTATAAAAGTGCATGTAACAGCTGAATACAGGCAGCGGAAAAGCATTTTTTGATGAAAAAGGTCTCACAGCTGACAGCGGACACAGTCGTAAGAGTTTGGTGCAGAGGACAGATAAATTCACAGTGATTCTTTGCCAGTCATGAAGCTTCTGATTAGAATTCTGGTTTCAACAAATAAGATGGTCAATAAAACGTAAACAAAAACACCCTCGTAATATGCAATATCATGTACATAGAGGAACACCTAGACTACTGGCAAGTCAAAACGCAAAAGAACACAAGGACTTAGTGCACAAAGTGAATATAGGGTTCACTTGTTATTTCTTTAAAGTTTCAATTATGTTGCTAAAGTAATTGCAGCATTTTAAAGCTGAAAGCAGTTTCTGATATGGCAAACGAGTCTCCAGATGATTTCGCACGGACAAATATCTAGATTACGCCACCCAATCATGCTTCATCTGGTTTTGTTAAGCAGGAAAGACTTGCATGCCATAGTCACAAAATCTACGTTGCTCAAATAAAATGGTCAGTTAGTCAAAAATCACACATGCAATATAAAAAATGCCATACAAAAGGAAATGGCACCATCAATTCAAAGATCTAGCAAAACACTAAGTGCTACCGAAATTCTCTGATGATAGGCTACGAATATTTGAATAAGGCAGAATTACAGGAAAATGTCTGCCCAGAAGATTACAAGAGTTTCGAACAAAGAAACGAAAAGATTTCTTTAAACACAGAAGAAGCTGTTGCAAAACATCAAGACAGCACACTTACAAACGACAACAGAAGCAGGCAAAGTAGAAAGCGACTCTACAGAAACTGTTTTGCATGAGGGGTTTTTCTCGGGTAAAACCCACTGCAATCAGCAAACATGAACAGATGATTCTGCTACTATCCTCGCACAAAAATATATTTGTTTACGAGAACAACGTGACTCAATACACAGAATTACAGATCATCATCATTCACAAGACTATACAGGCAATCATAATATGATTATAA
Source organism: Lumbricus rubellus (assembly GCA_945859605.1). Taxonomy (NCBI): domain Eukaryota; kingdom Metazoa; phylum Annelida; class Clitellata; order Crassiclitellata; family Lumbricidae; genus Lumbricus; species Lumbricus rubellus. Next base: position 48,853,671 of record OX243811.1, on the reverse strand, counting down.
TATATAACACATACAAATACAACTTGAATGTTGTGCCAAATACCTGAAGTCTGAGCGTGCCGATCTCTTTGAGACCAAAGGAATGCTCACACGTAAATCTTATTGAAATATATTGATACAATTTTAATTATTATCCGCATGACAAACTCGAGCAGTGAATGTCCAGTAAAAGTAGTTCATCAAAAGTACTAAATGGGACTTGATAGCCAGTGATGAAGAATTCAACAGTACGTTCAAATTCGTCAGAGACCCATTCACTCGGAAGCGGCTGCTGCTGGCTTGGTCTCGGCGGCGGGAGTTTCACTTACGGTTTCAACTTTCTTTTCATCTGTCGCTGCTGCGGTTTCATCTGTTACTACAGCGGCCTCTGCTGCTTTCTCGTTCTCTTTCACTTCTTCCGGTTCTTTCTCTTCCACCTTTGCCTCCACATCTTTCTTCCCTTCAACTTTATCTTTCTCTTCTGCGTCCGTTTTCTCCTCAACATCCTTCTTCTCCTCAACATCCTTCTTCTCCTCAACGTCCTTCTTCTCTTCAACGTCCTTCTTCTCTTCCTGCTCCTCTTTCTTCTCTTCCACTTCTTTCTTCTCTTCAGTCTCTTTCGGCTCCTCTACCTTCTTCTCTTCACCTGCTTTCTCCTCTGCCGTCTCCTCTGCCTTACCTTCTCCCTCAGGTTTTGATTCTTCGGTTTTGTTTTCTTCGCCTGCTTTCGCTGCTTCGCCATTTGCTTCAACCGTCTCCGCCGGTTTCGCTGTCTTCTCCTCGACGACCACAGGGGGCGGTGGGACTTCGATTGGCTCAAATCCTTCCAGGTGAGTATATCCTCCGCTCAATTCCCACAGTTTCTTTTGCTTCTCTTCATCCAACGACTCTTCCGATGATTTACTTTCTTGTCCATCTCTAAAGAACTTGCCGGTGATGTCTGAAAACAGAACAAATATACTCACATAAATAAACTTGCCTGTGATATCTGAAAACAGAACAAATATACTCACATAAATAACACTGAAAAATAACTCCACAACTGCTGTACTCCTAAGTATGTTCAGTAATTAGTGAACTTTCGGATCTGCAATCAAGACTTGTGTTTTTTTCCAGCTTTCACACTGCCCATCAGTTATTCTGAGCGATTGATTACATGTTCAACGTGACTGGTCTACATTCTACCTAGACTTCAACTCTTTAAATGAACATTTTGCTAAAATGTATGAGAAATCACAAATTTATGCAGACCACATCAAGAAAGACAAATCAGAGATGCTTAGAAATTTATAAAAGCCTATGATTGCATCTCTGATGTGTCCCTCTCTTGACTGCAACATTATCTGCAATATTAAAAATTTAATTCACATAATTAATTTGTGGCACTACTTCATCCTAGATCGTATCAGCTTAAAAAAGCGATAATTATAATTGGCCGTTTTCAACACACATTGGCAAACTGCGCTAAAATTGGTTTCAAATCTATAGACAAGCTTAGTCACTGATAAGCCGGCCTTTGAAAAGCATCATATATTATATATATATAATTGTATATAATAGATATATGGGACAGCTAAACATGTTCAAATGATTTAAAAGATGGGTCATAAATAGCAATTACAGATCAGATGCTGCATTAAACATGCATGTGAATCGCCCCCATAACAGCCACGGACTGCCAACGATCCATTTCCACATCATGGAAACAGCATAAAATTATACCGCCTACAAGTCATGGCTTTTGATGAGAAATTGCTAAACTGATAAGTACGCTAATAATTATGGGCAGCATCCATTAAACCTAACAGCCCTCTCTGGTGCTAGAACAAACGAAGTCTAACTGCACATAATTTTCAAATGCTAGATAACTCGAGCCCCAAACTTCAATCATTCCATGTATTTGAGCACTCTCATCTTTGAGTCAGAGAGCTGGCAAAAGACCTGTAAGCCCAAAATAAAATCTGATATTAAAATGTTTGCCAAGGACTATTGAGTTTATCAAGGTTTTTTAAATTCACACACAAGACCTTGGTGTTTAGGCACTTTACACATAATACACTTTACACATAATACACTCTACACATAATACACTCTACACATAATACACTCTACACATAATACACTTTACACATAATACACTTTACACATAATACACTTGTTTATTTACTCCTACATTACACCTCCCTGACATGCTTTTCACCTTTGAATTTCTCGTCGAGAGCAAGCGCGACAATAGCGTTGGCCGCTTGTTGAACCGTGCGCGTCGACTTCGTAAAGCGAAGCATTCCGTGCAGAATGTATCGACTGTAGAACTTCTGTGCACTGCTTGCGCTGCGCATGATCTCCGTTGTCGGAACAAATCCTACAACGCACAGATATCAGCTATAACAGCTATTGCCGCAAGCGCACAACAACAGCCGTTAAAATCGTAAACAAATAAATGCTAAAGATTCGTCTCAAGGCATGCAAGCATCTTAGCACATTGACCGCCAGGTACGAGATATCTCGTAGTTAAACCAGTCATTTAACATGGCGTGTAGGCGGTGAATGTGTTAAAAGCTGCTTTATTAAAAGTTCAGATCTTTACAATAAACCTATAATTTTAAACAATCCAAAACACCCACTCCACATTTTCTCAAATTCTCATTAGAAATCGGCAATATCAGAGTGTCCAGGAGTGATGAGGATTTGTGCTGGCATTTCACTCTTTCACTGTCTGAACTCACATTTTTTAGGTTTTCTGATGCTCTTGCAAATTGAACATTAGTGAAAATGGAATAAAGCATCACCACAATTTTTATTTGATGCAAGCTCAGAGAAACAATCGAGATAGGAACATCTTGGAATCCTTGATCCATTGCAGACAATACTAATGGTACAGACAAAGAATAAAGAAAGGCAGATATCTGGAACTGTCTTACCTGGGCAGACTGCATTCACCTTCACGCCAGTGCCATCTAGTTTGCGACACAGTTCATAAGCGAACATGATATTAGCCAGTTTGGAGTTCTTGTATGCCTGAACGCCGTTGTATGTTCCATCGTTGAAGAGGAAGAAGTTGTCGAAATCCAATGGCTGGATATCTGATAATAGACAGAAAATACAAATGTTCATACACATAATATATGAGATATAGCTCCTGCTAGTGTGCGGGCATGTCCCTCAATATGCACCTCCAGAGTAAAAGGTACGTTATTATTGCCAATGCCATTATTAGCATAGTCAATCAGATTCTCAAATTGTGCTAATTTATGAATTCAACTACAAAGTGCTGGTAGCTGGAAAAATTGCAAAAGATCATTGCAAGAGAAATCTAGTGATAATGAATTCCATAAATGTTGATACGTCTTGCTAAAAGGCACAGAAGCCACATGCCGTTGTTGATTAAGTTCGAACAGTCTACTACAGGAGCTAATTTGAAGGTCATTCCAGTGAGATTAAGCACGAGTGAAAACAGTACTGGCACACATCGGCAAGGTGGCTGTATAGAAGGACACCATCTTTCAAGCAGACATTGCTGGTTAAATGATGATGCGAGGAGCAGAATATGTAGCAGAAATAGTCAAAGAAATCACGCACAGAGCCTTAAGATACACGACAAATGAAAAACGTGGAGTTGGGTTGGCTACAACAATATGCGGCTCGGATGATTGACCTGACAGATATGTAGTCAATCAGACAGGTTGACCTGCTCATACTGTTTCTATGTTTAGCCTGTTGACCTGGTCATTCTGTTTCTATTTTTAATCAGTTAACCTGCTCAATGTGCCCGTTCTGTTTCTATGTTTGTCCTGTTGACCCGCTCAGTCCATTCTTTGTTTGGCCTCAGTCCATTCTATGTTAGGCCTGTTGAACTAGCCTTACTTATAAAAGTATTTGTGTTATGTAGACTTTTCTTCCTTGGCCGAAATCAATGATCGCTAATGTTACTGCACATGGCATGGCTTGATTTAGTTATTGTTGCAGGAAGTCACCAGCTGCTGCCACAAAATCTGTTTTAAATGGAAAGACGATCTCTTCAAGCCGGACTTAGCCTTTGCTGACCCCTGGATTGAATGCTTCCTATTCACTAGAGAATATCATTTCACAGTAGTTCCTCTCATGATACTGCACGTCACGTTATACCCTCTCTGTCTTCATTATTATGATTATTTATTTTAAATATTATTATTTCCCAGCTGCGGTGTGAGACTGTGAGAGAGCAACAGATAACAAGGAAGATGGGTCTAGACATCGAATCACAAAATACCAGACATTTCTAGATTTAGATATCACAACAACAACAGCCCACAAAAATCTCAACATTGCAAGTGAGACTAAAGAGCAAAATACTAATTAATGGACACACAGCTCAAGATCATTTTAAAGTCGCTCATCTCTGTCATCACAGCCAACTAAAAAAGACTTAACAGGCATGAACTAAATTCTAAAATAAACATCTAAATCAGAAGAGCCAAGAAATCCAGATCCAGAGAAAGGGGATTACAACTGAAGAATCAAAATTAATCTTCTTCTTCTTCTTCTTCACGTTTCTGTCTTATTATAGTCAATGGCTACTGAAATGGTTAGTTTTTTTAAAGCAATGCTAAACAAATTGTCAATAAGATAAGTCCACAGAAGTCTGTTACAACTGACTTGCAACTCTTTTCTTTGCAAGCTCAGGATCATGCATAAACGACGCAACTATGACTATCCGCACATCTGCACCCTCTTCGCCAGCGGTCTTCTTGAGGTCATCCAGAAGTAAATTTGTCAAAAGGAAGTGACCTGTCAAAAACAGATAGATATCTATGCGTCAAATAACAGCATGTCATGTGTGTGTGTAAGTAAATAGACATTCAAGAGAAAGAGATAAGCTTATGCTTATAGTTAATTGAGAATTGACCGCTGTAACCAGTCAGCCACTGCGTCCCAATAAATTTTGACAGGTGAATGTTCTTACGCTGTCCAATGCCTTAGATCTAGCAGTTGTCCAAGAGATCTGAATAAATTAGTTTGGTGCTACGACTACCTTAATGTTTATGACAGAATGAAAATCTTGCAATTCTGTTACAATTAAATCACACGGATCCGTGTGATTTATATATATATATATATATATATATATATATATGAATTCGGCATTGCATAGCAGCTAATCTGATATACTCAACAGTCCTTTGACCAATTATCGACTTGAGAAATGAGATCCTTTCATTCATTATTATTAGAATTTATATAGCGCCTCTTCAAGAAACTACTCAGAGGCGCTCCCAGCCCAGCCACGACCAAAGAAAAAAGATTTAAGAGACTTGAGAAATAGAGATTGACTGGTCAGATGGAGGAGATGGAGGTTTGAGGGGAGGTCATTCCAGATTGACGGTCCCACAACCGAGAAGGCTCGGCGCTGTCTGATAGCTAAGCGAGCCCGTGGAACAAGCAGTTGTCCCTTCGCAGCGGAGCGAAGGGCCCGACGCGCTTCAATGTCAGAGACAGGACGACAGAGGACGCGCAGATAAGATGGAGCACAACCAAGAATACAGCGAGAATCAACATGACTATAAAGCTTTTCCTTCCACAGATCACACATGCACATAACGGTATTTGAATTTTGGGGTGCATAGTGCTAAATCCAAATTTTGTGCTATATCTGAGTTTGCATCATATTGACACATAGTGTAGCGGTGGTTCAGCGTATTTACACTTAAGTAAACATTCATCTTGTCTTCCAATAGGATGTTTGCTCATACAGTTCCAATTAGGATCCATTTCAGCCCAAAATTCAATTCTCAGTCACTTAAGCATCATGATTATCAGTAACAGTAATTCTGGTCCAGTTTAATTTCCCAGCTGGCACGCAACATCAAATTCTATAGACAAGTCACACACACTGGTGGACAATACACAGAATATAGGCATGTACGAGAAGCAATTTGACGTTTCATTCTCTCATGTCCTCTACATTTTAACACAAATAAAACTCCATTTTTAAAAGTGCTTTACATAAAAACAATTTAATAGCACTGCATAAAAAAGAATAATTGAATCGCCTAATGCATTGAACTGTGTGTGAATACATAGAAAACTTAAGACAATAATTACGAAATCAGTGTCAGACTGTTTTATACAAACTTCTCTTACTATTAGAAATTTAAAATCCCTTATATAATATATATATATATATATATAAAATAATAATTACCATTGCTAATCCCTACCTATTGAACAAGTGCGATTAAAATGTTATAAATACTATGCCAATAATAGGATGAAATCTCAGGGCCATTAGTTGAACTTGTAGTGTATATGCAGGTAGGATAATGAAGCGCATTACGCAGCTCTGAGGCATCACGCAGCTCTGAAGTATCATCTGTATAAATCTCAGAATTAACGAGCCAGAAATGACAGGTCATTCTGCAACACCCAAAACCCCTCCTGCTGAGGATTACTGCTGACAGATGAACATAAATAAGTGTCTGATCATTCTGTAAAGCAAAACCTGCTTGCATAAAAAACAGCAAAGAATGCAGTTAATTAAAATACTGTTTGAATAATTGAAATAGTTTGAAATTTATGCCGCCATCAATATGACAAAGTAGTACATCAAGAGAAACCGTACCTAGGTGGTTGGTTCCCATTGCCAGTTCGAAGTTGTCCTTTGTGTAATAACGTTTTGTGTCCTTGTTGCCTAAGCTGAGACCTGCATTGTTGACGAGAATACTCAACTTCTTTTCGGTTGAATGAAACTCGTCAACAAATTTACGAATGGACTCGAGACTCGCCAAATCCAGCTGCAAAATCAAAAGTGTCAAATGTCATATCATACAAGTATCATCAAAATAGCGTTAATCTTTAAATGCAGCGGTCAGCAATTTCCATGTCAATCCTTAACCTAACAGGGCAATGATGGACCTTCAGCCTTATCATATTATATTCAGAAAATTAGGATCAGATTAGAAGAAAAGCAGCACCGTAAGTTAGCCCTGAGATGCGACACTACATATGGGTAAGCTAGATGTTGCCCATTCTAAGCAAATGCAAAATTCCTTGAGTGAGCAAATACCTAAAAAACGAGAAAAATCTTAGATGGCGATCGAAAGTTGGTCAGGCCAGTTCAGAAGACAATATTATTGCGATTAGTGAGATCATCGTAAAAGTGCACCAAAGTGCAGTTATCCAATCCCAAGTCACAAAGGAATTACTTTACAGCCATCCCTTAAAAATTTGTCCATCCGAAAAAACACACTGCCAAATTTGTATTCATTGTGGAAGATTTCTTGTTGTCCCAACAGCGAATGGTCATTAGAACAGGAGCCCGACACAAATGTTGCTTTCATGATTGACTGACAGACTTCAGGACATTTTTTATTTTTCATTATATTAATAGTTTTGGCAACACCTTTCTTCTCCTTCGCAGCATACAATTATTTGCTGGTGGCCAACCGTCTTACCATGAGAAAATCTTCCCATCACTAATTTACTATACCATCCAGTCATGAACCTCTGAGAGTCTGCACAGCACTCTGATCGCTAGATCATCATAAAATACATGTATAGAATTTCCATGGTGCACTAAAAATATTCAGACGATAACAGTTAAATGCTATTTCTATATCCACAGAATTTCGTTAGGCAGATATTCCAATTAACACTTTCATTGTTTTTTCCTGCTGTTTTTAGCATACTGTATTCACATTGTTAAAGGGTTAACAATAGAGCCATAGCCTCCCAATTTACGTCTAACCACACCACTAGGCCTGTCAATCAATGGGTGCCTGGATGTCCAGGACACGTGTCCAAGGGTCGATACTTGTACCAGGAACACAATATAAATACTCTGCCATTTTTTTACAGAAATTGCACTTCCAGTGCGATGAGCCAGCTAGGCGTCTCTGCCTGGGATACTATAAATGCAGATCTGTTCTCTGCCCAGGCAGCAGCAGCAGCAGGGTCCAGGCTGGACACCCACCAGTGCAGGCCTGTCCCTTGGCTAGCAGAGGGAAGGAGGGTATGGGATGCAATTACTGTCATTTATCTTAATCACGCTGGTGAACCTAGACATGGTGTAGCTGCTACTAGATGTCCAGAGCCAGTCAGCATTACTGTATATCCTGACAGTATAATATAGCTATGTGCAGCTGTTACTGGCAGGAAACATCTGATACATTTTTTAAAAATCCAATAATGACAAAATTAATGAATATTATTCTATCCTATAAAACTTGCATCATTAACCAAAAAAATTATAAATTCATTTTATTCTAACTTCTTCCATTGCATTATATTTGATCATAATTTATAAAGTGCTTCTCACAGCATAAGTCTTTTAGAAGTGTTCGCAGTGCGAAGTACCCTAGAGAAACGAAGGCTTTAAGGTGAGAAAAGAAATGCCACCGGTGAGGATGATGGAGCACGGAGAAGGGGAAATCCATTCCACAGAAGGACTTCTGCATTTTGCCATTGTGATCCTAATATAAGGAATGAAGAGATCAAAACTGCGGCAACATATGCCTTAACTTAACTCAGTGCAATCAAATTTTAGAAAAGTAAATAGAATTTTAGCACATAATTATAGGCCAAATGTATACATAAAAACCTTGCATGTGATTTTGCTGTGGCTTGTAGATTAACTGATCAGTGTCCCTGCCTAAATGGAACTGGTATTTAATTAAAGAGATGCAGCACACACACTAGAATGCATTCTGCAGCCATTCAGTTAGATTCTAAGCAGAATGTCTCTGGAATGTGGACCCACCAGAATCAATGTTAGTCACTTGCTGATCATATGGACCATAGCACAGCTAAGACAAACCGCTGGACAGTGGGAGTCTGCAGCTGTTGGGGACAGGGTGGGGGGGGGGGGGGTAGGGGTCGAACTGCCTAGGCGGTCAGACGGTTCTAAGCTGTTTATGCAATTATTCTTAACGCAATTAAGCTGCTTGATAAACACAGAGCAATAAATTTAACCATATGTATAAATTGAATAAAATATGTATAAATTAAACGGAAGCCTATTATAGTCAGCTATGCATAAAACAGAATTGTGTACATAATATATAATATTTATCCACAGTAACTGTTGTTCTCTTTAAAACATCCGATATTGAAAAACAGGACCGAACTGCTTCTATGCCCATAAGCGAATTATGAACTTATCCATTACGCATTTCAGTGGCAGCAACTGTAGGCCTATTGGTACTTAATCAACTGCTTCCACATAATAAACTCGACTTGATTAGATCAATTCATTCTTTCTAGCTTCGCTTTATGATTACTTATTCTAATTTCACTTTGGTACACTGGCATTTCATAGATCATCCTTGAATGCACACTTTCTACAATCTTACATACGGGTAGTAGCCTAAACAAACCTGACCATAAACTTGCTACTGTCTGCATGCAATATATACAACGAACTTTACACGTACATTTATTAAGATGCAATCAATGCAATCATGTATAATTATCTTACCTGCATGTACGTTGCAACTGCATTTGGAACCTGACGTTTTAACTTTTCGATGGCTTTGTTCGCTCTCTCTTCATTTCGACATGCAAGGATGACGTCATTTCCTTTTTCACACAGCACTCGCGTTACCTCATATCCGATGCCTGTATTGGCGCCCGTCACAATCACTACTTTCCCAGTCGTCATATTTTTTCGTCAAGTCTAAATCTTTTGAAAAACTGGAAAATCAAACATAGTTTCACGTTTAAAAGAAGCTTTAAAATAATATTATGCCACCGTATAACCAAGCAAAATAAAAGCACATTTCATTTGAACAAATAAATTTCTGGTGACATGCTGCAAAATAATTCCCAATAATTTTTCTATGTTAACGCAGATGCATTAATAAAGTCATCAATTTATTAAAAGCTAGATAGTCAATGCCAGCAATTGCTAACCGGAAGAGACTCTGAACTATTTAGACCTTAGCAACCAAATATATACTGGACCATTACTGGTATATAAGAGAGCCCTGGCATCTGAATGGCAGTAATTACAGAAAACGACAAGAAAAGAAGGAAGTCAGGAGCACACAAAACAAATAGGAAGAGGATGTGCAGAGGGCAAATGAATAGAACATGCAGAGGTAGGAAGGACAGTACATGTAGATAAGCAAAAAAGATGTGAACCCATAGCACATATACTAGTTGAACACAGAAATAACATATCTATTAAAGCAACCTAGGAAAGAAACCAGTTCCAAAGAGCTAATTATAGAATAGTAGGCTGCTGAAGGGTTATACCAATGGATTCCATTCCTCATTTAATGGCCAGCATCTTATTGAGAGAGAAACAACAGATGGCTAAATATCTCACCCACCATTACAAAGCTGGTTGGCTGTAATCTTTAGATAGTTGAAGTTATAACCTGATAAGGGAAATGACCTGAATCATTTATTTACCACCTCCGTGTAACTCGTGTAACTTGAGGAAGATAAAATAACAACACCATGGCAATTAAATTTATCAGTTGCATATTGTTGATGACGATGCTGTGCGCTGGCTTAGCGCGAACTGCAAACGCTAAATAAATAAATAAGTGGCAAGATAGCCAGCACAAACTTTGAAGGAAGAGTGCGGTTTCAGTAAGAAGTAAATTTGTGTTAAATTGCCAAAAGTCATTGGACAACATGATTTAAAAAAGTGCCAAAGAGCCAAGCAGACAACTTAGGGAATGCAGCAGGAATCAGGCAAACGAAGAATAATCTAAATAATGAAACAGTCAAAATACCAGATTATTATATTCACTTCTTAGTCTAAACAAATTAATTGAAATTATATCCACTATTTCCACTCCAATAGGTAACATTTCTTCTGAGTCCATCCTTTTAGTTTTCCATACATTGAGGACATCTTATAGTTGCCAGGGTCATCAACATTCGACCTTACTCATTCAACATGCAATCACAATGTGCATTCTCATTCTCTCTGGCTTCCTCCTTCTGTCAGTCTCTCTTAAATTTCATCAGTGCATCTCCAAGTCTCATCCCTACCCTGCAGCTCATGCAGTTAGGCGTAAAAAAAAGTGTTGTTTTCCGGTAACGCGACCGACCAATTTTTACGGCCGCGACCCAAATATTTTTGTAAAAAAATAATTTTTTTTTTATTTTAAATTTTAAATTTTTTTTCAAAAAATATTTTTTTAACATTTGTATTGACATAACATAAGAGACGTCAACAAAATGAAATTAATAGGACTGTTTCTAGAGCAGTTTTAGGTGCAGACAGTCGGGAAATAGGCAGTTTATACTTGCTTAGAACACGTACTTTGTTTCAGTGTGCAAAAAAGACTAGTGGGGTATACTTTTTCGGATAGTCACTGCATAAAAATATTTTACAAAATAAAAATATTTTCCGACCTACCTACCCAATTTTTTTTAGCTCTGTTACCGGAAACACAGCATTTTTTTAGGCCTTAGTCTTCACCATCCTTCGCTTCATATCTTCTACCTACATTACCCCCTCACATTCAATTCACCACCACAGCAGAATCCACTTTGTACACATTTGCTGCAGCCAAACAAGTTGTTATTTGCACAGGGTAACCAAATGATAAGACCTGCTGCTGCCCTAAGGTTCAGCAAACACTTGAGATGACTGAATAATCTGGGGTCACTCTTGATCAGCAGCGCTGGAGGCACAATGTGACGAATTTCTCAAGAGTCCAGGTCCAAGTCCAACAGATACAAATACAACCAATTTATCTACTCGCCAAAGCTCAAAAGTCAATCAATTTTCCCCTTCCCAGGGGTTAAGTTTTTTGGCATGTCATCAGAAAAAATAAACATTTTCAGATAGCCAACTTACAATTAGTGCTCATCTTCACGTTCTGTCTGGAAATTGGCATTTCTTAAATACTGAGAAGTTTGAACTGGCAAGAAAACATTCAGTTGTTAGCGTTCATTCTGAACTCATTTAAATCTGTGGCCACCAATGCTGACCAAATAGACTATGGAGTATGGAGCCAAAAAACAAGATTCACGTTCTCAACTGTTTTCTGACAAAACCTTCTCACTGATATCACATGTGTCACATCACATGTGTCACATCACACGTGTCACATCACACGTGTCACATCACATGTGTCACATCACACGTTTCACATAACTTGTGAAGATCAGCTTCGCAATCCTGAGACAGAGCCAACGTCTGTTTCTCGGTCTCTAACACAGCTTGTGACCAGCCAACTCTTGCAGAGTTTAATCCTGAACAAAATAGATTATTGCAAAGTCGCCTTTGCTGCCTTGCCACAGCATAACATCAGTGTTTTCAGGTGGTCATCAACGCTGACATTTCTCCTCTGGTCAAGCAATTAAAATAGTTTAACCACATTAAAAATCATACAGTCCTCTTTGCTGAACGAGTAAAGTTCAAATGTAAAGTTCAAACTTTGCTTTCTTGTTTACACACAAGTCTAAACAACTGCGCACCACGTTAGGCTACATCACAGGCAACATTAGGCTGAGCCATCGGATGACTAATCAATGTACTTTGTCAGCATCTATGAGATTTTTGCAGGTCGATAGTTCATGTGCCTCGAAGTTATCCTGAATTCATCTATTCAGAAGGTGAATAGTCTTCATGTTTTAAAAAGCATTCAAAAAACTGAAAGATCATGCAACTCTTAGCATCTGCACTTACACTTGACACCGAAAAGCTCCATAGATTGGGGCTATTGGGGCTTGCTACAGATGATGCTGTATAAATCATTGCAATTACAACCTGTAGATTTTAAAACCATTGATCAACAGTTTTCAGTTGTTTACATAGAATTCTGTTATAAGCACAAAAAGCTGTCAATAAAAAGTCAATGGTACAAACCGGACCTCAACTATGACAGTTCGCTACTTTTATGTTGCAGGGGACAAACACACAAGTCACAATCCCAAACCCCATGTGCTTTTTGTAAATTAATTTGCTTCTCTGATAGTAATGCTGTGTTGTGGTGTGTTTCATATTAATATGTTGCATTTTTTATGTTCACAATGTCAGTATTGTTCATATAATATATGTCATATATATATATATATATATATATATATATATATATATATAATTATATATACATATATAAATTCGTAAATAATATATATATATATATATATATATATATATATATATATACATACACCGTGAGGCATAAAAAAACAAAGCCCCTAGATTTTTTTATAATTTTAACAATATTCAAGCAATGTCAATGAAATTCAGGAAAATTATTGCTAAGTAGCAGGCAATGTCAAAAGATTATCAGTTTGTACTCAAACTGTCCGCCTTTAGCTTCTACGCATGCGCGAAGTCGTTTGCGCCATTCACGCACCGCCGAGTCAATAATTCGCTGGTCAAGATCGTTCCAAGATTGCATTATTCGCTTACAAAGATCTTTAACATCACGGACCTTTGTTTTGTTCACCATTTTCTGCTTCTCATAGCAATACTCAAAATGATCGTCTGTATGCAGCCGTTGGAACTCGAAATAGAGATATTGCAACCGACCGCCTTTTACGCACACGTCCGACGTTTAGCAATTCCTGACGGAGCCAGTCGGTGTTTCTTCTCTGGGGCCCACGTCAATTCACTTAGTTAAACCGGGGGTAAAAATCAACGGCCAACAATACAGAGATGTTTTACTCATGGAAGACCTTCTACCTGATATTCGAGAACTCTGAATTTTACATTTTCCAGCAAGGTGGTAATCTAGCGCACAGAGCATGAGAAACGGTTCCACTTCTGACGAATGAAACTCCTGACTTTCATAACTCCTACACTATGGCCCCATAACAGCCCATAGGCCTATCCAAATCCTGTTGATTGTCAATTATGGGGATGCATGCAGGAAATTGTGTACAAAACAAAGGTTCGTGATGTTGAAGATCTTCGTAAGCGAATCGTGCAAGTTGGAACGATCTTGACCAGCGAATTATTGACTCGGCGGTGCGTGAATGGCGCAAGCGACTTTGCGCATGCGTAGAGGCTAAAGGCGGACAGTTTGAGTACAAACTGATAATCTTTTGACATTGCCTGCTACTTAGCAATAATTTTCCTGAATTTCATTGACATTGCTTGAATATTGTTAAAATTATAACAATTCTTATAGGGGCTTTGTTTTTTATGCCTCACGGTGTATATTGTAATAAGTAATAAGTGTGATGCATTCAAGTTGGAACACAGGGTTGGATTAATTTTGAATGTGACAATGTGGACTCGTACAAGATCCTGGCCACTAATGCAATTCAAGCCACCAATAGCACTGGACCCTCTGGAATCTCTAGATGCTTGGCCACACCTGGAGAACTTCACAGCTACTTCAATGCTCTCCTCTGATCATTACCAAAAAAATAGGAGCTATACAAGTACAACAGTTCACTTCCTACTTACTTGGATAGCCAATTAATAACAATAATAAAAAGAAATATCAAGTGGCTGGGAAAGTCCATCACAATTCCCTGCTGCATCAAATGCTGCAGAATTACAGAACTCTATACCACAGTCATGTGATAATTAATACCAATCATATACATATTATATCTGTATGTATACATGTATATATCTGTATCATCATCATCATGTCAGATCTATATATCATATATTATATACAATATATAAGATAGCACTATTGAGATCTTTAAAACTAGCACTGTACATAAACTAAGATACATACATACATACATACATACATACATACATACATACATACATACATACATACATACATATATACATACACAATTACACATTGACTGGTCCATTTGTTTGCATCATTATAATTATTATTTAACCCAGGTCACATTATCCCGGCAGTCCAAAGAACACTTAAGTGCACATGTTCCCTTCCTCCACATGAATATATGCTAAAAATACCACTCACGTGCAAATATGCACCTACTGTGACCTACACCAAACAGTATGTACCACAAATTTATGACAAAGATGACAAGTATATCCTAAACACTCGTATAGAAAAAAGATCATACAGACACATGTATGGTATACACTAATAGCATCACAAACAAATTGTCGCCTGAGAATTATCTTGTCGTATCTCCACTTTTTTCCTCAAAATGCAATTTAGAGTTGATTTGTAGCAGACATTTGTTTATCTTTTTTCGGTTTCAATTGCTAGGAGATATGACGGATCGATTTCATGATATTCAATGAAAACTACCTGACGTATATGCATGTCCTGTTTTCGGAAAATTGTCACACGTCTCCACGGATTTTTCTGTATCGCCAGTACCATATTCACAGTTTAGCATTGATGCCTTGTTGTATGTTCAGAGAAAGTTCTGAACATTGTATGGAGACCGGAGATACAACAATTAATGGCACTGATAACCTCATTTTATTTATAGTGTCATATGTCCGTGGAAAAAACTTCTTTCATAAAAAATCGGTTTATGGCCACATCTTAATGAACACACTCGCTAATAATTGAGTATTACTTTATTTCTTTGCTTTATTTGTTTTATTCAAAAATCGAGATTACGATTATTTCATCATTTCATGTCTGTGTTTCTGGAAGATCGTTTGGGGGTGGGCCGGGCGGTATTGCATTGGATAACACACTGCCATGGAGATCAGCGGACATGAGTTCAAGCCCTGCCCCAGATGATAGACGTGCTTGGTAGGCTGCTCTTAGCGCTATGTAATGCAGGCTTGTCTGTTCTGCTACTAATAGTTAAGATTTCTGATTTATGTTCCTGTGAATTTTTCAATCGCATAAACTGTACACTGTAACCGGTTGCGGACTGTCAACCGGATTGTGTCAATAAATGAAATTAATTATTATATTAATTTTTGCAAATCCATTTATAAAAAAATTTCAAAAATTTCTGAAAAATAATTTTTAAATTTAATATTTTAAATACAGTGTTTACATCTTACTTGCACACTGTCCCTTGTCCTTGATGTCGATGTTTTAATGTGATTTTTAATGCGATGTTTTAATGTGATGTTTTAATGTGATGTTGGTGCCTGATGTTTATTGTACAGAATTTCTTATTTTTCCGTAAAATTCTACCAAAATTTCTATCTCACATATCTCCGAATTCGCAAAAATGGACATACATTAAGATAATTATTCTTAGGCGACGAAATGTGCATGCACTAAAGTCAATACGAAACTTGTAACTTCAACACTAAAGAATCACAAGCAATAAAGTTGACGACAGTGAAAACAATATAACCTATAGGCTATTCTTAGACCCACACTGTGGAAAAAATGTTGCTAATACACATCAGATATGCCAGTATATTGTCATCATGAATATCACATTCTGACCTACATTCAGGCCAGGCTTAAGTCTGACCACCAGTCTAGTTGCAACCTACACTAGTTTCACATTATTATTATTATAACCATACTTGCCACATTAGTCCCATACTTGAGCAACAACAGTCACGCCTCTTTTGGCAGAAGCATCAACTAAAATTGGCAAGTACCGTATACATATACTGTATATACAAGTGTATTTAATAATAATAATAAATAATAATAATAATACTGATTTATTATGTACAACAACAACTGATCAAGACGTAACATGTATGTCAGGTAAACTGATAAAAAATAAAATTAATTGTGTGCTCAAATAAAAATTCTGGACAGTATGGATGCATGTATAATGAAAATATAATTAATTAATTGATTGATTAAATAATTAATTAATTAATATCACTTAATACACATGAGCTGCATAAAGGCAAATGAAGACAACTTAACTTCCAAACTCAATCAACAAAGCAGAAATACGAAGAATTAACGTTAATGTAAAACTAGGTGTTCAGTCATAATACCTTTAATACTGACCTAAAGTGACTTAATCACTGATGGCTCAGCAACAGACCGCAAGAACATGGAACAAAAGGTCAAAAGAGTTTAAAAAAATTTAAGCCGCTAAGCTCACCTTTATTCAGAGTCGAAAACTTTAACAGCACCAGTGGCCCTCACCCAGACAAAAGAGGGTAATCAGCTCTAAAGGGCAACAGACACCAGTTAGCATTCCAAGAGATGCCCTAAAGCCAGGCGGCAGCAGTAGCAGCAGCCAGAGTGCATGTGGGAAATACTTCTCCTCCCTCTCCTCAAGAGGAGAGTCCAGTCATGACTAATAGCTGATCTCTATGGACACCAGAGCAGCGGAGGAGAGCAGAATGGATGAAACAGCGCCTCTGACTCATTCTGCTGCACCGCTGCTGCTGCTGCTGCTGCTGCCCCAGGTTTGCAAGCAGATGAAGAGGACAACGAGGAAGGAGGAAGAGAAGGAAGAAGAGGGAAGCAGCAGCAGCAGCAGCAGCAGCAGCAGCAGCAGCAGCAGCAGCAGCCACAAATACCTTGCAACTCCCAGCACACGTGCAGCAGCACTGCAGCAGCGGCGGCACGCTAGGGCTGCAGCTGAACGTGTATCCTACCACCACCGGAGCAGCTTATTAATCACTTGCTATGAATTATTAAATCTGTGTGTTTATTAAATAAAGAGGAAAGAACGCTGCAGACAGACAGGCGACACTATAAATCCTACAGACAGTACTGTAGACTGTCGATAGAAGAAAGCAAGACAGACAGAGAGGCAGACTGAGAGACATGGCAAGTCAACAGGAGTACACTACAGGTATTTTCGGCATGGAGAGAAACAGACTGAGTGACAGACAGAAAGAAAGATACAGACAGATACGGAGAGAGACGCAGACAGAGAGAGACAAAGAAATAAACAGACAGCGAGATACAGACCAAGAGGGAGAGATGCAGACAGACAGAGAGAGATGCAGACAGACAGAGAAAGAGATATCTTGTCTGCTACACTGGAAATTGCATTGAAAATATCCATACACCACTTTCATCGATCTGTCTAGCAGCGACCACCACAACCGTTCCCCCTGTCCAGCCAATAACCGTTCATTCGTTCATTGCTGTGAACTGAACACCCTCAACCTATAGTAGACCAGCCATAGCCATCCATTCATCCCAGCCATGCGCATTCGTCCGAGCCATCCATTTGCTGGGCATTCATCTCAGCCACCCGCATTCATACCAGCCATCCATTCATCCCAGACATACATTCATCCCAGCCATGTGCATTCGTCCGAGCCATCCATTTGCTGGGCATTCATCTCAGCCACGCGCATTCATACCAGCCATCCATTCATCCCAGCCATGCGCATTCATCCCAGCCATGTGCATTCATCTCAGCCATGCGCATTCATCCCAGCCATGCGCATTCATCCCAGCCATCCATTCATCGATGGCCATAGCAGTGACAGCATCAGTCTGATTGCTCATCCAGTGAAGCGGCTGCAGTGGCAGACTCTGCAACATTTTAAATCAATCACAGAAGATGACACAATGTGTCTGGCTGGCTGGACACTCAGCGGTCATTTAATCGGTCATTCAATCGGACAAGCAGACCATGGTCCAGAAAAAGTGAAGGGACTGACCACCCAACGCCCACCAACCCTCATCATAATCTTGTCTAAATCAAGTATATAAATCTAATCAAGTGATTTCATTTCCATCTCAGCATTTAGCTGAAACATTACACTGAAATTTATCAGCCATTATTATATGACTCAATAATGAATGAATCTAATAACTGATAACCCTGACACACAAGCAACAGGGAAGTAACATGAAGTTCTCACGTAATTCCCTGTCACATTTCTTGACAGCCATTTGACTAATTGATGCTCTTGAGAGGCTTTGAAAAAGGCTCTACATAAATGCTTTCACACGTACATGTACATATGCATATTACCGGTAGATACACCAATTTAATATACAAGAATAAACAAAATACATTTAATTAATTAACGCTATTTTTGTTATTATTTCCACTACGTTCAATCCTCATCTATGATTAATCATCTTATGATTCGTCATCTCATGTTAATCATCTCATGATTAATCATCTCATGATTAATCATCTTATGATTCATCATTTCATGATTAACACGTTGACTGCTTATTTGCTGTGTTAAATGACTCAATGGGGGACGTGTTAACACGTCCCTCGCGGCCAACGTGTTAATCATCTTATGATTCGTTATCTCATGATTAATCATCTTATGATTCACTTCATGATTCATGTGCAACAGCGTTGGATGACCTTTTTCAAGCAGGCCATTTAATTTAACAAAACAATTCACGGGATATCCAGTTGCTCCAGTACAATTTCGTTATTGTATGTATGTGCACTTGTTATAGTCCCTTCAAGTTTCTACTCAGAAGCACTCCCCACTACATCGCAGACACTGAATCAGAGTTTTCTGAAGAATTGCTGAGCAATTGCGAGTGAAGGACTTGCCCAAGATCCCTACGCGGCAGCTTGAGGTAGATTCGAACCTGCAACCCTCCGGCTGCAAGGTAGCGAAATTATCCCCTACACCACCGCGCCCCACAATTATCTGGTTAAAGATTAAGACTGTCAAGGTAACAAGGGTAGTCACACAACGCCAAAATCTCAGTTTCTTGCAAATTTCAGCAAAATCACTTAGGGATGCCTCAAAAGTAAATCACTAAAACAGGATAGCAGCAAAGGACTGATCTACACAATATAAATGAAACTCTTCCATGTTTTGGGAGACAGACATGAGGCCAAAAAAAATATGTTGTGTTTCCAGTAACAGAGCTAAAAAAAATTGGGTAGGTAGGTCGGAAAATATTTTTATTTTGTAAAATATTTTTATGCAGTGACTATCCGAAAAAGTATACCCCACTACTCTTTTTTGCACGCTGAAACAAAGTACGTGTTCTAAGCAAGTATAAACTGCCTATTTCCCGACTGTCTGCACCTAAAACTGCTCTAGAAACAGTCCTATTAATTTCATTTTGTTGACGTATCTTATGTTATGTCAGTACAAATGTGAAAAAAAAAATTTTGAAAAAAATGAAATTTTTTTTCCCAAAAAAAGGTTTTTTTCCAAAAACCTTTTTTTTAATAAAATTTTTTTACAAAAATATTTGGGTCGCGGCCCTAAAAATGGGTCGGTCGCGTTACCGGAAACACAACAATTTTTTTTTACGCCTGACTATGATCAGTGTGGATATGACTGTCTGTCACAATATCAATATTATCCCATCAAATCCAGTACATCCTTTGTTTGTCCAACCCTAGACTGAAACCCGAGTCATCCAACTCAAAGTCTGTAATAATAACAATAATAGCACAATCATTCAAACGTGTCAACTATTGCCATAGTGTTGCAATGCAATTCATCATGTGTGTCGCTGTCTGTGACAGGTGGACATAATTACATCTCTTGCAATCCAGCAGCGGCTCTGGCATGCACTTAAAACACCACAGGAGGTTGGACAGCATTAATAATGCAAAGTCTATTCTGGACATAAATTTGCATTTTAATACTTTCACTTGGAGCACTCTTCAAAAATTTTATCATAATTATGTCTATTATGTTAATCTCTAATCTTTATTTCACACTGTGCAGATCTTGTTAGCCTAAATACAGCAATAATACTCGAACAGCAACAACAACAACAACAACAACAACAAAATAATACCATATCTTTACACGAAACTCTTTTTCTTGACCAACTGCTAATTCATTCATGTAATATTCATCGTGTGTTAAAAACTAAATAATTTTAAACTCTAGTTCAATAATTTGCTGTCAAGAGATTCAATTCTCAAATTTTATTGATCGTCAAATTGGTTCATGTCAGAATTAATCAAAATATGCCACAACTTTAATGCAATCTAGCACATCTCTAAATCTCAACATGTGTCTCCATACTGAACTCTATACAAGAGAAAATATGTATTGTCTGTAAAACTATCCGCTATCAAATGATAGTTTTGGCACAAAACAGAGATCCATGAAACAGGGCTCCAATGCAATATAGCCGGCTAGTTGATTATTATATGACTGAAGAGAGAGAGAAAACAGCAATTGAAACCACTGCCACACTGTCAAATACTTTTCCATTTAAATCCATTGTCCGGATGGAAAATACAGGAAATCCTAGATGGCAAACTGTGTCTGGAAGCTGATGGATTAACTTTGACCCACAATCTCATACTTTTTGGGAAAATCCATCAAAAATCCCAATTATTCATAGTGATCATACACGTGGGGCATGGTGGTGTAGTGGTGGCGTCGTTGCCTTGGAGCTGGAAAGTTCGAGGTTTGAATCCACCTTGCCACGTAAGGATCTTGGGCAAGTCCTTCACTCACAATTGCTCCGCACTTTGGCGTGAAACTACGATGCAGTGTTCGCTCTGCATTCGGGAGTGCCTCTGAGTAGAGAGAGCTTGAAGGGGCGCTATAACAAGTGCACATACAAAAACAAACAAAGCAGAAACGCTACCTGTCCACCACAATGTAGGCTATGGCTAAGCACATCCTGGCTGCACTAACTGTCTGAGCGCTTATCACTATTTTCACTTAAGGCAGGAAAACGTTTGATCAAGAGCCATTATCAATCATTAACTAGCTGATAACATAGTAATAGGTTATCATAACCCCTTCCCCTCCATCACTAGTTTTCAATTTCAGGATGATGAGTGTTAGAGATGTCAAGTCACATTAGCCTCACAATTCACAAATACGAAAGTAATGTTCAGAAACAGGACAGTACAGAAACTACAGAGAACAGAGAGCTTAGGTCAAACTGAGGCTGAGAAGGATATGCAAAAGCAATGTTCTAGTGGGACCACTGACCATTATGTGAGCTATGTAAGCTGAAAAGAAGAGCAGACCTTGCTTGAGCCGAATTCAAGAGAATGCAATGGGTGTGAAATGTAACATCACTTTCTTAGCCGCAACACACAATAGTAGGTATTCAATCCATACTCTTGCGTTTTTGAGTCTGTGAGAAGACTTATACAAATGAAACAGAAATTGTGAAACAGCATTTCACCCTGGCAGGAATTAGTATCCTCAACTTCTGCCCAGAGACCTCATCACTGTGCTATTGTGTGCCCCTTTCTAACCGCCTAAACACAAGGCCTAGGCTTTTTGCATAATGGAAATCACTTCTTGTTAGAGTAAAGTTTTAGAACTGCTATCCAGCCAAATTTCAACAGACACAAAAAAATTTTTTTTCCTGGCAATGAACTATTTACTAGAAATGTGAGATCGAATCTATTCCACTGCTTTAATAGGAAGCTCCGTTTCTCAGCACTTCATGACATAATTATATGACAGAGCTCACCATCCTCCATTCACAACTCTGCTCTATTGCAGATCAGATGTAGTTCTCTGAAAGCTAAAGTCTTAGTTAAGCCGATGTTGAAAGTTTTTCAGTCTAGCAAATGCACTGAGCAAGATCTACCATGTGACAATGCACTTCTCGTGCAATTCAATCATTCTGTACAGCCAGCAAAAACTAAACCTACGACTCAATCGGAACTATAATTTTATAGCCATTATAAAAAAATTCAGTAAGCTAACACCTGTATAAAATCAAGACCACAAAGTCATTTAGAACAACTGCAGAATTAACAAACTTCTATGTAAATACTTCAAGCAATTTATCTGAACATATTGTTTCAAATGCAAAAACATTGTGTTTACTACTAAATACACAAAAATTTACCGAATGTGACATCTTAACATCAGTTTTAATCATGGTAGTTGAATTGACATGAAAAATTATCTCAGTTAAGACCATTCTGACAAAAACACAAAAATGAAATATAGTAAATTATCATTTTAAACTGGCAGAACAGAACTGCTTTAAAACCAAATCCACTAAATGTGAAAAAGTTTCTTGCAGGAAGATGTTGTTCAATAGTGCAGTGGTTACTGGTTAGTCTGATGTGCTGTCAACTGAGAGACCAGGATTGAAACCACAACCAACTCTCATCTCTCATTTTTCTAATTTATTTCTGCCTTGGACAGCTGTGAGCTAAATGGGTCTGCCACAGGTGGTCTTCCCAATCCAGTGCTTTTAACCACAGAGACCAGGCAGTCCAACTGTTGGTATATAAAGCAACCAAGATCTTGTAAAGCAACAACCGTCCTCCCCTCCCCCACCACCAGACTCTCCCCTCATTCCCACTTCCCCTAACCTCTGTAGCAGACAGACGATGATGCATAGCCTCCCAAGTTTCCCCAACAAAACCACATCAGTGACAGTAACGGCTTAAGTAGAGGCTTCCAGCCAAGTGTCCATACCAGCACTCAACACAGGCCTGCACTAGTGTAGCATCACAGACACATGTATGGCACCGTGGTTCATTCCTCTGCAGGATAACATTCAGTCACCTCCAAAGCCACTGGTATATTCTGCATCCGGATGGGGAAAAGACTCAAATGCATCAAAATCTAATGATTCAAATCATCTTTCGCTGTAAATATCAAATGACTTTAAATAATACCATCAGATGTGTTGAACTTTGGATCTCTATCTCTCTTCCTTCCCTCCCTTGCCATGCTGTGCTTTCCATGCTGAGAATTCCACAGAGCAAACCTTAAGCCATGACCACTATCAGATAGATTATTCAGTCACACATGGGGCTGTCCAATTGGTATCTGATGTTCCCAACATTCGTCCTCAGCCAAAGCATATCTCTCTGTCTCAATGTGGCTTGGATCTTCTTATTCATTTATCTATGACTGCTCCTGCAGATGGTATACCATTCTATCTTCTCCCTCCTTCTCTATGCTTTTCAATTTGAATTTGCCCACATCTGCAACTTCCTCCATCTTTGTCTTCCTCTCTCCATTTCCATTTCCTTCAGTCTCTCCCATCTGTTTGTCTATCTGCCTTTGGTTCTTGCAGTGTGTGTACCAAGCACTACTGCAAGACCTACAGGGTTTCTTCACAGAGCAATGTATCCTACAAGTCCTGAAATTCAGACAAAATCTGCAGAATGTGCTGCAAAATTAACGTCAAACTGTAGGAAGTTTGTCTTCCCAGCTGCACGCGTTAATGTCAACACTGTAAAAACAGGCAATCATTGGGCAGTAAAAATATAATCTAGGACAAAACAAAACCAGCTGTAATCATCAGCTGATTGTGGCAATGAATCCGGAAACTGCAGACAGAGCACAAGTTTAAAACGCAGAAAAATTGACACTGAGCTGTGGGGCGCAATAAATAAACGTCACATCAACATTTCCAGATGCAACTGATGCATATAGGTACTTACCAGGCAAACTGGTTTCAGATGCCCCTAGACCACGACCTGCCCTTACCTAGAATAAAGTGTCAAGCTGCTTGTTTAATATCAATCTTATATAGTAATCGTTCAAATCCCTTTAATATAAATAACGAGATTTGAATCATGAACACTCTGTCTGCTGATTTCTTATCGCACATAGTGCTGCATGAATTAATGTAGCCTGAAAAACAGAAATACAATGCAGTACAAATCATTTTCTAAACTGCAACAGATGGACACTTGCCATAGATGCAAAATACTTAATTAGTAGTGAAGCTAGTAGTGGATCTGACTTTGGAAGTTTAAGTTGCTGGAGTTAGCTGAACTCTTGATTATTTTAGGATCATACTGACATCAGCCTTGACATTTGACCTGTGGTCAACCAACTCTCTCCTGTCAGTTGACCTTTTTCACCAATATGCATTTGATTCACTGCACACCAAACACCCCCATTGAGTTTCCAGATTGGAGTGTCATTCAGTTGAACAGTCCACTCAATGATCTCATCCATCAGTGGAAAAAACAGATATCTGGGAAAAGCTTCACTGGTCTTGTTCTCTAGATTGCCTAATAAACAAACCTGTCAGCATTCTGTGCATGGCTGCACTTGTCATGTTGATGTACAGCTCTCTTATAATGTTCACAAGCTTCTCAGGATCCCAACATGGGAGCTATGTCTAGACAGCTGTACAATCTATGGCCCCCAAATAGACTGCACTGTAAGGGCTGTGGGATTGTCTGATTGAGGTTTTCAAGTATCACTGCCACCCACAAACACACACAGCTACCTTCAGGCAAATTTTGAAAGCAATCTAAAATGCTCATGCTGATAATTATAATTATAGTCTGCAGTCATAGAACATTGCTCAACAGGTTCTGCTATTACTACATGAAGAAGAAATAATTAATCAGACTTTCCTTTTTGGGAATTCATGGCTATGAAGTGTTAGCAAGTTTTACCCTTTAAGTAATAATTATTAGCCTAGTCATAGGAGAGCAGGTGACCAGTCTCTCCTGATGTACTTCAGTTGCTTAGGTGCAAAGCAGCAACCAGAAAAAATTCTGCTTTGACCCAAATTTGAACCTCCTGAACTGTCAACTGAGAGAACAGCAAGCCAACCTCTAGACCATTATATCACCCTCTAACAAAGTCTATTAAATAGCAGGATAATGTCCACATACTACAGGCCAAGAGACAGAGAGCTCCATTACCACATAATTATTTCCATATGCATTATAATTTATAGCAAACTATACTAATGGCATCATAGATCCTTATCTATGCTTTTATCAATATTTATCTTAGCCAGGCTCTGTATACATAGATCTGTTTCTTATCTCAAACAAAACACTGGTAATATATCTACTCTCAAAAGCAACATCTATAAAAACAACACACTTTTCAGCCAGAACACACCTAGGACCTGCTGCCTATAGAAAGACACAACTGTGCCCTCTAAGTTAGATGGGAGAAAGTCTCTCATAGCTGGTTACAATTATTGTGCCCTCTTTCTGTCTGCAGTTGTCATAGCCAAACACTGTCGTCTGTCCTTATCATGCTTGCATTTAACTAAGAGCATATTTACAAAAGAATTTCACAGTAATATTAAATGTACCAGTATTAAATGTTGTATTTTTATTTATGACAATTTCTATAGTGAGCTTCGTTAGTATAGCAAGCTACTTTGAGGATGTTTAAATACACCCATGCTATCATTACCATACTATCATTACCATGCTATCATTATTGTCAGCGCAAATGCTAAGAGCTCTATAGCAAGCGCAGTTTTAACTGTTTTCTAAAAGACATCCTGTTTCCTGAACGAGTGCTGAAAGACTGGTCTAGGTACGTGTGCCAGCAACCCCAAAGGACTAATCACCTGTTTTAGTCACAGGAACTTATAATCATCCCATTCTAGAAACTGAATATAATAAGAAAAACTCTTAATATATCGTCATAATTTATTATTATTTGATGCATCAGCATTAAATTTCTTATCTGTGTGTATATAAATGCTTAGACACATATATATATATATATATATATATATATATATATATATATATATATACACATCTATTTTGTAAAATGACTCATTATATTGTGTGTGTAACTGTGTATATGTACATTATAACAAGTGCTACTTGCTACTTTCACATTTCAGTTGATCTTTGGACAGTTTTAGTCACTTTGTATTATATATTCGTACATTCAGATATTATAAATGTAGGCTATACATGATTGTGTAGGCTAGCTGTTTGTTAAGCTCTTTCATTGTCAACAAAATGCCCGGATATCCTTCCTGATAGGTGTGACTTTCACAAGCATTGTGTTAATGTCATTTACCTCATATTTTTTAAATTATAGAAAATCAACGAACATAAATAACTAAATATAACTGGGGTGTATACTATATTATATATATATATATATATATATATATATATATATGTAAATACATTTTTTAAAATATACATGTATATATATATAATTTTATATATACACGGTGATTCATAAAAAACGTCCCACTACATAAGTTGGCATAACTCATGTCGATGACCATCAAATTTAATGAAATTTCAGAATAAGGAAGCTTGATGATCTAGCAAATTGCTACATAAATTATTTCACATTCAAAGCTATAATGACGTAACGCGGATGACGAAACTAATGACGTCACGATAATCTCGAGAAATAAGCAAGATTCCAACGTTCCTGTCAGTCACTGAGGCTGTATCATGCAAACATGGTCAATTAATTTAATCTGGTTTAGCCTCCAGGTGAGAAATTGTTTACTGTGGCATCACCCAGTAACTATCAGAATGTTCACAATCACGCATCTGCAGGTACACAGAAGAGGGAGGTTCCAGTAAATTGTCTTTTGCGGAATCGACCAATTTTCAACAAATCCCTTATGGTATCTGTCGGGGTCTCTGCACACGGTCGTACGAACATATCCATTTAATCGAACTGGGCGTTAAGATCAATGGACAATTATATTACAGAGATGCTCTACTAAAACAGTGCCTTTTTACCAGACATTCGTGACATTACCGATGAGTATTTAATCTTCCAGCAGGATAGCGCTCCTGCGCACAAAGCACGGGACACTGTTGCGTTACTGGAAACTGAAAACCTGATTTCATTCCGCCTACTTTGTGGCCACCCAACAGCCCTGATTTAAATCCAGTGGACTATAAGTTATACTTATAGTGTCATGCAAGAGAAGGTCTACAGTTCTCGAATATGTGATGTCAGTGAGTTGCGTAGTCGAATTGTGGAGGCATGGGACGAGGTGGATCAGCGCATCATTGATGAATCAGTCAAACAGTGGCGTACTCGTCTACTCTTCGCGCATGCGCAGCTGCCAAAGGGGGTCAATTTGAACATAAACTTTAACTTTCCGAATGTTTAGAAATAACTCCTCTGTCTGCCTTTAAAATTTCTTTCACGTAGCATGACATTTGACGGAGTTACAGTGAAATATGCAGTGGGACGTTTTTTTATGAATCACCGTGTATATATTTCAGTATTCGCTTGAGGGGCTGACTAAAAGTGACTCATCCCATGGACCACCAAGTCACACTAGACCTCATCTGAAAGGCTCCGGCCAGAAAACACTTCCGTCCTATTTGTATACATTTAGTCATTCAAAGCATAAAACTTTTCAATCATGTGCCACTCTTTTGTTGCCTCTGCACAGAAAGAATAAAAAATCAGAGGTTTGACTTTTTTACTCTATGCTATGCACAGAAAGAATTTAAAAAATGAAAGCTTTTACCCACATGGCTCTAATGCATAGGCCTGCCAAGGGGGCCAGAGGGGCAAATGCCCAGGTAGTTATACAAAGCTTATGATTTATGCCTAGTTCTAAATATAATGTTTTCTAACAGTAACAACCGACTAAAATCATAGATGTCATATATAACTACAATATCACACGGTCATTTGACTCTACTTACACTTTGTTATTTCAATTTGTGTATTTTAATTCTTCTATAAAGCCTACAGACTGTTTAAGGGTCCATGACTGCTCTGCCTAGTGGTCGGTCAGCCATGTTGAATCTGAAAATTATGTTTCTATAGAGCATCTGACAACTGCACTGGTCAGGGTTAGACTGCAAGTAGCCATAGCTTTTCATCCATTTTGTTTCTATTTCTGATCATCCAATTATTTACCGGTAGCCTAATTGTCTCTATTTATGTCATTATCCAGACAGCGTGCAAATCAAGAAAATTATGTGAAATACATTAATTCCAACCTGTCACTGTTATGTGGCTCGCTACAGTCAACTAGACGAGGAGATCTAGTCTCATCCTGGGTGCATCAACATTGCCACTTACGGCTCTCTCTGTCCCTAGTTGTTCTCTAATAAAAAATTACCCCTCCCCCTTCAGATTCAAACTCAGGATACCACAGCTGGAAAGTGCCGCATTTTGTCATGTGAATAATTCTCGTAACAGGAGCAACTTTGAGCAGGTTTGCTAGAACTACAAAAGGTGTTACCAAGTTACTATCCTAGTACATAAGTTTACTAATACAATACATGCAT
Source organism: Lumbricus rubellus (assembly GCA_945859605.1). Taxonomy (NCBI): domain Eukaryota; kingdom Metazoa; phylum Annelida; class Clitellata; order Crassiclitellata; family Lumbricidae; genus Lumbricus; species Lumbricus rubellus. The sequence continues at coordinate 48,825,036 of OX243811.1, read as the reverse complement.
GTGTGGGTAGGCTACATATGTGCATACATATCCTCATATAATATACAATGTATGTTTGGTGGCCACTTACATATGACTATTTACCAGTATGCTTTGTCTAGTCTTGTCTAGAATAACTACATGCTGGTTTCTAATCAAATCAGTTTCTTCAACATGCCTGCATCATTGTATTCGCTTGCTGGGAAGAAAAAACCCTGATAGACACACTACTATCAGATACAAAAAGCAATTGATCAAATGGAATATACGCATCAGATTGTAACTGTCCATGTTTATCGAATTTATCTTAGGATAAGTGTAGAAAATTACATAAAACTACATAAAGAATGATTTGAGATGACACATGTACTTTTTGTTTACATACTAGGCTAATGAGGTTAGATAATTTGTCATCATTAGCGAAAATATATGGTGGCTTTCTACAAAAAATTGGTATCTGCACCTGACTCTAAAACTTGACATGGTTCATACACTTGACCTCCTTTTCAACTAATGATGCGGGAGTAGCGGGACATAAACTTGATATTGTCTGTAAGGCATCACATTTAAATCAGTCAACCTCTTTTTTGCTCCACAAACAACTGGGAGCTTGTTTCATTCACTCAGCCATACCTTCCATCATTCGCCCAACACAAGTTGTTTTCTCCATTCGTTTAATTTGCAACCAATCTGTCAATTGTTCACTTGCACAAAACAAATTGATCTTTCCCCCCCCCCCCGGGCCCCCGAGATAATTTTTATTGCGAAAACAAATTATGCATTTAGTCTGACGCAAAAGAAACAACAGAAACGATATTTCCTAAAATCTCCCTGCCTGGCAACCTTCCACATCAATATTGAATTCAATTAGATATCGCCGTTCTATTCCCTTCTTCGTTTTCTTTACGGCTTCAAAACATGATTCAGACATATTAACCCACTGCCAAAGCATTGTTAAGTAGGGTCTTTATTAGGCATTCGCGTTTCAGCCACCATCAACTCCCTCCTCGGCGCCGCCACCGCTGCCTCCCTGTCTGGAGCAGACGAGACTGATTTATGGATTGAATCTGTCTAGAAACCAGCGCCCGTTCCGTGAAATTGGCAGCAGCAGCAGCAGCAGCAGCCTGTACAACCAACCGACCAACCAGTGGCCACTTACAGTAACATCCCTCACTAGTCCACCGAAACCCAACACCTAAAAGACATGAAATAACGTCGTTTATCTGCAAAACACATAACCTTACTACTCTATGATGAAATTTGATAGCATAAGACCCTTAACCTGTCGCAAAAGAAGAAGAAGAACAGACAGTTTACCGGTTCGTGAAGCAGCAGAATAATCGCGAGCTGATGAGGAGCTAAAGACCGACTACTCATCGATTATTTGAAGCCCGCCTTACACACCACCCGCAGACCACAAGCAGCCAAAGCATGCAACGTCGCTCATAGGCCACCGTGCATAATGTCTCTGTATTACTGCGACGCACCTGCTGAAGGCGCCATTCAATGACCGCCGCCGCCGCCGCTATATCCATCCGCTGGACTACCTTTGCCTGGACATGCTCTCCAATCTCCATAGATAGGCAATTAGGCATAGGCTATTATTTTAACTGCCAGGCTTCCTAGTAGAAATTTTGAACCGGTTGAGCAACGATTGCTACTTCCAAATTCCAACCAAAACTGTCGATCTTTTGCAGAGAACATTTTCCAACATGGTCCCACTGGAAAACCTCCAAACTAATGGCATGCGCTCATCCAGTGTTTAGTACTAGGGTCGTAACCTACGGTCTATAAAAAATCATGTAAAACTAAAACAGCAAAGCAGCCTAAGCAACTTTCAAGGCCTATTTAGCCTACGCGCAAGACCTGAATCAAGCTAACCTGTCAGCAAAAGTGAAAAACATTCGTCTTACCAAGAACTGACAAACGTTACGTTAGCACGTAGCCTAGAAGCCTACCGGTATTTGAAAACTTCCCAAAATTCTTAGCATAGGCTATAACTCAAAGACTTGCCACGTGTATGCAGTCAACTCTTATAATTATAGACCTAATGACAAGAGTGTATGCCTAGACCTGCAAAGCTTTCTAATAGCGACCTAAAACAGTTCGTCGTTGAAGTGCCAAGAATAGACCTAGGCCTATTAATGGGGATTAACTCATGGCACCCAGCTGTTGCATATTTTGTTTACAGAGTAACGTACAACGTAGGCCTGTACACATACATGTATATAAAAAAACATAGAATGCAGGGAATCTCTTTAGAGTCTGAGGATCCGAGTGTGATGGGTTACCGCGTATGTAGGCCTAGCCTCCTAAGCCCATATATATATGTGTATATATACACACACACACACATATATATATTATATATATCATACGCCCCATGTAATCTCATCGCGAAGTCAGACCCAAGTCAGTCACGCAGTTGGAGTCTTGGAAGAGTATAATTACCAGCTAAATTTGGAAACCTCCGTCTCGTAGTAAAGTAGGCTAATCTAGTAGTCACGAAGTTAGGCTACGTAGGCTAGGCCTACCTATTAGACCCTATAAGCAGTCTTGTAAGCTAGTTGTAACTAGTAGTCTATCTATTTACAATACTAAAGGTTCCGTGCAGTTCAAGAATTCAAGAAGCCTGCAGTGCGTCACAAATTCACATGCAATTGTCACAGTCGTTCTGGTAATTTAGTATGTAGTCTACTCTGTACAATATGTTTTATCATAAAGAGGCCTAGTTAGGCCTATGTGCTTTCCTAGTGTTCTAGACACACATTTGAGTATTTCTTATTGTCTCAGTGCCATAAGAATTCTTATGCGGCTATGTGAATTAGTCTCTTCAATTATTCACATCAGTTGCAAGTCTATATACTGACCAAGTTAACATGACAATGCGGATAATATTTGACATTCTGTGTGCATAAAGCCACAAGCCATACTATGCTGTACATAAAAGTATTTATAAACCATCTGTTCAAGGCAACTACTCAGAGGTACTCCCGACTCCAGCATGGTAAAAAAAGTTAGCAAGTGCTTCTAGAATGTGTCAGAAAGTGAATTATGGAACAGGTGTAGCACTAGAGGGAGGCCATTCCGTACTGACGGGCCAACCACAATAAAAGCACTGCTCTGCATGATGGAGGTGAGCAAATGGTACTGAGAGCATTCCCCTAATACCACTGAGCATAGGAAACGACTAGTCTGAATACCCGACACAGGCTGGCAAAGGTCAAGAAGGTAAGTTGGAGCAAGACTTAGCTGGCATCGTGATACCAAGAATTTAAAGCAACTCTGTATTCAATATGCTAACAGACAGGGAGCCAGCACAGAACGTGATAAATTGTGACGAATACGGTCAAGGGAAGCTAGCTGACCAGATGGTAAGCCAGAATAAAGCGATAGGCATAAGTCGAGGCAGTGACAAAAGAATGTTAGAGTAGTTGAGAGAGAGCAGACCTGGTGCACTGCAGTGCATGTAACTTACTGTAGGCCTACATGCTGCTTTTTACCTCAAACTTTTACTACTTCACATCACAGTAGATCAAAATGACACAAACATCATGATAACCAGTTATATCTGGCAATTGAGTATTATAAGTATAAGTCCAACAGAGTAAACAAAGCTCTAAACAAAAAGCAGCACAAGCAAAGATGGATTCGCAGTTTAATTGTGAGCAGAGTTCGACAATTATAGACAAGGCAGCAGCAAGTACAAAATAAAACAAACTACAATTCATCATGCAAATGGATTAAAGGGTCTCCACAAGTTATGGATGTACATTTAAAGCACAACATAATAAGTTCACTGTCTTGTCTAAACATGACTGTTGGTCATATAAAGTAAAAATGTAAGCTTACTCTCTGCAAACGAAAAACACATATTGTAAAAACCTGCACAGTTGAAACAAAACTTAACAATAATGAGATATCTTAAACGTACATCACTCAAATAGGTCTTTCAGTCAGATTAAGGTTCAAAATACCATTAAAGATTTTCACTATAGTTGCTGTGGCTCTCCTAAAATTCTGTTATGAAAGAATTAAAAAAGTCACCAAACTAACAGCAAATGGATTCTCTGTCATCAACTTCAATGCACAGTTTTCTGCACCGCTGGATCAGTCTTATGCGGCACCAGCTCAACAGTGAGAGTCTAAACCCACATTTCACAAAGTGGGTTCTGTAGAACCATTGATTTCTGTGAGGGGAAGACAGGGGTTCTGAGATTCTATAATTTCTGACTTTATTGCTATTGTTAAAAAATTTGTAAATACGCAGCTAAGTTCAAAAATACATAAGAATATATTTTTATTGAGGTTGGTGGCTCTGTCAGAAGATTTTCAGATTAAAAGGGTTCCATAGTCTAAAAAGACTAAGAAGCACTGGTCTAAAACAATCGCCAATTAAACTACCTGTAAACAAATAAACTTTTGTTCAATGAAACACTAACAATAGAAACATGGACAAACAGCAGCAGCAGCTGTGGCAGTCCACTCAACTCGTCATACCGACAATTAATGAGAACATAAAATGCAAGTTAACTCTTTCCCGTCGGTGACCCGATTGACCCGATAGATATCAGAACAATTCCGGCGGGAATGAGCTAAGTATAAAAGTCAGAATACAAACAGCACCCCAAATTACAACTAACAGACATTTATGAGTGGAAAAGTAGTCAAAATAATATTTTTTAAGCTATAGAATCCTACATGGTTAGACAAGTTACAGTCAGATCAGCAAACATTAAACTTCAAATGCCCCGCTGCAGTAATTTTTAAGCGTCGATTATATTTTAGAAGCCTTAAAACAAAATAAAGTCAGACTGCTTTACATTCTTACATTTAAAATCTATATGACAAAAGGAATTACATTTTAGAAATATATAAAATCAGCTGTCTACTCTAATTCATAAATTCATCACACACTATGATTATTAAGACCCACTTAGCAACAAGGAGATTGTAGTCAAAGTCATATCAAACCATTTCCAAAACTGAACTTCCTAGTTTCTGCAAAGCATACCAGATCGCTTGAACTCTTCACATATTAAAAATACCAGTAATTGCAGAAATTCGGCTTCACTTAGAAACATATTACAATTACCACTTCCTGTTCTATTTATGACTACCATTCAGATATAACTACTATGATATTGGTGAATTATTCTTCAGCTTTGCCAGAAACTAACAACTCTAATTATAACCAAATATTTATAATAGTGGAGCTCAAGAGTTAACAGTGCTCTCAACCTGCATCATTGTCTGCATGGGCGTCCGCAGCAGGGCGCAAGGGGGCGCATAGTTGCACATAAATTTAGATTATTTGGTTGTGATTGTTACAACGCGATTTTCAACGTGATTATCAGTGCGATCTACAAGTTGAACCTCTTTATCTTTCTTTGGGCGCATAACATATTTGTTGGCTATAGGATTCTCTCGTGGTAATATGGAAATTCAAACTGTCACCCATTAAATTAAGACCATGTGACAATTATTTAAAAGTTTGCGCCCCCCTAGAAAAATTCCTGCGGACGCCCATGATTGCCTGCATTAACCAACAGAAAAGTCTTAAGGCATCACTTAAACAATGGAAAACAAATAACAGAAGAAAAAGATGTGCAGTCCTTTAACCCTTTAACGTCAAAGAGCATACATGTAGTAAAATGTCAGGAAGCTCGTCATCAAAGGGTCACGTTCGCCCTGAGGCAGCCATGGGTATTAAACGTCAGCAAAACAGGGACAACTGAAATACTTAGAAAAAGTACAAATGGAAAAGCAAAATAAAAAAGCAAGTGGAAAAAGTAAAAAATAGCCAATGAATCTAAGCAAAATGCCACAAAAAAGTACAATGATACAATTTGGAAATGAATCTAAGCAAAAGCAACACAAAAACAGATATGCATAAGACTTATAACATCTCAACTCGCAACAAAATAATGACAAGCATTTCTCCAAAAACTCAGGCATGTGTCTATCTGATGTAGTATGAGCCAATTTCTTTGGCGTGCCTCCTCTAGGCTTCTCCTGCATGGTCTGGCTTTGCTAATGCTGGTCAAACTCTGAAGTGAAGACAAGGATTCAGAGGGGAAATTTCATTTAAAGTACTTTCTAATGTATAATATAGTTATTCATTACAGTATCATTAATTAAATTTAAACTTATATTAGTCTGCTTTGTAGGTGTACATGATAATATGCTTTACTCAGGCCTAGGTTTTGTCCAAAAAAATTAAGATCATATAGTTCTGTAGCACCAAAAAATTGGGAAGCACTTTCTAGCCTTTCTGTTTGAGCAAATTTAGCTGCTAGTATCATTACCAACAAGATTAAAGTATAATTATCTGCCACAGAAATGAGATTGTGGACCAACACCAACAATGTGTGCATGGGCGCCCGCAAAAATTTTTGCAGGGGGGGGGCAAATTTTTTTCGATCATCACAGTTACCATAAATGTTTTAGTAGCAAGAGCTTGAAAAATGCAAAGCTGGAAATTAAGAGCACAAGTATTTTTCGATGAGGTTTCTTAATGCAAAATTTTCAGTTTCATTTTGTGTATTAGCTTTTATATGAATAGCCTAGTTTCTTTAGTGCGAAGAAATTTGTTAAAAATTTAAAAAGTGCCGTAGCCTAGATGTTAAAAGTGGGTTCCTGAAGCGGCGCTGTAATAGTATAGGTCCATTGAATGAATGAATAAATGAAAAAATAGGTGTCAGTTTTCAAGGTGCAGGTGTTCCTCTAGCTACTTAATTTTGTGCAGTTGTGAAAGGTTGCACGACAGAGAGAGATTCCAATCAAGTAGGACATAATCGATAGAAAAATACTATCTGCAAGGGCGCCTACCGAAGGGTTAAAAGCCAATGGTCATTGTTCCAGTTTTTAGCAAGATGTTGAAAATGCAAGGCAGAAAGTTAAGAGCATTTTTATTTCTATAGAGATTTCTAAACATAGATTTCTGACTTTCACTGTGTGTATCGTTCAAATAATTAGTGCTTTAATGCGAAGAAATTTGTTAAAAACCCAAAATTAGTAGTTAGAAAAATAAGTTTCAATTTTCCAGGGGGGGGGCAAGTGCCCCCCCTTTTGCCCCTATGTGCGGGCGCCCATGAATGTGTGCTACCACAGTCTTCAATGGACCAAAGCTGCACAAAGGCAGAATATTTTTAACGTAACCTAATGCTTTTCAGAAACAACCACTTGATGCGATGCATCACCTAAGATCTTAGAAATCACATTGTACTTAGACAGTAGCTTAATACAGAATTGAGACAACATACAGTAATTAAACTCAGGAACTCTAATCAATTACATTTCTGGTTAGTTAAAACCTTAGAAGATGGCTCTACTATCGATAAATGCTTTGTCAAAAACTGCTCGAACAAGAGCAGAAAAGAAAGCAGCACTGTAAACATGTGTAACTTATAAAAGCTCTTAGTTGAGTTATAACTGCAGGATCAATGGCTAACAAGAATCAACAGACTCTGACAATGTCTTTAAATGTTACATCAATTACTTCAAAGTGTTAAAGACATCACAAAATCGTAAAAAGAGTTTTGAGCAATAATATAGCAAGCAAAAGCTGATATGATATATGAGGTTCATTTCCTATAAAATTCATGCTTAACTTTCAAGACATGAAACGAGTTATTGTCAGTTACTGTAGGTAAAACCCCTCCATGCCCGAGTGTTCCCCAACAGCAAATTTTTGCTGGACCAAAATTGGGGCTGACGATGGCCACTAGTGGCACAATTGGGGTCAGTAACCACACAGAAAAATCAGCTCCAAGTGCATATCACTGTCTGGATATTCAATAGAGAAAATATGTCTTAACTAGTTAACTACCCGGTAAATACACTCAATGCTTTCCAACGTTCTCTGTTCTACAGTGGATTACTAGTCATTAGTGTTTAGTTAAGTTTCTCTTCATCAAACAAGACCTCACCTGCAGAACCAAACCAAATAAAAACCAGAATACGAAAGTTGAATAATTTACATGAAGATTCTATTGTCAGTTATGTTCTTTGGCTGATTGATGATTTCGTGTATGTCTGAAGTTAACGTTATTGTTACGAACAGCTGCAGCAGCAGCTGCAGCAGCAGCGTCGTCATCAGACGGACTGAAAGAAACTTTGTTGTCATCAGAATTCGTTTCTGGTTCCGTTTCACTTCGTTCATCTTTTTCCACCTGAAAACAACAACTTCATAAACACAATCTAGTCATAACAACCACATCAGATATGGTTAAACGATTGGACAATAGTACCGGGTATTTTACTATTTGTTTTTGCCAAATATCATAATGGTAAATTATCGCATAAGTAATATTTATAATGTATATGCACAAAATATATGAATATCAATATTTACGGATACGTACAAACTGAAGTACAATTTACCCTGACAAACTCTCACCAGGAAAAGTGAAATTTGCATTACACAGTACATAGTGAAATTCGCTCAATACATTAACAAGACAACAGTTTCCACTTTCTCAAACCCAAACAACACAGCATATAAAATCTATTGACAACACAGACACCACACACCAGTCACAGCAACTAATTCTAAGGCTTCCACAATAACCACATAACATTCACTAATACTTTCAACATAAAAGATACGTATAATATATGCTGCACGAATCAACCGAAACCATCATCAACACAACATGCAAATACTTACATGTCCTTTGACGACAAAGCCGTAGACCATTCGTAGGATCATGTAGAACCAGATGACGTGAAGTACTTGAAGAATTATCAGCAGACCATTGTACCAGTAGTAGATGTTAGCAAAGCCAATGATTACATGACCCTCAAATAGCGTGCTATAGAGAATCCTTCAATAGAGTAACAATGAAGATCAACACACATGCACACACAGAACTGACAAAAACGTTTACTCTATATAATTTATCTTTCTGGGACGTAGCAAAAAGTTGCTGGAAAATATTGCCACTGGCCCACCATTAAAAAAGGTTTAACATTTTGTAATAAATGATTACCACTGCAAACATTCTGCACCAGTTTCACTCATCATCATCAATGTGATTGGTAATTAACTCAACAATTTTGCTGACAGAACAGATGCAAATTGAATATTATATTAAGGCTGCTAGATTGTTAACTTTCACATGGATTCATAGAATGATGACATGCAGCAGAGCTCAGAGTATTTGCCATTTCCATAACAGACACAAATTAATTAAATGGGCTGTGTTGAAAAGAGTGACCAGCATAAAAAACAAGTCTCCTTTACAAATCCGGCAAAACATTGAAAGCAAATCTGTTAGTTGCAACATTTCATTAAGCCTGCATGCCAAAGATTGTCACTATAGCAACCACATGGTACAAAAAAGCTGTAGAATTTGTAAGCTAATGAAATTTTATGCAAACGACTTAAAACACTCACCTCAATGGAAAGAAGAGAATGCGAGATAAGAACCAGATGACAGTAAACAGCACAAAAAGAGCGCTGCACAGGTTTGGACAGCGACAGTAATGAGCTAGCTTAGCACCCTAAAACACAGCACCACAAAATTACTAAATCAACAAAAATATCTCCTTAGTTAACGGAATTTAACGGCATGTGATATTATCTTTGCAATTGCTATCGAGATTCCTAATTCACATTTCACTCCTCAAACTTCACCAGAAAGCAAGATGAAACATTCGCCATAAAAATACAAATCCACAAAAATCCATATGTTGTACTTTATTACTAGTAAGTAGCACTGATAAACATTTCTGATTATGTGAATTTGGTACTTACCTCAAGGAGATAGTCAACGGCATCATGGACGCCAAGAACCAAAGTACCCACGCGGACCATGTTTCCTGACCAAGACATTACCATCAGACCAATTGTAGCTGCATGATGTACAATCATAGCACCGAAATCCTATAAAGATTAAAATTAATATCACTGAGACGATCTGAACTAAATTTAAATAAAAGAATGCAACGAAAGTAATTGAAATACATCTTCTTTTCAGTTTTACTACCACTGCACACAGCAAATTGTAGCGGCATGATGTACAATCATTGCACCGAAATCCTATAAAGATCAAAATTATTACTATGAAGATCGGAACTTTTAAGTTTTACTACCACTGCACAGCAAATGTCCGAGTTCCATGAAAATCAACAATGAAACATCTTCAGATGACAGGAAAAAATTCTTAACATCACATACAATTAATCAAATTTCCTCAGTGTGCTATTATTAACCTCTGAGCAGGCCCCACTTTTAGCAGATCAATGCCGAGACTTAAAAATCTGTGACCAATAAAGGTCACAGTCAACCGTAATAAGTAAGTAAGTAAGTAAGTAAGTAAGTATATTCTTTAATGTACCAGCTGCAAAACGCACTCTGGTTTACAAGCACAAAAAACACGACATAAAAAAACAAATACAAGACAAATATGGCAGCCATCAGCGGCGCCCACTCATATAGCTCAAGCCTATTGATGGTAACGTCACGACAGAAGTCATCCTTAGGCAAAACACCGCTCGAGAAGCACAAGTCACCCCATCGTCAAACTCCTACGCGTTGGCTACACGGAGAGTTCAGCCGAAAGTTTCTCGTACCGATTCCCGATGATGGTAGTTTAACAGTATTTTCAGTGTCTACAGAGCCGAGAAACATTAGTGCGAAGAGCAGCGACGGGCAGCACAACGCTGGAAACGTGGCACTACTGCGGCATGGTTTTCGGTTGCTGGTATATAGTGAAATCCTTTCTTTTCCCATACACGTGCGTAATCGTTCGGCTATCGATAGCCTAATGATGAAACAATGATGACGAACCTGGAACCCCTTGATGTTCAGCATAATGGAATAGTCCAGATGCGAAACACGCATGGCATGTTGAACGTCAAAATTTATTATCAAGCTACCGTCCAAACGCTCACGACACAGATGAAGAAAAGTCAGAATCTCGACTCTCGACATCAGTAAACATTAGAAAATCCGAACGAAAAAAAGCGAGTTTCGTCCCGGACGTAAAAATCTGCCATAACAACAGAAAGGCACGGCGTCGGCCATTTTGGCCAACGACCATAGATCAATGTCAACCGAATCATATGTAAACAGACCCTTATTGAACACCATGGATGTTCTGCTGTCTCGTAGTACAAAACGAGGAGCTTATTTACAAACACTAAAAGAGGATATTTTAATTTGATTCGATGAAAAGTCGTAAAATGATTACCTTCCGTTTTATGTCCGTAAAAAGTGAGAAAACCAACGACCAATAGAAACTCAGTTCCAGCATGTAATACCACCAGACATCGGCAGAAACGTGCTACAATACGAAAACAATAATTATTAGTAATTGATTCAGTAAAGCAAAGAATCACTTAATAGATCAATCTTTCTGCTGCACTTAGCAAACAATACATTACAACTGAAATTTGATAATGCCCTCCTTTCAAAGCTCAGAAGTGTCACCATTACTATCACTCATGTTGTTTAACATTGTCATCATCATCATCAGCTGCACCACCACCACCATCATCATCATTACAACCACCACCACAGCCAGTTGCTTTTCTTGATGAAAACGAAATATAAGTTATACCATGGCCAAGTAACAAAGGTTGGTCAGTACTACATAAGCATCATGCAAACAATGTGTTCTAGTTCAGAACTGGATGGCAGAGCAATCACTAGACTCAACTGCCCATTTGATGCTGTGTGAGTTTTGCAGATTCACACATATTTCCTGCTACACCACTTTGCATTGATCACCATATGCACAGTCACAAAATAAACATACACTATGCACCTACATACATGCAAAAAACACCCAAAAGCGCCATGCAAAACAAAAATAGCAATAAAATTAAGGTTTCTACCTGCAAAGGATAACCATACCAACAGTGCTTTGTGTCCCAAAGCCAAGGTTTCTGTGATAAAAACGAACATAACAAGTAAATCCAGCTAGTGTTTCAAACTGTTGTTTAAGTATGCACCTATGAAAAATCAGGTTCTACTTAAGACAAATCTAATTAACTTACCAAAATCATATCACATTTTGAAAAATTCCAATAAATTTTCTTGAGTGCTCATCAAAAAATAATTCTCACTAAGTACTGACTTTACTTTGTACACAAATTTCTAACCATCTGAGAAATGCCTAATAGCACCAAAAAACCAATTTGACTCAAACAATAAAAACTGCATCATTATGCTCTAACTGTTAAGTACTATAAGCATAAAATCAACTGGAAAGGGATTTGCAAAAAAATTATTCTTTACTTACATCCCAAAGAACATAAAGACCCGACCAAAATGCAACAATGTAGAAGAGGAATCTCCAGCTAACACGAAAAAGCAATAAAACAATAAATGAGGGAATAAATATTAAAGCATAAAAACAAAAGCATGGAACTAAACACAAGTAACTACAGGAAAAAGGAATCTCAAAATTTTGATATAATAAATATGATAATATGTTTGTAATGAGCTGACTTCACTAGCATATGTTAGGAGGAAGCTGTTAAATAAAATGCAGCAAAACTTATTGTAAACAATGAAAACATTTGTGAAGGTACCATGATTATTTATTATTGTTATTACTTTTATTATCAATCAGATGCTTATATTGATCATGCGAATTCATGAATTCGCCCTATAAACATGAGGAACAAAGTCATTTTGGAAACAATCATCAAAGGTTTGAAAAGGAAATACGAGAAAGAATTTGAAATGCAACTGAACTTATTCTTTATCAAAGTTAGTTAGATTCTGTATAATGCAGTAATTCCAAATGACTCTGTTCTAATGTACAACTAAAAAACTTATGAACTTGCAAACTGTTTCAAACTTCTACCTCCTCATAAAAACGAAGACATGCACGCACCTTGTTTCTGTGAATCGTGTCATTTCCGATGCCTTACCAAGGACACGCCGTCTCCTCCACCACCTCTCCACCTGACGAGTTGTCCAATCCACTTGCTTTGCCAAACCCTAAAATTCCAAATGCACTTCGTCCAAAATCATTTATGTAGAGTATTGTAGTAGAAGAGTATTCCTTTGAACACACCATACTGCAAGAGCAGGATGATCAAACTGTCTCTCTACCCATGATCAAATAAGAGCAGACAAACGAGTGGCAACAATGGCAATTCATGACGTAAAGTCATGAGCATTGGAAGTTCATCATCCAAACTTTAATATCCTTAATTATTATCTGAAAACTGTGTGCTATATATCTTTTAAGAATGAAGATGATTTAACAGAACAGCTGACTTATCCACATCTGGTGAATGATTACGCAAAATATGTGAAGATGGGTTTTGAATCATCAAGCACTGGTGAATAAGCTGGTCTTATTTGCGGCTTTTGCGAGCACTCACAGAGAATTCTCAAAGATTTACATTACATTACATAAAATGGCAAAGATCTACTGAATTCAGAGAATTTCTAGATCTGTGTCCTCATCAACTGCTCATGATTATTTATGTCATCTGTCTTACATTTACATCATTAAGGGCAGCAGAATTTAAACATTTTATGACTTTGTCAACAAGGTCTGAATGTCGCTTAAAAATCTTAAATCAGAGACCATCGGCATGCCTGAAACACATTGGTCAATTGATGCTGAATCCACACAATGTCAACGTGGGCGTGCATCACCCACACAGTGGTCTGCTGACACAACCAGAAGTAGCACATCGATGCATTGTCAACATTGACGAGAGATCCTTCAACTGAAAAGCCTTTCTCCCACTCTTCCGATGAGTCTCCAGAGAATATGCAAACAGTTGACTACCCGCATATGCAACCAAACCATGGACACTAGCAGTGATTAGTAAAGTGGTCATTATGCATTCATTCCAAGAATTTATTCACTCATTCCAAGAGACCTACGCAGAGGCGCTCCCAGCCCAGTCACAGCAAAAAAGTAGGATTATGAACGACTTCTAAAAGGCAGGCGAGTTTAGTCTAGGCGTCAACCACAGAGCCCAATGGGAGACCAATCCAGATGGTGGGACGCACACTTGAAAAAGCTCAGTGCTGCCTAATGTATAGTACCTAATAGCCTGATGTATAGTACCTTTTCGCTGTGAATGTATCTTCAATTTACTTTACAAAGATGCCATTACAATGTACATCTACACCATATAAGCAAATCAAGTGTAAACTGACCGTAATGACATCATGACTCGGTAGAATACGACTATGCTTAAGGAAAGCCTTTTCTAGTACATCATTGGGAATGGCTCGCCGAGGCAAACTCTCCTTTATTCCAATACACCGACCAATGGGAACGGCCACGAACCTAAACCACAATCACTATTTTAGTTTTAATAATACAAAATAAAATATGTTATCTACAGCAATAATTATTAATGATTTATTTATTAATGATTTATTTATTAATGATTTATTTATTAATGATTTAATTATTAATGATTTATTACACTTAGGGACTACACTTTATTGTCAACTGAAATATCTGTTCAGTGGATTGCGAAATAAACCTTACGCTCTGCACCATCAAATTGTCCAATGTACAATATACTGTAGCGCAAAAGAAAGTTTTGGAGCGGAATGATCCACAAGTTTCCAGTAATCTGCAGCAAAGTATGGGACATGAGAAGTGCGCTTCTTAAACATGTTTAGGCATTAGGCAGATGAGCTCAATTTCACATAGGCTATATTTATAAAATCTCAATCATAATCTCTAGATTTCTAAAATGCCACTTGAATGTCAAGCACAAGTATACCAGCTCATTCACGAGTGTTACGTCTAGCTGTCAAATAAGAGTGGTCCAAAGGAGGTCGTATTCAAGTTACCAAAGGATCAGAGCTTGCAGAGTAGCTGTTAGGGTGGGTGGCGTGTAGGTCGAGAATTGGGCGATCATGTACTATCAGGGGGCGAAAAATACACAGTGTCTTTTGCCATCAATCCGCCAGAGTTTCTAATGGCTAAACTAACCCTAACACTAACCCTAACCGACCCTCATGATGCCTAACCTGAACCCTAACCGACCCTCACGATGCCTAACCTGAACCCTAACCGACCCTCACGAAAAAGACGTGCAACGACAACGCTGACGGCACTGCCCCCTGATTGTACATGTATAAAGCCTAAGAAGCGATGAATAGATGAGCCTTAAGAAGGTGATGGTGGGTGACCGGAAATGATGGAGGAGGAACGGGAAATTCAGGAGGCAGTCAGGCAGAGGCATGGTGCAGTGTTTGATATGACTCGGCTGATGAACTTGAGATTAAACATTAAGACTTAAGACCACCAGTAATAGAAGGCTGAGCATGTTTTTTACATCCCAATTCCAAGTGGATAATGGTCCAACACCCCAGTTATTTTTCCACAATTCTCACACTGGAAGGCTCTGAAGACCATCAGTTAGCCTACCTCTCCCAGCAGATCCTGACGAAGAAGAGACCGAGAGCGATGGGGAAGGGAATGAGCAGATCGTTTACATCCGGGTAGAAGACGGTCTCGTTGCGCTTCAGATCCGTCCAAGTGCGGTTGGGAGGCAGCCAGAACTTCTCGTCCCAGAACCAGTGAGTAAGATCCGTCCACATCGATGTGGTCGTGGTGGTGGTGGTGGTCGCCATGTCGCTTCTAAATGCCACCAGCTGAACCTCCCCCCGATCAACTTAACACGACTAACATGACTGAAGAAACACAACAGTGAAATATAACCCACTACCTGTCTGTCTCCTATAGTCCTTCTGTCGCTACGCAGCACACAATAATTCGGTTACTCTCACCTCTGTTACCTGCACGCATGCGCCGTGACACCGTACTCTACCCACCCACACAAGTCATCTAGAAAGACGAACACCTGTAGGCCTACAGTTGTCGCCTAAGACGGGAAGGAGGACACGGCTGTCGCCATGCAGGCTGTGGCCACGCCCATTAGCCGCTTCGATCGACTTGAGTTCATTCATGCGGAAACTGGTGTGTGTAAGTTTGACATTATGTCAATATTTCATTGCTGTTTGTGAATAAATCGTTGTTTGACATGTGGTATACACTGATCAGTCTTACCGAATCTAAACTGAGAAGAACTGATCGATGCACTATAGTAGGCCTATCTAAATTATAGATTTATTATTTATAGGTAATAGGCCTACTACGACTACGAGGCACGAGCGCTTGAGGGTTTAGTGACAGCAGCTGTGACCACTGATCTTGCGTGTTGGTGTTTATAGTCGGCCGTTTGTATTGTAAAAGTAGAATGTATAGAATGATCCATTGCTGAAAGCCTGAAAAAGTAGGCTATCGATCAGAGTCCTTGAGTAGGCCATCCATAATTTTTATCGAATGGTCAATCGGTTATTGTTAGGCCTATAATAGCCTAATAGACGTCATGTCTTCTTTGGACACTGGACAGCACCTACTGTATATAGGCCCAGCCTCATAGGCGCCGAGTTGACCTGAAGAGTGGGGGTGCCCAAAGACAGTGGCGGCGCCAGGGGGGCTAGGGGGGGCTAAGCCCCCCTAAACGTGGCTCAGCCCCCCAACGAAAAAGCCGAAAATGTATATAACGCTTTCTTCGCAACAAGGAAACTAGACAGTAGACAACGACCAACGGCACCGAAATCAACTACATATGTTATTGTGGCGAAATTCAAAATTGTCCTGGTGGATCCAGCCCTTCCCCTCCAGCCCGGATTCAGAACCATCCGGACCTCAGCCCCCTTCCTCCCGCTAATTCAGACTTTCAGCCCTTCACTCCTCCAGACCGGTCCGGATCTCAGCCCCTTCGTCTCGCTAGTTCGGATTATCAGCCCCTTCCATTCTCCAGACCGGTCCGGACCTCAGCCCACTTCATTTCGCCAGTTCGGACTTTCAGCCCCTTCTATCCTGCAGACTGCGATTCTCTGAAGAGGTTTCTCAAGCATAGCATTTGCGAAGTTGATTTCCTGCCAATAAGGCACTGTAAGCTTATACCATAGGCTATAATATTCTAGAAAGGGCTGAAAGTGGTTCGGGAAAGTTGACGAACCGAAACCATTGAGCCGAAAATTTTCTGACGATCGTTTTGGTCATTCGCCCAAAATTGTTCAAATTTCACCCATTTTTGGTACCTGACGACCTTTTTTTAGTCAGTTGCTCATGAAATTTCAAAATCATACAATTTTTACCTATTTATTGTAGCCTATCTGACGACCTGGTTTTTTAGTTGTTTTCGCAAAAATTGTTAAACTTGCTTCCCGACTGATACCCGGCACCAGCAGGTCACGAAAATCAATGCCGGGTCGCAGACCCTGACAGACCCGTCTCACTTTATTCATCACAAAATGCTAAAATTTGACAAATTACATATGAAATGCATGTACATGAATACCATGATACATCAATTTCCATCGTACCATGGGTCATAGACATCTAATATAGGCTGCAATGGGCTGTGGGTAAAGCATAATAGCAGCTACCATTATTTGTTACAATTAGTTTTTTTACATGGGAATCTTTAAGTTTCTATAGTCAGTACAAATGTATGGAATTATCTCACGGGTCGGTCCGGGTCTGAGACCCGGCATCGATTTTCGAGACCTGCTGTTGCCGGGTCTCAGGCGGGTCGCAAAACAGGCCGTCAGTAGCCAAAAGTAGGTAAAAATGGTAGGATTTAAAGTAATTTTGGGAAAATGACTATAGGAAAAAACGTCGTCAGAAAAAATTAGGGGCCAAAGGCGTGCTCGTCCGCCAAAGTGAGACCCGGCAACTTTTCCAAGCCACTTTCAGCCCTGCCTATAGGTTAAGCCTTCACAAAATAAGTTTTTAAAATGAGGAAAAACCCACTACATAATTATGACATGCCCCCTAGGGTTTTCCTATGTATACACTATACAGTAGGCCTATCCACATGACAGTATACTTATAAACTTGTTAGGCTATAGGCTTAAACTTTTAACTTTTGTGATTATAGTAGCCCAAAGATAAAGCCCATTTTAAATTTCTAAGCCCATTTCTTTTACAATAGTATTTTGACATTCTTATACTGGTAGTCTGCGACTCTGCAAAACGACTTCTTATTGAAGTTTTCATGATTTTATCGTTCATATATATAGCTGGCAAAAAGAGCATAAAAATGGTTCCAGTTGAGGTCAACAGAGCCAAAAATGCGTTGGCGGCTGGGGCTCCGCCCCAGACCCCGCTGGGGGAGCTTACGACGCTCCCCCCAGACCCCCTAGTCGGTATGGGCTTCGTCCCTTCGGCACTCGCAACTTGGCGCCTTCGGCGCTTCGTAAAAAATTTCAAGTTGGGCTTAGGGCTTCAGCCCCCCCAAACCTGAAATCCTGGCGCCGCCACTGCCCAAAGAACCATAGAATGTTGAAAAAATCCGCGCGTGAGCGCGGGAATTTTTTTTGACCCTTTTTTGATAGGAGAGTTATTGAAATGAGCTCTGGTCCTGGTTTAGGAGACGAATTCGCGGTCTAAGGACAATCGCCGAGTCGCTCAGCGCCGAGCATGGTAGGGGTTTAGAGGAGGGCTGCTCCAAATTTTGAATTTTTTATTGTCACACTGTGATGGTAGCATCTTAAGCTGTCATTTTGACGAAATTGATCATCAT
Organism: Lumbricus rubellus; assembly: GCA_945859605.1. Lineage (NCBI taxonomy): Eukaryota > Metazoa > Annelida > Clitellata > Crassiclitellata > Lumbricidae > Lumbricus > Lumbricus rubellus. Next base: position 48,806,514 of record OX243811.1, on the reverse strand, counting down.
AGTCGTGGTTTAATAGCCTACGTGAAAACATCTTTGCCGTTGTTTAAACAAATCCACACTTAAATAGCGACATTTTAAGATGTTATCTCATCAAAGTTTCTTATTATTTCATTGCTTAAAGACATGATTTAAAGACTTCAACAAATGTTCTTCCCAATTGTTTATACAAATTTGATCACTTTTTGGATCAGCATGTACTTTTCTTGGAATCCACACGGAAAAAAATACAATCTTCGTTGGCATGGGCATCTTGAAGCATTCTCCAGTAATATAATTAGGTCAACAGACTCAACTTTCCACAATAAATCAAACAATTCTGTCTACATTAGCCACTATTTAGTTAGCCAAGATTAACACTGTGGAAATAGTTTTTCATATACAGGGTGGTCCAAAATAAACTGCACAATGATAAATTGATAGTACTTTATTCAGACCAATTAAAATATAACCGTGAAAAATCACAAAAACACAGCAATTATTTTTACTGTAACATTACATGGATGTATTTCGTTACATAAAAATGAAATGTTCAATGTGTCCTCCTTGCTGCTCGACCACGCATTGAAGCCAACGACGCCATTGATCAATTGCGCGGTCAATGAAACGCAATCGCTGTTCAACTGCTGTCCAACTTTGCGCCTGTACTGGTTAAGTCCGAGATCTTTCTTTACAATGCGTTTAACAGTTGAACGTGAAATTCCGGTTTCACGTGCGATCTCCCGTGGGCTCTTATGGCTTAGCGGTTTGTCTTCCTGGCTACAGATAAGGTCGCTTACCAACTTGATATTTGCATCTGTTCGAGCTGATTTCGGACGTCCGCAACCCGGCTTCCTAGCTGTGGTACCTTCGGTATCAATTTTTTTAATGAGGATAGTACGACGTTTCCATGTCTTATTTGGAAATTCTTTCATCATACGCAAGAAAACTGGCATTAAACATTGAATTGTTATACATTATATCAAGAAAACTTTCACTGTGCAGTTTATTTTGGACCACCCTGTAGTCTTTTAAACAGTTTTGAAAACTTAGTGAAGGCTGATTTGTTAACGCAGACAAAACAATATCCCCCTTTTGTGATGCTGCCATGGGAGGTGACTCTCGCAGTGAGGAACATTATATTGCATGAGCATAATAATTATAGGCCTACAATAAAAGGAATCAGTGTAATTAAAATCGTGGTCATCGTGCGAAATAAAAAAAATTATGGAAACGGATCGAATAAATATATATAAGCAGGATTTCGATGTTTCTTCGTATTCGCTGATTGGCTGCATGCAGACCAATGAAGTTCAGACTACTGCATAGGGTGAAACTGGAGTAGCCTAATGGTAAGGTAGACTAATTGAGATTTAAAATCTTTGTAAAAGACGGAATGATTTTTATAGATAAGCAATGCCAGCCGAGGAAATAATTCCTAAAAAGCAAATCTTGCTTGCTGATTTCTGGTGGTGCCCAAGTAAGGCGGGCCTCGCATGGCCACTTTCTGGCGGTGCTGAGCACTCACGGGCCTCGCAGAGTCGGCGCCCATGGGCCCAGGGCGTTTTCAAAGAAATTTTTAGAACTGCACAAACAGCAATTTTAATCTAGGCCTATTTGGTGGCCAAAATTTCTGACGATTTTTTAAAGGTTGTTTGTCAGAATTTTCTTACAAATCTCGCAAGTCGCCGGTTATAAAATCTGATGACATTTTTAGCCATTTAGGGCCTACTTGAAATTTGGTCTTCCTGCGTAGGCCTATGTTTTAACTTTTCACTGCTCAAGTCCTTTGTTCCATTTCGCTCTCCCGCTTTGTGTGGTAAACCTGACTGCATGCATGCAGTTACCTTTTTCTAATGATTAGGCCTATCACTGCACAAGATTGCTTTTACAACTGCACAAATTCATTTACAACTGAACTTTTTGTGTAGAACTACACGTTAAAAAGCTCGGGCGCCGCCTACATAGGCTAGCCTATAAGGCCTAATAGTTATAGGCATAGCCTATAGGCCTACGCTTAAAGCATGCTCTTGTATAAATTTTCTTTAGGTTTGAGACTTTAAAAAGGTCATCAGAATTTGAAGAAGAAAATCGTCATAAAAATATTCTGTCAAAGGGCGTCGTCGACCCCGCACCGCTTCGAAACTTTCTGAATTCGTCAATTAATGAACCGAAAAGCTCGCCATTCAGGAGGAAGATTGTTCCAGACATAGGCGTAACTTTCTATTGTGACGGTGGTGTCCAGTCACGCCCACTTTTGAAAGTGGGCGTCACAGTCACCACCACTTTTTGGAACTGAAAAAATATTTTTTTACATGTGAAATCATTTGGCTGTCTACCGTATAGCCTATAGGCTATTCCTACTTATTAACTCAATGGCGGTAATGCATACTTATAGAGCTATTCGCAGTGTGTGCTATGTTCACACGACCTTATTCGAGGCTGTAGGTCTTGAGGAGAGAAGGGGGGAATTCCTTCCCACTCTCTGGGTCTGTTTCAACTTAAAACAATAACGTGATGTATAGTTGGTCGTTGACAGATAAATTTGCTGTGAAGCCGGAGTATGGATGATTTGATGAGGAATTTGACGCGCGTTATATTACCCTATTAAGCGTGGTCGATCAAAGAGATTAATAGACAGCGAACATCTAATTAATCTTCAATAGCCTACAGCTGTGTCTGTGACATAATTATACAGATTATAATATAGAGCATTCTGTGTGGTCTTTCTCAGAGAGGGAGGAGACAAAAACACCACATTAGGCCTAGTTCATCTCAGGTCCGTTATGGTTTAGATTCGCTTTCACAGTTTTTTTTAAAAGGTCTCAATAAGTTCATTATCAAATTCACATGGAAAATGGATCGATTCATGGTAAAGCCTGTAAAGAGACAGCGAAAGGTTAGAATTGTGTATGCATTGTATGGTTTTTCTGTGGTAGGCTGTCAGCTCTAGCCTCTAACTACAGTTACGGTACTACAGTTAGGGCCTACAATAATTTATGACTGCCATCCGTCCAGGATTCGACTGGACCGTAATCGGACCTTTGCGTCCCGTGTCTCGGATGATTTTGGTGTAGATATCCACGTTATTGTTGTTATTTTCGCGCACTTAACTATAGTCATGCTGACTTTAACATGACGTGTGCAGAGCTCTACGACTTTGGTAGCTAATTGGCAGTTAATAAAAATTTATTTCTTCTTGAAATTGAGTCTATGTTTAAATATAAGTCATTTGTCTTTTGATGATTTGAATGCTATTTTCAGTAGTCGTTAGACCTTAAAGTAATCTGATGCAAAACTTATCGCGCATAGGCCTGCACAACGACTTGTGACTTGCTTGGCCTAATGGCATATCCAGTGATTGTGTGTGTCACGAAATGGCAAAAATTACACGTTGCTAATGACTATAGGGATATTGAAGAAGGGCGTGGCCTATGTGCGACTCTATGGTCGGCCATGTTGGTATGCAGCTGTGAGCTGTTGTCCAAGTAGGCTACACGCCGTTACGCGGTGAATTGCTAGTTGATGGAATAAATTTGTCGTTACAGGCCTATTCATGCATCTATCCATAGGCCTATACCTGAACAAATCATAGCAGTCTAAAAATCATCCAGCCTGGAGCGGCCCGAATCCTTGAAGCGAATTTCGGGTAGAAGCCCAGAGCCAAAATCTGCTATAATTAACAAGTAGGCCTAAACCTGCGCTTTATGCTGTTTCACGGACTGTAAATGACTGGGCTGCTTCCAACGTAATTGCAGACTCAAAATTTCTAAAGCAACACTTGAGAGCCAAGCGCGCGGGGCACCAGCTTATTCACGAGCGCTGCGTTGAGTCAGAAGGGTTGTCAGATAAGAGTCCAGTTGCCAGATGATCACAGGGGGCAGTGCAGCTGCTGCTAACGCGTCATCTGGGTTGTGAATTGAAAAGATCAGCTGAGAATGAGATAGGGGGTAAGAAGTGCCTTTTGATTTCGAATGGGAAGCCTGATATGTGATAAAGGAGCACGAGGAAGTTTAGCAGAGCCGTCTTCTGCCTGACATGGACTTTTCTTTGCCAAAGAAACAGAAGAAGGCTTGACAGCCAGTTGAGTGCTGGATTCTCATATCTTTGTCGCTGTGTTTGGTCTTGACAACTGTATGATAATAATTATCTTATGCACACCATTACTCATCAAGTTCCTTAGCTTCTAGGCCTACATTATAAACTGTCTGCTTAATCCGCTTCATCATCAGCTTCATCTGCAAAGGTGTTAGCAACAGCTGATCCAACAGGCTTAGAAATAGACCACTTTTATTCTAGATTTTCCGTTTGGTCATGAACTGCAGAGCTGCCCTTGGTGTCACCCTATTCTGACAGTGATGCTTGACTTTTATCAATGGACATATTACATGCACAGTGATGCACTCTGGTTTAACTTAAGAACATGGCAGAATCAGTTGATGTGAAATGTGGAAAAGTGATAAGGCATTGATTGAAAGAAAGACAAGTATCAGACCAAAAATTTTAATGGATTTTGAGCGTTATAGCAGCCTCCAATTTGAAAGATCTCTGTGGCTTAAGTGTATCGAAGCCTTTACTCGTTGCTTAAGCCTATTATTTTGCCATCTCGTTTAATCTAATTTTAAATTGGCTGCAAGAGAGTGGGGTGATGCTCAAGAACACCTATGTCACTGATGATCATGATATTATTGAACTTTGCAAGGAACATCATTAGACCTATTTAGATACAAGCACCGGCGTGCAGTCTTGTGACGTTGAATTTTGCAACTTTGTTTTGCACACATTCCATTCTGCAGTTCTATGCATGTTTCTAAGCAGAGCAACTATATGTTAGTCATTTTTCGGATGCATGTAAGCAACCGGGGAAGCTTCACATTCCCCCCCCCCAATAATTATGTGTTTTGCCTGAGCTTTTTTGAGAGTCAAGCACATATTTTAGTCACTGGCAAAGTCTATTATGAATACAATGGTTATATCCTATAGCATCACACATATGAGATTCTGAACTGTTAAAAATATTTTCTTCAATATTTACTGAACATATTGTATGCTTTGCAGTCTTGTTGTCATTAGCTTTAACAATTGAATTTTTTAACAAACTTGCTGTGACTGAATATTGTTGAAGTAAACTGTTAACACAATGGAGACTTATAAATAGTAACAGTTCCCCTGCATATAACTAGCCTACAGCACTGCAGCTGACTAGGCAGCAAAGTAGAAAACAAATTTGAAGAAAAAAACACTGAATAGGTAACTAAAGTAATTCCACAGTCAGGAAAAATTTGACTACTATGCACTATTCCGAAAATGGCCCAGCAAAAATGTTCTGTCAATGAGCATCGCAAAATAGAGTTCTCATAGTAGGCTAACAGTGACTTTCAGTTTTGCTTGCGATAGATTGCAATTTGCTTGTCTCTGGCTGTAGTTTTTAGCCGCCGGTATTCTTCGCAAGTTAACCTGGACATTCAAGCTCGTGTATTTTGGACTTCTCTAATTGACCCTTTATCCATTTCAGTAAGTTTGACGCAGATAATACAGTAAAAACACAGGAAATAATTGTTATAATAAGCGCTATTCGCATACGTATCCAAGGTCAACAAGCATTAGCTGTAAGCCAATATGGCGCAGGCCATTATGCAAATGAGCCGTGACGTCATTACGCAAAGACAGAATTGGCAGGCCCTACCAAAATCTTTCTTGTTCATGGCCAGCAATATATCTAGTGCCATCAACAATGACCATGGGCGCCCGCAGAAATTTTTTCAGGGGGGGGGGGCAATTTTTTTTTGATGGTCACAGTTACCGTCAATGTTTTAGTGACAAGAGCTTGAAAAATGCAAAGCTGGAAATTAAGAGTACGAGTATTTTTTAATGAGGTTTCCTAATGCAAATTTTTTCAGTTTCATATTGTGTATCAGCTTTAATATGAATAATTTCTTTAGTGTGAAGAAAAAATTATAAAGTAGATGTTAAATGTGGGTTCCTGAAGCGGCACTGTAATATTATAAGTTCATTGAATGAATGAATAAGTGAACAAAAATAGGTGTAAGTTTTCAAGGTGCAAGTGTTCCTCTAGCTACTTCTATTGATAGCCTACTTAATTTTGTGCAGTTGTGAAGGGTTGCATGACACCGAGATTCCAATCAAGTATAGGCCATAATCGATAGAAAAATACTATTTAGGCTACAAGGGCGCCTGCCGAAGGTTTAACAGCCAATGGTCACTGTTCCAGCTTTTAACAAGATGTTGATTATGCAAGGCAGAAAATTAAGAGCATGTTTATATCTACAGAGATTTCTAAACATAGGTTTCTGGCTTTCACTGTGTGTATCATTCTTATTATTAGTGCTTTAATGCGAAGAAATATGTTAAAAACCCAAAAGTTGTAGTTAAAAAAATTAATTTCCATTTTCCAGGGGGGGGGCAAGTGCCCTCCCTTGCCCCTATGTGCGGGCGCCCATGACAATGACTGCAAATACGGCTGGCTGCGATGGTTCAACAGACCGCAAATGATCGTAGACTTCAGTTATTTGGAAAATTCTGACTTTATTCTCACTCCAATGACTCGGAAGTTTTAATAACTTACGACTGTATGACTGCTGATAAACTCTTGGCCATAATTTTATGCATCCTTGTCTTTGCAGTTTATTAACAGTAGTTAGGTCTATTGGCTAAACAAAATGTAAACATGTACTCTCTCTCCTACTTTGCGGGTGGCGAGTTTCCAAAAGCCTATATGGCCCAACTCATACGATTTCCTATTGGGCAGTAATACTGGAAGAGGCGATTTCCGTAGGGGAGGAGGTTGTCGAGTACAATGTCTGGCCCAATGTCTGGCCCATCCCTTCGTAGACTATTAACAACACGTGCGTGATCGGCAGGCTCTGACGATTTTTGACGAATTGCAATGTAAAACGTTTAAAATTTCTTACAAATGACCCTACGTATGGAGGAACATTTTGCACAGGTAATCTTTAGCGCTCTTTATCGTTAAATTTAAGCATGGTTATAACATAGAAGACCTAGGTGTTTTTCGCGTAGGCCTATAGGGTAAGGTTTCGCGTCGTGAGGGTCGGTTAGGGTTAGTGTTAGGGTTAGTGTCGTCATTAGATTCTTGATTTTTGCGTTGGTTGTTTTGCAGTTGTTGGTCAAGCTAATAGCCAACACTACAGCTTCACCAACAACTGCTTACATCAACTACCTTCTCCCCCCTACGGTCTTCGCCTCTTCCAGTATTACTGCCCAATAGGAAATCGTATGCGTTGGGCCATACAGGCTTTTGGAAACTCGCTTGCGGGGGACCTAAGGTGTAGGACATGGCCTGTATAGTAGGCCTATATTAAATTCGCGTTAGGAGAAGGAACAGAGGAAGACAAGAGAAGAGAAAAAGGAAGAGAAGTGAGCATAGGAAAAGTCACCACCACTTTCTGGGGAAAGTTACGCCCTTGGTTCCAGAGCAGTGGTTCTTAACCAGTGTTCGACCGAACCTCTGGGGTTCGATGAGGCAGTGCTAGGGGAGTAGGGGTTCGGCAGAGGTCCTCTGAAAAATATATACTAATTTGTATAGGCTAATTTACGTTTAGGCAACAACAACAACAACAACAACGTCAATAGAGTTTTGTTTAAGAAATAAACAAGAAATAAAGACATTGAAAAAAAATCATCTGCTAATAATAATAATAAATAATAATAATAATAATAATAATAATAATAATAATAATAATAATAATAAGTCGCCGTCTTAATCGTTTGACGTATATGATAACAGCAGCAGGGGAGCCGTACGTTAAGGGAATCATTGGTATAGGCCTATACCATAAAATTATGGAATTCGTTAGGATAACTTTAAAATTTTACTTAGAGTCTATTTTGGGTTGTAGGCCTCAGAGAATGCATGCACTGATAATGATGATGATTATGATGATGATGGTGGTGGTGGTGGTGGTGGTGGTGGTGGTGATGATGATGATGATGATGATGATGATGATGTTGATGATGATGATGATGATGATGATGATGATGATGATGATGATGATGATGATGATGATGATGATGATGATGATGATGATGATGGTTCTCTGCCCGTAGGCAGGTTCTATGGCTTTCGCCACCCGGGGGATGAGATGAGTGAGGTAGTTTCTCGTTGCCTTCCCCACATAGAATGATGGGTAAACAACTTGCCCAAGGTCGCTCCGCTGCAGCTTGCGCCTCTGCGTCCCACACGTGCTAGCCCGAGATATCTAAATCTCTGAATGTCAACTCTAGGCCCGGGGCTTGAACCGCAGTCCGTTGCAACCAACATACGTATGCCGCTCTCGCTTACCGGTGTAGCTAACTGGGTTACGGTAACGTTTTTCTAAACTGGTCATTTCCTGCGCACGTATAGGCCTAATGCGTCGGATCAGATGGACGCCGGTATCGCGTTCCATTAAATCTGAATTGTGATAAATGTGATGGAAACTGGAAGCGACGTTTTCGCAGCAGATAATCGAGGATGTAGAATTCGCGACTGATGACGTAATGGAAGACAATCGGAAAATCACTCAGACAATCGACGCTCTGAAGTCAAGAAAAAGAAACACAATATCATATAAAAGACGATGGGTTTAATTTACAGAGCGCCCGCTCCTTAATACAGGCTACGCACAGAAAATACGGCCATAGTAGATTATTATGTGTGTTCTGTGATTGGGGTTTGCCATGGACCTCCTGAACAAATATCTGCGATCCCCAGGACACCTAGCCTAAAAAAATTTAAAGTCGTCCCTGGGCCGCAGGCCCATTGGTGAGGCGCTCATCTCCTTTCCTAAGCCCTTGAGCCGGCAATGGACGAATCCCAAGGTCCTGGGCACGGGGCCAGTGATTTCCCAGGACTTGCCGTTTACTTCCCAGCTTACGCCGGTACCAAATTATACTGCTTGGTGACAGAGGCACGTGTGCCGCGGTGTGCGTGAACAACTTGCCCAAGGTCGTTACCCGGATTTGAACCCGCAACCTTCCGCTCTGTGAGCGGACGCGTTACCGGTCCGCCACCAGGTCGCACACACCTAGCCTACGTAGGCCTAATGCGTCGGATCAGATGCACGCAGAGTTTCGTAACAAAAAATAATCGCTTTCGATCTGGTTTTATTGCAGAAGGAGCTTTTGAGAGGCGCTGCATAAATACACGAGTAGGCTACAAACTAGCCTATTTGTTATTGCAAAACGATGGTTGGAAGCTTGACGACTGAATTGAGACTATATACAATTAGAGCCTACCTATATACTTACACAAATAGCCTAGGCCTACCTGACAATATCCATATGGTGCTCTGTAGTCGTCCTTGTACCAGTCTGGCAAAAGTGATCTGGTAATGTCTTCAATTTGAAAAGGTGGGAGGAATGTTTCTCTTCCATTTTCATCTCTCGTATCGACCGTGTATGCACCGACCCTCGCCAGACAATAGCACGTCTTCAGATCTTCGCCTACAATCCACAGTCAGTTAGTTCTTATACAGTCATTTAATTGCCAGTTACAACAAAGCTTCCTACTACGTACGTATCTTCAACAATAGGAAATAGGGCCTGTAAGTGTTTCCCATCCGGTTTATCTTTGCTTTTTCTTCAATTGTGTGTCCCCCTTCTTTCAAAACAAACTTTGGCGGATGATTCGAACAATTCAACTAGCAGTACCAGGTCAAGAGACGCTCTTGGTTTATTATTTTAAAATGCACATTTAAGATTCCGTTATTTAACCATTTTTAGCCAATTTGAACATCATGAAAAGGCGCTAAATAAAGTTCATAGAGTTGTGTTCTTCGTTCTATTTTTTGCATACCTTCGCCGTAGAAGTAGCATTCTGGTTTATGCATTCCAATGGTGACAAGTTTTTCTAGAGCTAGTCTTCCTATTACAAGTGCTTCTCCAGCGACATAGTGAGTTCTTTTGCCAAAGTAGAGATTGTGTCCATAGATGGCAAGGTCATCTGGGTTGCAGTTGGCCAGATACCTCTTCAAGTTCTCCACCACGACGTATGAGTCTGCATCTGCTTTCACGAAGAACTCGGCGTCGTTGTAGTGGTTCTCGTAGATGTAGGTCCACGCTGCTTTCGACTTTTCGGCGATATGTTGACGACCTTCGGAGACGTTGAGGCCGATGGTAGGAAATTCCTTGTCTTCTTTTGAACTCATAAAGAGTCGGACGTCACATGCTTGCATCCAAGTGTCTCTGGCATCTACTGCCTTCTTCAGAATCCCTGGATCAGTCAATATCCAACACAACAGTCGAACAGCTTTTCTCGGAGTTCCTACAGCCATGAACATCAGACACTGGATTTGCTTAAGAATTTACAATTTCATTTGTAATCTGTATATATATATATATATATATATATATATATATATATATATATATATACGGTTGTTTTCAATCGGGTGTATTGAATCTCTTAATTACTATTCGTTTCCACTTCTGGGTGTCTTCTAATCGCCTCTCTTTTAGTGCTTCAAAGACTAAGTTCATCTGGTTAGGCCTACACCACTAACAGCTCCAGAAGCTTGATCTTGTTCTGCTCTCTGATAAATTTTCTGTCTTTTCCTTCTTTTCAAGTGTGCGGGATCTGGATGTTGTACTTGATAGCTCACTTATGGGTATATAGGCTACCTTTACTGAGCACATTTCCAATATCACTCGCTCCTCTTATTTTCATTCACAGTGTCTCAACTCTCAAGGTCATTCGTCGTTCTATCTCCTCCTACTCCTACATCTTCAATACCTAACTGCGTGCAGCTATATATGTTCTCGAAATGATTACTACAATTCTCTTGTCATTCTTCTTTCTAAGTCTCGCCTATCCGTCCGTAGGCCTAATCTGTTCAGTCCGTACTCAACTCAGCTGCTAGACTGACTGCCAGCCTTCCCAGGTACTCTCGCGCGCGTGCCTATTGTAACAAACTGTTTAGTTTATTATTTAATAATAAACTATAACTGAAATACAACTGTAATAAAAGAAAGACGAACTATCTGAATTGTGGTTCTGTTCATCAAGTGTCATGTCCGCCTGTTCCGGTCATGCGCGTTGCACCCCGAGTAAGCATTCCCCGAGTCTGTCCGCTAGTGACGTAAGCGCTACATTATTATTATTAGATGCGGATATTGTCTAGCGCCATATCGCAAGTACATCACACCTCCCCACCACTGACGCAGTTAGTATTCATCCTCGAACCGTACACGTGGTTTGACAAGTCGTCCGCTTCGTGTATGGTACCCCTCCGTTCCGGGTTTCCAAGGTGACGATTCACCTGTCAGCGCAGGAGGGCTATAGCCATGATTCGGGGACCGGAGAAATGCATCTTCTCGAGTTGAGTTTGAGATGGTACTGCCTTGTGGTGTTGTATTTGGTTGTTCTGATGGGATCAGAGGGTTGGTAGGTGATGTCTGAGGGTCCTCAGTGAACGGCCGCGAGATGATCGGCGGATCCTCTGCTGTGCGGATGATGTCACGGCGATTCCTTCGAAGGATCGAGTCATCTTCAGTTGCTACCATGTAAGAACGAGGCGCTTGATGACGGGAGTTCACCACGCCACGTGCCCATTTATTATTGTGGCGCACCCGCACCACATCACCTGGTTTCAGGGGTGACAAGGTCTTTGCCGATCTGTCGTAGTAGTGCTTCTGCCTGTTCTGTCTTGCCTGCAGCTGTGGCCTAACAGCTACGACGGTTGGTCGCAAGATTTCCGAGGTGACAGGTAGCTTGGTTCGCAGCACTCGGCTCATCAACAGTTGAGCTGGGCTGACGTTGCAATCTGCAATCGGCGCATTCCGGTATTGCAAGAGGGCGATGTTCGGGTCAGTGCCACATTCTTCCGCTTTTCGTAGGAGTTTCTTAACTGTCTGGATAGCACGCTCAGACTGTCCGTTTGATTGAGGATAGTGAGGACTTGAGGTGGTGACAATAAAGTTCCACTCGTCCGCAAAACTCTTCATTGCACCGCTGGCGAACGGCATGTTATCAGCCACCAACTCTTCCGGAATACCGTGACGGGCAAAGATTGATTTCAGTTTAACGATGACGACGGAGGCGGTCTTGCCTTCAAGATGACACACCTCAGGAAATTTCGAGAAATAGTCCACAACTAAAAGGTAATCCTTCCCATACAACGTGAAGATATCCGCACCCACCTTCTGCCATGGTCGCTGTGGAATGGGATGTGGCAACAGCGGTTCGGCCCGTTATTGGCGATGATGAGCATTACAAATAGCACAGCCGCGCCACCATCTCCTCAATATCACGTGACATACCCGGCCAGTATAGCGTTGTCCTGGCCAAGGCCTTGCATTTGTCCATACCCAAATGCCCTTCGTGAATGCGGAGGAGCATGTCTCGACGTAACGCAGTAGGAACGATGACCTTGTTGTTTAGGATGAGAATTCCATCAGCTTCATAGATATCTGAGGCTGTCTTAGCGTAGGGTTGCAACTCTGGCGGTAATGCAGACTTGCCCTTAATGCCATCAATGGTCAATAAATGAAGCAGCTTCGACAGAACGGAATCCTGTTGGAGAGCCTCTCGAAACACCCTGAGCATACGGTCGCTGATAGGTAGACTGTGCACAATTGTGTGTACCGTGACCTCAATGTCTTCGCTGATTTCACGCTCTGTGGCTGTAGGGAGGGCACTGAGGTATGCGCGTGAAAGGGTGTCAGCAAGGTGCATGTGTTTTCCAGGAACGTATTCAATATGAAGTTGAAACTTTAACAAGCGCAGAAGCATGCGTTGTAATCGAGGGGTGGTATTGCTGATGGATTTGCGGAAAATGGCCTCAAGAGGCTTGTGATCGCTTTGGATGACTGTTTCCTGGCCGTAGATGTATTGATAAAACTTCTCGCACGCAAACACGATTGCCAACAGTTCCTTCTCGATCTGCGCATAGCGAGTCTCAGCATCGGTCAGGGCACGAGAGGCAAATGCAACTGGGCGTCCGTCCTGAAGGAGACAGGAACCCAAACCTGTCGAAGAGGCATCTGTTTGTATGACCACCGGGCGTGACGTAGTAAAGAAACACAACACTGGAGCCGAAGCAATTTGCTGCTTCAGTGCTTGAAACGTGGACTCGTGATGAGATGTCCAGAGCCAAGGCATGTCTTTTTGAAGTAGAGCGCGGAGTGGCTGTGTTGCTGTGGAGAAGTTGGGCATGAACTTTGATAGATACGTCAGCATGCCGACGAATCGCATAAGGTCTTGCTTATCACATGGGCGAGGCATGTCGATGATTGCATTCACCTTGTCCGGGTCAGCGCTGAGTCCCTTGTCAGACACAATATGACCTAAGTACTTGACCTGGCTAACCTTAAACTGCACTTTATCTTTGTTAAAACGAACGTTGAACTGTCGCGCACGCTCAAGCACCAGAGATAGCGTTCGATCATGCTCTAGGTCATCACTTGCTGCAATGATCAAGTCATCAAATACAACGTGAACATTTTGGATGTCCCCAAAGATCGCAGTGGTGCGCTTCTGGAACACTTCCGGTGCGGATGAGATGCCGAATGGAAGGCGGATGAACGAGTATCGCCCAAAGGGAGTGTTGAACGTGCACAGTCGGGAGCTAGGCTCATCGAGTTTGACTTGCCAAAACCCGTCTTTCATGTCGATGATCGTAAAAAGAGTCTTTCCATGCAGGCGAGCAGTGATATCATCGCTAGTGGGTATGGCATAATGTTCGCGCTTTATGGCTCGATTGAGATCTCGTGGATCAAGACAGAGACGAAGGGACCCATCTTTCTTCTCAACCAGCAACAGGCTGCTCACCCAGTCAGTTGGCTCGTCGCGCTTGACGAGAACTCCAGCCTGTACCATGCTGTCAAGTTGGCGCTTGAGCTTTGGCTGTAGAGACAGTGGAACACGGCGTGAAGAATGGATCACTGGAGCCACGGACGGATCAACGGTGATGTGATACTCACCAGGAAGGCATCCCAGCCCGTCGAAAATATCCGCGTATTCTGCCATGAGAGTGCTGGGTGGTTGAAGGTTGATCCCATCAACCAGCCTCAATATGTCCAGTTGTACACATGTGGGAAGGCCTAGCAAGGTGGCGGCTCTGTGCTTCACGATGAGGAACTCAACTGGATGTGCCTGCCCTCTGAATTTCAAACACATGGTGGCGACACCCATGGGTTTCATGATTGTGTTGTTGTAAGCTGTAAGTACGACTGATGTAGAGCGAAGGATGGGTGGGTTCTTGATCATGGAAAATACTGCAGCGGACATCACATTCGCCTCAGCACCGCTGTCAAGCTTGCATTTGATTAGTGTTCCTTGAACGTCGAACTCTCTATACCAACACGTGTTTTTACTGGTGCTCAGGTTGCATGTAGAGATGAACACAGGCTTCGGTTCTGTTTCGACTGCTACGTCATGGACGGAAGAGGAGGAAGAGGGTGTCTGCCTGTGAGATCTTGATTTACCTCTTGCCCCATGGGATGACCGGCACTGCGCCGCGAAGTGATTTGGTTTGGAACAGGCATTGCAATGTCGCCCAAAGGCGGGACAGGACTTCGGAGGGTGACTTCCGCCACAGTTGCCACAGCTAGTGTTGGTATCGCCGCTGAATGAATGCCGGAATGCACCCTGGGGCTTCCGCTCTCTACCGCCGACATAACCGACGGAAGCTGACTCACCAGAAATGTGTAAGATTTGGTCCCGTGTAGACTCTGAGGCCCTACATATGTCAAGTGCCTTCCTCAACGTCAAGTCCGTTTCACGCAAAAGCCGTTCTTGGGTTTGTCTGACGGGATGCCCAAGGACGATGCGATCGCGAATCATGGACTCCAACTGGTCGCCGAAATCACATGACGATGCTTTGACGCGCAGGGTGGTGGCAAAGGAGTCAACTGATTCGCCAGGCTGCTGTGTTAGCTGCCAGAACAGGAATCTTTCGTATACAATGTTTTTTCGCGGGAGGCAGTACGCTCTAAATTTATCGACAACAGTCTCAAAGTTCTTTGCATCACCTGGGTTGTCATACGTGAAGGTGTTGTACAGTTTTAACGCTTCATCGCCAGCAAAATTAAGCAGCATTGCTAGACGAGTTTCGCCAGATTTGCCTTCCGACCCGGAGGCCAGCAGAAAAATTTCAAATTTTTGGAAGAATGTTTTCCATTCCAACTCCAGATTGGTAGAGTCGAGCTGCAGTGGCGTAGGACGGAGAAAAGCGGTCTCCATGATGAACGATGAAACCCACGTGACTTGATATGATAACAAGACGACACGTTGCACTCACCAAGTTCGTTAAGTTCACGACGCCATGTAACAAACTGTTTAGTTTATTATTTAATAATAAACTATAACTGAAATACAACTGTAATAAAAGAAAGACGAACTATCTGAATTGTGGTTCTGTTCATCAAGTGTCATGTCCGCCTGTTCCGGTCATGCGCGTTGCACCCCGAGTAAGCATTCCCCGAGTCTGTCCGCTAGTGACGTAAGCGCTACATTATTATTATTAGATGCGGATATTGTCTAGCGCCATATCGCAAGTACATCACACCTATCTTTCTGTACTTTGTTGAACTTCATTGGCTTCCTCTTCGTGCTCACACACAATTTAAGATCCTCTCTCTGACTCTCAAAGCTCAGTGGGGTCTTGCCCCAAATATCTGGCCGAAGGTGTACTTCGGTCTCATTCAGCTTTCCCCCAACCGTCCACTTCGTTCATCCAACAGACAGACTTGACTCTCGGTTCTAGCTCTATCGCAATAGGTCAGTCTCGATCATTTGCCTCAATTGGTCCTTCTCTTTGGAATACGCTTTCTTTCTTGCGTTCATTCTACGCTAATTCTTCCGGTCAGTCTCTCTTCTTCATTATCTCTTCTTAAAACCTACTTCTTCTCGCGGGGACTTGCGCACTGAGTCTGACTGAGAGCGCTCCTGAACGTTTCAGTAGTGTGATACAACACAAGACAATACACAATTAAGAATTTATTCAGTTGTTCGTTTGAAGATTAAACTGGTTGCAGTTGAGTGTCATGAATATTGTAGCCTACTTTAAAAGACATAGGCCTACCCGGTACATCATAATCTTTGCACAAATGCCTAAAATTACCTAGCCTGGGCCCTGCACTGCCTGCAGAGCTCTAAAAGTAGCCGAGCCTAGTTGAGGGTATTTGCTCCTCTGCCTCTTATTCCCGGGTGTGGGCGCAAGAACAGAAATTCTGCTTTTGTATAGAGACATAGGATAAAAGGCCTATACGCGCACGACTCAATTATTACCGGTATTCCGGATTTAGTTTTTGGACAGAAGTAAAATTTGGCCACCCCCCCCCCCCACTGCTGAAATGTTCCCTACGCCTATGAATAGTCCTACATTTACACGTTTGTAGCGCGCGGTGTATGTATATCCTAACCGTGAATTTTGTGATATTTGGCACTTGGCTTGAATTTTAAATTGGACAGTCGAACTAAGACAGGAAGTGAATGACTTGTTTCAGTCCAACTGCAAGATGCATTACGACTTTATTTCCTCAGACTCAGCACTTACCTCATCGACAAACAAAGGGATAGAAATAGAATAGACTATAATAGGCCTAATAAACAAAAGGATACAATATATTATTCATAATAGACTGTTCTACCTTCATTTTCCTTTCGGCTGTAATCGACCACGGTCATCGACGATGATTCTTTTACATGCTGACCATCGTAAAAGCGAATGATGTAAACAGTGGTCACAGTGTAGATCACGAAGGCTATTATACGGATGAAGAACGTAGCAATGCCGCTCTTACGGCCGACAAGTGCTTGCATCGTTCATGTATCGAAATCGCAATCTCCAAACTTCTAAAGCGCCACTCGTAGGCGAAGGGCACCAATTTATTCACGAGCGGCGATAATGTCTGCTGCAGAAACTAGAATGAAGCGACTTTCATCAAGCCAAATAGCCTAATTTCAGATATCTCTCTAGTTTCGAGGTGCGCGCAAAGACCGACGTTTTATAGACCTGCAATCGATGCATAATTTTTCACTCTAATTATAGGGTCTTACACATGCTTTGTATGTCCAATCTAAACATGAATGCGACGACAGTCTATTTACTCCTAGTTTAAACTAGAGAGCATGTAGGCCTGTTGGTATTGACTAGAGAGGAACCGTGAGCATCGATCCATGTAGAGCTCCTTTTTTGGCTAAATAGACCTATAGGCCTACATCCATCACAGATGTCATTCGATTGTTAAGTAAACTAGCCTAAAGTATGCATATCCTCTGATGATCGCCAGTGAAGGTGTCATGCGCATCGGCAGCATCAGCAGCAGCAGATGCATGTGTCTGCTTTTTTGACTCATCGACTTCGATCTGTTTGCACGTGTGTACTGTGTAGTGTCTATAGAGTCGATAGACCTCTCAACCGATCGCGTGTAGGCCTACTCACTAATAGAAATTAGAACTGAACGCTTGAATGCATTACATTTTGTCTGTCTGCATCCTAATCCTCGGCCTATCAATTATTGATTTTGATTTCATTAGACACCTATGAATGAAGCTATGGTTTCGGCGGCTTCGCGCTTTTAGATGCTGTAGAAATTTCGACTTTACGATTACGATTCAAAAATGTCCAACCATCGTTGCCAAGGCGTAAAAAAATTTTTATAGAAGGGACCAGAGCAAAATTATTCGGCTACTATATATAGAGGTTGTGAGGATTGAGGACACGAAGGCTTCATAGGCGCGGAGACTTGTTCCCCCCCACCCTTAGGCCTACCCCAAGTCTCCGCCAATGGAAGGCTTAAAATAGCTCTATCTGAATCAACTGTTTTGCATTGAAACACACTTACTACCTGCAACAAATATTTTACTGTTGGCTGGCCAGCTTAAGAAAAATAGAACAGAGGAAGGGATAACAATAGACTGGAAAACCAATGTAGGCCTATTATAAGTGTCAGTGGATGCCTGCAGGTTATGTTAAGCGGGCATCCTTTCCACAACGAGTCGATCATTGGCGACGTTTCAGGTTAGACTTTAATTAGTCCAACTTCCAAAGTTATTAGAAACATTATGCGAATAGTTTGAAGTCTAGTAAGTAAGTAAGTCCGCTCGACGTCCGCGCTTTTTGCATCGGTTTTGTTCATCACTTGACCGGATTTGGACGGGCATCGCTGTCCTCTTCTGTCTTCTCGTATCTGCTCAAAACACGAAGATTCAGATAAAGATATAAGGATAGAGAACTAGGTTACCGTTTACTCTTCAATGGATGTACATGTAGGTCTATGTGTACATGTAGCAGGTAGGCCTATTCCAAAGTGCCACGCTGCCACTCAAAAGTCAAGCGCAACATCGCATGGTTATTCACAGGCGCTGATTAGCATGGCTGCTCATCTGTCAGGTTTGTCAGGTTGCATGTTTTGCCACGTTTGGAATTTATTTGTAAATAGAAGCGTAAATTTGTGAACTTTTGGTCCTGAATCTTGGTCTTAGAAATGCAGTTGGCCGACTTGAGACCACAAATGAAAGCCATCAAATGTGCAAAGTAGCCCAAGCTTATGATAAGACTATGCCTATGTAAAGTGCGTGCGACTTTGCTGAACTCTGAAAAAGTTTAGGCTATTGAAATAATAGGCCTACCGATATTAATAGGAAAGGGAATGACTGTAATAGCCCAATTTGTATCTTACTTAGAAAGTCGTTTTCTGAAGTCCTTAAGTTGTTCGTTTTTCCTCTGCAGAATTCTCTTCAGATTCTTATACGGGGTTGTCTGGCTCACTTTAGACTCCAACTCCTGCATTTACAAATAATTGTTGTAATAGGTCTATGTCTAATCAGAATATTTCAGAAATCTTTTAAGAATCGCTTGACCTGTAAGAAGACTCCAAACGTTGCAATTCTGAAACTGCCTAAAGTGTTCAGTCAGTTATATTTTATCAAGGTCAAGTAAACAGTGTCGCTTTAACAACAACTAAATGAGCTTAAAATCTTCACAAGGAATATAATTTATAATTTATGTTCATTGCATGTCAACTAAAGTTTGAATGAAACAAAGAAAAAGACAGTGTTCTAAATCGAATAAAAGTTATCTATACCTGTTCGGATTTCTTCAACAAATCACGCAGCTGACTCACTTCCTCCTTTCCATCGCGTAACTCTCCAGGATTTGTGGATGCCGGTTCTGCGCATGTCTCCACGCAAACCTACAGCAGGACAATATATATTATTTTGTATATACACATTATACAGTCATCTCGATAGATCCATTCAACTGCATTAGGCCTGCTGATGTGAATGTTGATTAACATAATTATGTGCAATTTAAACTTTTTAAAGACGGTCTATTGTGTTGAATGATAGGCCTACCGCAGTCATTAAAAATCCGCGTTTCTTTAATTTAATCAATTATTAGAGATGTGTTTATTTTATATTCTTCTCACACGGTCGGTCGTTTTGTTCTCTGGAGGGTCCGCCTTCTTTTCAGATAGCTTCATCAGCTCCTTAATAATGATACAAAGACAAGACACATAAAAAGCAGTGAAACAGCATTTTCTAATTAAAACACCTTTTTTTAAACTTAGCACTTTGGCGCTAATTTGTTCAAATCGTTGGCATCAAAATAGGCCTATATCGCCATAGACAACATTATTACATGTATAGAGAAGCAATTTGGTTAATTCGATTTGGCAATGCATGAAACATTAGGCTTATAATTATTGTGCCTCAATAAACGTTGATCAATCAATTGATTAACAAACATTGCTAAAATATCAATCAACCGAGTCAATCAATAAACATTGTAGGTCGTATACGTACGTGTGTGTGTGTGTGTGTGTGTGTGTGTGTGTGTGTGTGTGTGCTACCATATATGCAGATCTGCATTTATAGACTCAGGCTGGATTTGGCAGAGTCATATATATAAATATAATATAGCCTACATATATTTCCCAATGGTCAAACTAATCTCATTGAGCATTTCGTTCATTGAAAATGTGTTTCGCGGCCCATAACCAGCTATACTGCCACGAGAAATCAAGAAATTCATATAGCACACGCCAGATTGATGTTTAGAATTTTAAGCTTATATCAAAAGCACGCTATTACCATTCCACTGTCGAGAGATTTCCGGATGTCCGACCAGTTGATCGGCTCCAGTGAAGTGGAACGTACTCCCAATGACGCCAGAGCAGACGACATCGACGATGAAGATAAGGACGATACATCACCAGCAGTCGGTCTAATCGCATTCTGTTCGAACTGACTTATCTCTTCCAACAGATTCCTGCATAGAAACAACAGTCGCCAATTGCTATAAGCTATTATTATGAGGATGGATTTGCGACATTTTGTTTTCGGACCTGCCTGCAAGGGCAGAGAACCTGAAAACTGTCAATACATAATATTGTATATGCATGCTATAATAGGCCTACTTACCAAGAAAGAACTGGAAGGACACGATCTCAAAGGACCTCATGGACGGAGGGTGGCGTGGGAGAAGGCTGCTGAAGCTGCTCAAGACAGAGAAGGATGGAAGACCTGCTGTATCGCCCAATGCGCGCACAGCACGTGGAGGGACTAAGGTCTAAGTTAAGGTAAGGATAGGCCTACTTGTAGGTATAGATTCACTTTAACTGCAGCGTTGCTTTGACCAGTGACGTATAGCTATATGAACCGACACAGAGACTTACATGTATACAGATCTGCATTATTTTAATTATAATAAAGAGATTGATGGTTTTGTGTGGATGTGATGATGAGACTCGGGGCTTTTTTAACGTGCAGTTGTACACAAAATGTGCAGCTTAAATGGATTTGTGCAGTTGTAGAAGCACTTATGTACAGTTAAAACTAGCAAAAAGGTCATTGTCCTTTGATTAGAAGTTATTTACCATGGAGGATTGAAAAGGAAAGAAGGAATTGTGCAGTTCTAAAAATTCCTTAAATACAGCCCTGATGAGACTTGACCTGTCATCAAGCTGTGGGATGTTGACGACGAGGCTGAGAGGGTTTGCTGCCGTCTCCGCTTGTTGGAAGAGCTGCTTCATGAGGAGAACGCTGGAATGGACGAGATGCATCTGCTCCGACTCAACCTCCGATCGGATGATCGTCTGCAGCCAGTCCAGCATCTCAACCACTTCATCGATCGTATACACGTCATCCGTTAAACTACAAGCAATCACCAGCAGCATCATCGTCATCGTCATCATCATCTTCGACATCGTCATCATCATGGTCGTCGTCGTCATCATCGCTGTCATCATCATCATAAACGTTATCATCGCCGTCAAGGTCATCATCATCGTTGTCATCATCGTCGTCGTATAGTGATCGTCATCACTAACATTAGCAATAACAACTCACTTCTTTATTTAAAATCTTCTGCAAATAACACATCGTTTTCTCCTTATTGGCTAAACTAAATTCTTCTGATTCGGTTGATTATTAATTTATTATACACCACTTTTCTGAATTTATAAATTAAAGCAGCTTATGGTTTCAGAACATGTCCAGAAACGCGGCGTTTTTCTCGCAGCATTCGAGCCACCTGGTATAACCAACCATACGTCTATAAATCCACGAGTGTGTGCATGTGTGTCTGTGTGTATGTGTGCGTGTGAGTATGTGGGTGCATCCGTCGATCGGTGGTGTGCCTATGATATTACCGAGAAGCCTGGAGTTCGTGGAAAGTGGCGTTGATCGTCTGCAGTTGTTGAAGTCGATGTTGTCTGGCGAATCGAAGAAAGGAGACGACGTTCTTCTGATGACCCTCCGATATATTAGTCAAACGACAATCCTATGTGTATAATATATATTATATATATATATATATGTTATAATATTGTATTATAGGGCTTTAGCAGTTCTACTTGCAAGCAAAGAGCGTGTGAACCTAATGCAACAAAATTTCTGGTTACTGGAACTTTAAATTGTTCTTAACCCAGCTCGTAGACCTACTAGTCTATTATAGCCTACATTATTGTACACAAACCACACATGTATTGTATGGGTGCTGGGCTTTAGCGACGACCAGCTTTGGTAGCCTATCCCAGTCACTCTCAGTAGCATATACATACACACTCTTCATTAATTATGTAAGGAATAGACCTATATATGTAGTCTAGGAGGCATGATGCCTGAAACTTAATTAGGCCTACCATGTCAAAAGTTCTTGAGAGTAGGAGAGACAATCTGCAGATCACAAACGAATCGCTCAGATTCTCCTTCGATCGTAGCGCAGATTTAAATCGAATAATATAACACGGTTGACGGGAAGACAGCTTTCGTTGCTGCATACACGTACGACATAATATTATACTGATATATTAATGACTCATGATTGACGTCACGTGTGACAATGCATCTCTATGGCGACGACGAGAATATACCACCAACGCAACTCTACGCTGATGTATATTATTAAGTATTATATATATATATATATCAGGGGTTATTGTAAGAAATTTTTAGAACTGCATATAACGACCTTTTTAGTCGTCCGGACCAACTGTTTGATCGTCGAAATCCCGTGAAAATATTACAATTTTGAAAATTTCCCGACCCCCCAAACTGATGACCCTTTTTTAGTCCCTCGTTCACTATAACACTATGAGTTACTGCACAAAATATTACTTTCAACTGCACAAATTTCTCTTCCAACTACACACTTTGTGTCCAGCTGCACGTTAAAATAACCCCTGATATATATATATATATAATCACATAATTATTTACGATTACATATTTTGACACATAGGGTGTCATAGGCCTATACAGGGTGGCGCAGAAAAAACCGGACTATTAGTTTTTGCAATTGCATCGCTTGAATAATCACAGTAATTATCGCCTTAAAACTATCATTAGACAGAAATGACACAGAAAAATGGCATTGGTTGGCATTTCACATAACATTAAATGAACTGTAAAATTTCTGAATTTTCTGATTGCGTAAGAAATTTCAGTCAAAGCGATGTTCAATATGTCCTCCGTTTGCTGCGATAACCAATGAAAATCGCTGTCCAATAGCCCGTTTGATAGTGTCCTCGCTGATTTCTTCCCAGCATGCGGTCGGAACTTCTTTCAAATGTTCAATATCTCGAATTCTCTGCCTGTAGACAAGCTGCTGAAGAATTTCCCAGATCGAATAGTCTACGGGATTCAAGTCCGGACTGTTCGGTGGCCAATTTTCTGGTTCAATAAAGTCTGGAACGTGAGCAGTGAGAAAAGCAACTGTTTTTCGTGAACGATGAGCAGGGGCTCCATCCTGCT
Source organism: Lumbricus rubellus (assembly GCA_945859605.1). Taxonomy (NCBI): domain Eukaryota; kingdom Metazoa; phylum Annelida; class Clitellata; order Crassiclitellata; family Lumbricidae; genus Lumbricus; species Lumbricus rubellus. The sequence continues at coordinate 48,783,317 of OX243811.1, read as the reverse complement.
GGAAAGTGAAATTGTCGCCAGAGTGAGCTATTATGTCTGGCAGTAATCCTTGATGTAGGACGACGTCACAGTAATATATATTCAAGCGATGCAATTGCAAAAACTAATAGTCCGGTTTTTTCTGCGCCACCCTGCATGTATATAATTATATACCGGTATGCATAATTTTATATCTCTAATGCCTGATGACATTTATGGCGGTTTTTCGGCGACGTTGCGAATAGTTCACCCAAGATGCATCATGGGTTTCCTCTTTGGTTACAGTAAATATAGACTTCGATGATCATAAAATAAGTTTAAATAACCAGTCAATTCTAAGAGGCCTAACATTATAATTTTAAGATATATATCGTGTTCCGTTAAATCTGAACGTCGGAATGTTTCCGGATGAATGTGATGGAAACTGGAAGCGACGTTTTCTCAGCAGATAATCGAGGATGTAGAACTCGCCACTGACGACGTAATGGAAGGCAATCGGAAAATCACTCACACAGTCGACGCTCTGAAGTCATTAAAGAGAGACACAAAATCATATAAAAGACGATGGGTTTAATTTACAGAGCACCATTCCTTAATATATACGTAAACATATGCTTATGGCGATACAAGCTTTTCATTCTGAGGATTTGGCATTAGTGTGCTGAAGAAGACAGTAGATCACAGGCTAGGCCTACGTCTCTCTTGCATCATCCATTACACTGTTTTGATTTGTTTAGCATCTTGCTGTAGACTTAATGGCTTATAAGTCTACAGAGGAAGCATCAGCTTTTAGAAGACCAACCATGCAAGACAGAATTACAATTATAATCGATTCAGAAGCATAATTATGATGGCACAATCAACAGAGGCAAAGACGGAGGAGGAGACGGAGCATCGACTTAAATCCCATCCTTAATTACATAGCTAAAATAAATATTAATTACTTTGTTTTGTTGATCGTTGTTTGATGTCATATGTGAATTTTTATACGTGATACTTGTTCACCAGAGTGCTGTTTTGCCACTGGTCATATTAAAGAATATACTCACTTACTTACATGGGCGTCCGCAGGAATTTTTCTAGGGGGGCGCAGATTTTTATCCAATTATTACAGGGGCTAAATAGCTTGTCGAAAGCAACCGATCACTCCACATTCGTCGCTCGCTCCTTCTGCGCTGGCTCTCTCTCGATCCGCTGTAACGGAACCCAGCATGCGAAAAATCATGGACACATTCATTGCCAAAACTTTTATGATAGTAAAATTATATGTGACTGAAATCTGACCTTACTCTTGAAGTATACAATTGCAATCGTCTGGGGTCTTATATCCAAATTGATTTAGGCCTATCACTTCTTGAACCCGCTTTTGTTGGCTGAAATTGTTTCCGATGTACGAAGACCAAGATGAAGAATATTGTTTCCCAAGTACGAAGTACAATGTGCAATATTATTGTACATACACTCATTGGATCTGCATAGAAACCTGATAAACGGTCGTCACTGGTTGTTGAACGAATGAATCCATGTTCTACCATCACATAAGCGTACCGTATTGAACGACCTTAATTTGTGTTGTGCCCGCTGTAGGCCTATACCGGCATTTTAGTTGTAACAATATGACCGTTTATAGAACTTAACTTCAAGCGAAAATGAACACCCTTTGACTTCCTGTTCCGTTCCTAACAAATTGGCCTTCGCTCTGCCTCGAGCGGGAAGCTTTTGGTCCCTTGTGTTGAGACATACCTCAATCTGTCAGCAAGGTCGTAACTTTCCTCCGATAGAGGTGGTGACTAGATTCCTCTGCTCACTACTCATCCCTTCCCTTCTCTCTCCCCTCGCACAGTACCGGGTATACATGTATAGGCCTATATAATTATATATATTATATATATTATATATCCCACCCTATCAAATATCAACTTTGATGTGATGTTTCCTCTTCTCTCCCTCCTCACCCTTTATTTCTCTGTCCATTCTACCTCTTCTTCTCTGTCTCTCGCTGACACCCTCATCTTTCATCCTGTCTCTGAAGCCAACTGAGTCAACGCATCGTGTAGCCCTATAAGAATAACGCACCTCTTCGGCTCTTCCTATAGATATGTATTATATAGTACATCAGGACCCCTAGGAATGCAGTATAGTTCCGAAGCTAGCGGGTTAAAGGGTGGCAAAACGCGTGTTGGCTGGCATAGAGGGAACAAGCTGCAGTCATGGCTCAGAGACATTCGCTCCAGTCAGTGCCAATTAAGTTTATATATACATGTAAATATATATATATATGCCTATATATTGTAATCGTGTGAATATATATGTGACTATTCGCGTTTCACCGGCTGGATCTGTTATCTCGCAGTGATCGCCTGAAACAACACAAGAATCGCTGCTAAAGGGAACACGATACCAATTACTTGGCAATTAGGTGACACGACTGAATGCATTTTGTAGTATATTGGGTTAACAGTATGAATTTCCATATTACCACGAGAAATTCTATAGGCTATCTATATGCTGTGCATAGAAAGAAAGATATAGATTATAGGTCCAACTTGTAGAACACACAGATAATCACGTGGATAATCGCATTGTAATAATCATAGCCAAATAATCTAGAGTTATCTGCAAATATGCGAAAAATCCAGGGGGGCGCACTTGCGCCCCCTTGCGCCCCCCTGCGGACGCCCATGCTTACTTACATTTACTAATAACATTTACAATTTCATCTGATCTTCTGACAACGCTGGATAATTATCTACGCACAAATCCTTGTTTAAAACACACATTACCGGCCTAATAGGTACCGGCAAAATTATTGAGACCATTACTTGCTATTTATTGACATGTGACACACGTAGTCTAACCTACCAGACAATTATATCCGTAGGGCTTTCTATATCCATCTTTATACCAGCGCGGGAAAATCGATCTAGCGATGTGTTTAACTGAAAAAGGCGGGAGAAATGTTTCTCTTCCATTTTCGTCCCTCGTATCGACCGTGTACCCACCGACCTTCGCCAGACAAGAACACGTCTTCAGATCTTCGGCTACAGTCCACACAATGAAATACTTTTTGGTAAGAAAACGGACATCTACAGACAACTGTGTAAAGTCAGATATAGGCTATACAAATTAGTATAATTTATAGCCAATAGCGTATAGGCCTACACGATCACGCATTAATACGCTGCTGTAGGCTAACTCATATATATATATATATATATATATATATATATATATAAATTCCGAACACAAGATATATATATATATATATATATATATATATATATATATATATATATATATTCCGAAACACAAGTAGTCTTATGGCGCTGTAGGCCTATATCAATATTTTGTTCTATTGTTAGAAAAACAAGACACATCGAACGCTCTGAAGGGGGGGGGGAAGTGAAATAGAAGGCTGCTGAGAAGCAGAAATGGAGCCGATGACATTGTAGGATGATGGAGAAATAGTTTGGAGAGGAGGCATACTAGGACAATTCGGCGCCAGACAATTCGGCGCATATTAAAGAAATACGATTGGCTTGATGTGGTAAATTAACGAGTAGGCCTATATCTAAATAATATTAACAATGATAATAATGATTATCTGACAATATCAAGGTTACTTGATAACAATTATTTCAGATGTGACTTAATAAAGCTTCTCTTGTTACTTTTTGTGGCATCATGTTTTATCGTCTAACAAGCGGCGGGTGGACTCGCTAAAAGCGTTATAAATTTTGTTTTATTTGAAATATATTGACCATTGTACGTGTAGAACTACTTAAATGAATTGCCATTAGGCCTGGAAAATTTTATTTTAAAATCCCTACGATTGGCCAAAATATCAGAAAAATACCATAGGGATAACTTTTTAATGGCCACACTGTACAATAAATCAAGTTTGGTCGATCACTTGCCCTGGCCCGGGGAAAAACATGTTGGTTGAAGCATTCCTTTGGTGACGAGTCTGTTGAGTGTTTCTCTTCCTAATACAATAGCTTCTCCAGCAACATAGTGCATGCCAGTGTGGTTGTAGAAAAGGTTGTGTCCGTAGATGGCTGGTTCATCAGGGTTGCAGTTGGCCAGATACCTCTTCAGGTTCTCCACCACGACGTATGAGTCTGGATCTGCCTTCACGAAGAACTCGGCATCATTGTAATGATTCTCGTAGATGTAGGTCCAGGCTGCTTTCGACTTTTCTGCAGTGTGACCACGACCTTCAGAGACGTTGAGACCGATGGTGGGAAATTTCTTGTTGTCCACTGAACTCATAAAGAGCCTGATGTCACAATCTTGCATCCAAGTATCTCTGGAATCTACTGCATGCTTCAGAATCCCTGGATCAGTCATTATCCAACACAGCAGTCGAATAGCTTTTTTCGGAGTTCCTACAACAATGAGCATACACTGCAGTTCTGTGACGGAACCAACAACAACAACAACAACAACAACAACAACAACAACAACAACAACAACAACAACAACAACAAAGATTGAGTGAAAATAGAGTCATTTACTCATTTAGATCACATCCTGCACCAAGACAGTGACAAATTTTCAGCTTAGAGTGATAGCATAGCAATTAATGTGCCACATAATAGAACTGCAATGCTGCCCACCATGGACTTAGGATAGGCTAGAAAGCCATTTTACCATATTATCACCAGGTGTGAAAATAGATCTGTCATCTCTCATAAAAGTTATTGCTGCGTAACTACGTACCGGTAGTTAAAAACAACCTCGCGTCAAAATTAAGGCTCACGCCGAATGGACAAACGTCGTGTGGCAACAGCCGAGATCCAATAATATCAATTGGTTTAAAGTTTCATGGCTTGATCGCTTTTGTTAGTCGTTAGAAACGAACCGAGTCTATAGGCCTAGGCCTACGTTGACTGAAGATCATGCAATAGTCCTCACTCAGAGTAAGCACCATGCAGTTTATTCACGAGCGCTGAGTCAAGTCAGAGGAGAGTGGCTGTTCAAAAACAGTAGTCCGAAGGTGATTGTGGTCCGGCTACCCATGAATCAGAGGTTGCAGAGTGGTAAGGTTAAGGTGGGAGGCGTTTAGGTTGAGAGTTGGAAGGCGGAAGATCCGGTGAGTCGGGATTAGACTGTCCAAAGAGTCGAGGCTTTAGTTTCGAATGGAAAGCCCGAGGACTGATGGATAGAAGAACCTTAGGAAGGTGATGGTGAATGACCGGACAGGATCGAGGAGGAACGGGAAAAGAGCGGAATGCAGGACGGAGATCATTCCAGAGGAGTGGGCATTTTTTTTATATGGCTTGGTTGGAGAACTTGAGATTAGTATAGTGACACTGTGACAGGATGTCGAGAAAGAGTGAGACAGGCGGACGATCTGTCCTACAGTGACTTACTGAGCTTTATAGGTCTACGTTCCGGAATCCGGATTGTTGGCTGCTGATAATTTAAACAACGCACATTCCAGAACACGCACTGTATTTCTGTAGCTCCTACAGTTGAAAACTGATAGTGTTCTTCGAACGCAGAAGACGCTAGATATGCTCCTATACCCCATAGTTTCGCGTCTTAATCGAACGAGAAATATATATGCAATTGCAACAGCGATACATGTAAGTAGTCTACCGCTGCTTTTCAGTTGTTCATTGTCCAGCGTCTTAATGTCCACTGCTCGATCTCCCGGCGGCCAAACGTCTGACTTGAAGGAAGCCACTGATGATTCTTTGAGATCGTGACACCGATAATAATTGATGTAGACAATCATGACCGTGTAGATCCCAATGGCCAGTACGTATTTGAAGAGCATAACAATACGACTTCTACGGCTAACGAATGCCGACATTGTACGTGTCGGTCTGCTACAGTCACTCGAATGGAGGCATAGGGGCCTATAGCCTATAATATACGTTTTCGTCCAACCGAAGTAGGGCCTGTAGGCGTAGGTTTCTTTTACAGTCGTTTGTTTATCACGGAATTATAATTCCTACGCTCATCATGGTTCATGCAGATCGATATGCTCGCCATCTTCGTCGTTGCATGCATCTTAGTTCAATTTTTATTCAACACTGTAAAACTGTTTACGGAAGTCGGCTACTTAAGCTTATACGCTGTCCCTCAACTTATTCCTGTCAAAAAAGCGTGCAGCGTAAGCCTATAATAATTTACGGTGTTTGAGCGGAAATAGCGAATGAAGAATTGTTTTGCGTTCTGCGGCAATTAATCGCAATCGTAATTTCTAAATTTCTAAAGCCGGTGTTGCGGATATTCTAGCCCCTAAACCCATCCGGTGGATGAATTAGTCTATTCCCTCTGATGGAATATTCCGGGAATATATTTAGGCTAGGCCTATATATCCCTATATTAGGCCTACCACCACCCCAGCGAAGGTCTATAATTATTGAAGAAATGCGAATAATTAATAAATTTATGCTGTACGGTAGGTCTAATCAAAATTCAAAGTGACTCAAATTGTTTCAAGTGTCCAAAGAAATGCTCAAAGCAAGGCGACTCGAATTTAGTTAGGCCTAGTGACTCTAACTGTTCGTCATTATTCTAAATGTTTCAAGTGTTCTAAAAACAAATCAATCACAGTTGGCTAGTAGGGATTAATATACAAATTATTTTCGATGTTCAAAGCAAATGGACTTTAATTTACAAAATAAACACACGAGAAATTTCTTTTTTTAAACTGCAACTGACGCAAAGCCAAGCACAGGGTACCAGCTTATTCACTAGCAATTAGTTACATCGTAATGTGCATTATGCTTGCTCATTGAATGGGAACAATTGCCAGTTAGATATTGTTCATTTTAACTTTTTAAGACATTTGCCATCTTTTCCCTTACTGAAATTGAAACCGGTGACATAATCTATAGGCCTAAGCTTAATGCTCCGAAGATAAATCGGCGACTTTGTGAATAGTTCACCCAAGATGCATCATAGTTTCCGCTCTTAATTGTCACAGTAAATAATTATACCAGCAATTATTCCGATGAACACAAAATAACCAGTCAATTCTAAGAGGCCTAATATTATAATTTTAAGATATATATCGCGTTCCATTAAATCTGAACGTCGGAATGTTTTCGGATGAATGTGATGGAAACTGGAAGCGACGTTTTCTCAGCAGATAATCGAGGATGTAGAACTCACGACTGACGACGTAATGGAAGACAATCGGAAAATCACTCAAACAGTCGACGCTCTGAAGCCAAGAAAAAGAAACACAATAATCATTATAAGAGACAATGTGTCTAATTTATAGAGCATTCGCTCCTAATTAGGCCTAATAAACGTATGGGTATAGGCATACAAGTCTGTATGCTTCTGAGGATGCGGTTGCCAAAAGGATTATCAGTGTTTTTGAAGAAGACATGTAATATGGATGGAGGGGGGGACAACTAATTGCAGACAACTGTTGTGACTTGTGAGTAGCAGAATAGACACAGCGTTCGGTATTTCGGCCTAATTTTTCCCTCCAGGTTCCAACCTCCACTCAAGATGGTCGACGGTCACTGTGTATCGTATGAGCCTTACAGTGCCTACACATACAATTAATCAGTGTGCATGTTCGGCGGCATGTTGTATAGTATTGTATTGTATCTACGAATGATATGACGCCTTTTGAGACAACAAAGGTAGCACCTGTCACATCGGTTAATAATGTCAAACGTACCGAAGGAGGCCGCTGGTAGCGTACCGGTATATCATAATGCAAGACCTATGTTGTTAAGGACTCGTGCACGTTTAGTCGTAGGCACCTAGCTGGCACATCGGTTAGCCTAATAATGTCAAACGTACCGAAGGATGCCGCTGGTACCATAGTGTTTTGAAGAAGACAATAGGGATGCTATGTTTGTTAAGGACTCGTGTTTAGTCATAATAATAATAGGTCTATATAGCCTAGCAGGGCTACTTAATTGTTCGCGGGAAAATGAGACCACGCCAATCTCGCGTGACAGAGTCTCTTCTAAAGTCTTCCCTCTAAGAGTGAGACTATTTTGATGATGAAGGCAATCTCGCCGCTGCGTTTGTTTTATTGACACAAGCGGTTCGACCTTCGAGTGGTGTTAGGTCTATTGCATGCCACAGTTACTGGTGTAAAACATTTACTTCGCAATTTTCATTTCGCATTTATTCATATCGATTTCCACTAATAAACTCAAGTCGTTTATTTGAGAAAATATACATAGGCCCTAATAGACCAGAAAATATAGAGGGGCGATTTTAGTTTAGGGCAGACTTTGTATTGTTTAGACTTTAGAGGGGAGATTTAATTTCAATTAGGGAACATTCGCCCCGAAACAGATAACAGAGTCTTGGAGGGATACCCTCAGTGTCAGCCACAGTGTCTGTTTGTTTGTCTGTCCCTCGTCGTCGTCGTCGTCGTCGTCTGTCTATATGTCAGATGTCTGTCTGTATGTCAGATGTCTGTCTGTATGTCAGATGTCTGTCTGTATGTCAGATACATGTCTGTCTGCATGTATGTCAGATGTATGTCTGTATGTCAGATGTCTGTCTGTATGTCAGATGTCTGTCTATATGTCAGATGTCTGTATGTATGTAAGATGTCTGTCTGTATGTCAGATGTCTGTCTGTATGTCAGATGTCTGTCTATATGTCAGATGTCTATTTGTATGTCAGATGTCTGTCTGTATGTCAGATGTCTGTCTGTATGTCTTCAGAGATGCTTCAACTGCAGCAATCAGGCCCCATGCAAGTACAATAATTATTATTACGAATACATTACAACGTTGAAAGACGCTCTGGCGCTGCATAGATAGGCCTATAGCCTATAGGCCCTACCTACAAACTTTTGTTAAAAAAGAAATTGTGATTTGCAGGGTTATAATAGATCCCGCCAAATTGAGACCATTGCCTGTTACTGTTTTTATCGACAAGTGACATCAGTCTGTAACCTACCGAACAATATCCGTATGGCTTTCTGTAGCTCCCTGCAGTATACCAGAGTGGAAACGTCGCTTTAGCGATCAGTTTAATTGGCATAGGCGGAAGGAATGTTTCTCTTCCATGTTCGTCCCTTGTATCGACCGTGTATCCACCGACCTTCGCCAGACAAGCACACGTCTTCATATCTTCGGCTACAGTCCAGAAATGACCAGTTACACAAAACTTCATGGTATGCCCATCTATCTTCAGGAATAGGAATTCATAAAACATACAGATACATATATAGGCCTACGTACGCGTGTGTAGGCTGTATAATAATCTATACCATATTCATAAATTTCCGTATGATTTAAATATGATAGAAAATAGGTGCATGGAAAGATTTATGAGTAGGCTACGAAGAAGAAAGCAGTTAGGAAAGCATGCAGAAAATGAGTCCGATATAGGCCTAATCGTGGTATACGGGAGAGCGAGATCATGAAGCCATGCCTATATGATACCCACTTAAGCTAAGGTTTTATGGCAATGAAAGGAAAAAATGACGGCCAGGCAACCACAACACAATGCAAAATCAAAAAGGTTTAGGCCCACCTACTAGCACAAAGATTTAACAACCCGTCTTACAGCGTAAGCCTATTCAGTTCAGAATCGCTGCCCTGATTTGGCATTGTGTATATTTTATTGGCTCTTATAGAGCCTTTCGCTAGCGAAGTACATTTCGTCCCTCGTGTCAGCTCATTAACACCTGAAAGCGTCATACTTTCTCACTTGTAGGTCCTTAAGCTCTGCCTGGAAAAGTCTGCCAATGGAAAAAGTCTGCTCTCGAGTATCGAGGGACCATTCGTTTTACTTCTCAAGACGTATTTGTATTAACGTGGTTGAACTCGGAGTACCTCTGAGTAGGTTGTCAAAGAAGCGCTATATAAATTCTTGAAATGAATGAATGACTAAATCAATGAACGGATTAGTTGGTCAAAACGGCAGCAGATGAAACTGTGAGACAAGTAAGTAAGTACTAAGTAAATCAATAAGTAGGTAAGTAAGTTAAAGTAAGCACATGCATTATATTGCATAAAACGATTAGCCTAAATCCATAAAAAATATGTTAGATAACAGCAGTTTAAAGTAAGTCACTTATGCACATCAGATTATGTGTGGAGAAATTCAAAGGGGATTATAATGTTCTTTATCCATCTGTGTTAATTATTAAGAAGCAAAATAGATGCTCTTTCTCGTCGCACAAATTTCCTTGTCATGTCATCGCCTTAATTCTTGCCCTGTCACTCGATGAAGAATTGAGGCTGACGTACATTATTGAACGGCGTCTAAAGTCAATATAGGCTTATCCATCTGTATATAGAACGACATTATTGACTTTATAAGCGATATTCAATGTGTCGTTTTCTGTGATCGACATGCTGGCTGTAGAAACCTCAGGGCAGCCTATAACTGTGAAAGTTTGAATAGCGTTATGGATTCGTGAACTTCCATATAGCCGCTCTGCCGAAATTCTGTCGACAATGGGGGTTGGAGCATTAATTGCTGCAGGGTGACAGTACTGACAGGTCGCTTGTACACGACTCGATTCGTACGTTCTCAAGATGGACCGCATGAAGAAAGCTTTCATTGGCAACGAGAGATTGTTTTGCAAGGGCGTGGGCGGATTTTTATCAGGAGCTAGAGGCTCAAGGGCCCCCCCCCCCCCCAGAAGGCCCAGATTAAGGTTTTTCATCATGAAAATGGTATACTTTCCCGGGGTTAGCCCCAAGAAATGTTCACGAACGAAACGTGAATCAAATGACAAAAAAATATAAAAATGTCATCGACTTTTTGGCCTGAAAATAGCATGGTTTTCATGGGACTTCAACTCAACGACTAAAAAGGGTCGTCAACGTTTTTGTTGGAAAAATTGAAAATAGTACGGGCACTAAAAAAGGTCAGCAACTTTTTGGCCGAGAAAAACCAATTTCGGCGCCGCTCGATCTGGACTAAGTAAACATAAGTACATACATACATGTACATAGGCATATAAGCCCACACACACACATGCATTTGTTCGATGCAGTGGTGAAGGGGTATAGGCCTAATTATTATAGTATGCATATATGTATGTATGTATGTATGTATGTATGTATGTATGTATGTATGTATGTATGTATGTATGTGTGTATGTATGTATGTATGTATGTATGTATGATTGTATGTATGTATGTATGTATGTATGTATGTATGTATGTATGTATGTATGTATGTATGTATGTATGTATGTATGTATGTATGTATGTATGTATATATGTATGTAAAAATAATATAGTCGATACCAATTTATCATACGATAATTAATATAGTAATAATAGAAATTGAATACACTAGTATTTGTATAAAAATAGATTCAATAAGCAAGGGATGCGCCTCATCCATGGACCGCACGCCACTGAGCGTTAAGAGAATGATTATATGAGTTATCTTTGATACATTTAATTTCTGCTGAAGAGCTCCCATGACCCGACCTGCTGAAATTGCAGTTCTATATCCTTGATTTGTTTTTGTCCATAATATCGGCAGCTGAACGCTTTCGGCGGCTATAATCAGTACCACGAATTTCAAAATTATCAAATCAATCAATCAAATCAATCAATTTTGTATTGGTCCGTAGGTATCAAGCACACAAAAGTTACACAAAGCATTGCAAATAACACAAATTAAACAGGCAATAATCAAAGTGAGAATTAATTAGTTAACACAAGCTATATAAACCTTGGGCCTAGATTGGGAAACCCCCAGTAATATATAAGAAGAGGTTGTTTAAACCCATTGATTATAGGATTGAGTTATACCAGTGTGTAAAGAGAACTCTAAAGTACAGAATTAGGACACAAATGGAGACCCAGAAGGGAGAGAATCCCGCTAAGTAGGGTCCCCAAGTAGCTATGAAGACTATTAATTAATACACACCACAAATTGATGAAAAAATGAACCAAAAGCAACAGCTGATGAAACAATTAACTCTTTCCCGCCGGATGGGGTCACCCGTGACCCCATTAACAGCATAGGTATCAAAACAATTCCGGCTGGAATGAGTTAAGACACACTAAACAAACCAACACACAGTGCAGGATACCTGAAGATTGTTCACCAAGACACAACTATGATATCAAAGCAATGTGCAGGCACAGGAAATCAATACACAATGCAGAAGGTGAAAAAAATGAACCAAAAGTAACAGCAGATGAAACTATTAAGACACACTAAGCAAACCAAAGCACTATGCAGGAGCCTTGAAGAAGAACATTTGTAATAATTTGTTAACTAAATCTAATATCAGTTATGGTTAATCTTTTGAGATATAGGCCTAGGCCTAAGATAGGCTTATGTCTTACCAACGGCAGTCGGCTTTATCGGGAATGATAAAACTGCTTGTTTAAGCCGTTTTGACGGCGGACCACTCGACATATTTTTAAATTGACCAATTTCTATTTACGTAAATTTTGTCTGTACATAAACTTTGTGAATGACGTAACGGCAAAAGTCTTTGGTCACGTGGGCAACGTCTGCTAGCAACTCAGGTAAGTTGGTAAGAGAGCTCCTGTAAGAGAGCTCCATTCTGCCGGTCCAGCTACTTCAAACACCATATTCCCAAATTGCAATCATAATAAGTTCTAGGTCAGTTTAGTTTGAGAACATTTGCTGAGGTTTAGGGGGGCGTACGCCGGCTCCGCCCCCCTCTGAATCCGCGCCTGCCCCTCCTATGTTGTTTCTAATGGCAAAATATGATTGTATACCAAATTTTAGGTCATTTCATGGTGTTTTGACCCCCGCCCACCACGATCAACTGATTTAGTTGATAAATCATTGTTTTCCTAAACTATAATCATGACGAAAACGTTGTAATAGGCTATAAAGACAGTATATTATACAGAGAAGACAAACTGCCTATAATTATAGTAGTTTGGTAATAGTGTACACTTTTTTATGCCATATTACTTTACTAGATTAAAGGTTTTATGGAGGAGAAGGCTAATTTCTTTAATGTATCTTTTTGAAAGTTGGGAATTTCGTTGCGTTGATAATCGACCATTTTCAATAAAACTGTTTTTATGTGTTTCATCATTGGTAACACTAGTTCAGAAGTCTTGGATAAGTTTCACAGCCCATTCCGACAGATCATTCACCACTTTGACATGCCACACACGTGGATGGATACAGAAATTTTCTAGGGGGCCAGACTTTTTTGACCTTACGTCGGAAAAATTTTCGTTGATCTTTGACACAAAAAAACTGATGCCCTTTTTACGTCATTCGGTCTAAATGTCTTGAAATACCAAATTTTCCTGCCAAATAGCTGATGACCTTTTTTTAGTCATTTAATAAATCAACTGCCTTGGGCATGTATCTTTTTCCAAGCCAATGTTACAATGATCATCTGTTTTTTTAGTCATATCCTACTTTCACCTTTGTCCGCTCCATTGATCAAAAACTTCTTGACACCTGATGGGCGGGATATGGACATTTCTGAATTCTGACGAGGGAATGGCCGGATTGGCCCTGGATCCGCCTCTGGCTGCACATATGTCTCAGTTTCTTGGTAATTGGGATCATTATGCCTAACACATTTTCCTAGCCAGTCGGCGCCAATTCCCATGCTGTGAAGCAAGAACCAGGATTTAGACCCAATAAGGGATGATAGCTCTTTTAAATTGTGACTCAGAAGAGGAAAAGTTGGATGGCCTCTGTCAAACTCTCTTGGTCTAGGAATTCGGAGCAATGTTCAAGCAATCTGCTGTCATTCTGAATAGGAGAGTCTGTTTCAAAGTAGAGAGAACACAGCACATTCCTCAGTTAATAGGTATGATAAGTGCTTTTCCATGGCTTTTATGTCTGCATTTGCAACTTGTGGATCATGCTTGCAATACTTGCTCAAGTCATGCCATAGCTTGAGATCATTATACGCTGCATCGGCCTCAATGGATGAAGAGAGCCAGTTTCCAGCGTAGAATAGGCACTTCTCTAGATATCATATTTTCTAAGTATAGCCTACCGGGTGGTTTGGTATGGATTAAATTGAAGGAACTACTTCGTGAGGTGGTACTTTCTCCATATTTTCACTCCTTGCTGCCATGGTTAGTTGATTACAACCTAATAAAGATAATGCAAAAAGTTTACAATTTGCTACCATGTTGTCAATGTCCGTTTTGAACATAAAACTACTTTTGAGGTGGGCGGGGGTCAAAACATGGCCTACATACCTGAAAATTTGCAGGCAATTATGTTTCAGTAATAGAAACAATATATGGCAGGGGGCACAAAATTTCCTTGTCATGTCATCGCCTTAATTCTTGCCCTGTCACTCGATGAAGAATTGAGGTTGACGTACATTATTGAACGGCGTCTAAAGTCAATATATCCATAATTATGTATACAGAACGGCATTAATGACTTTATAAGCGATATTTAATGTGTCGTTTTCTGTGATCGACATGCTGGCTGTAGAAACCGCAGGGCAGCCTAGCTATAACTGTAAAAGTTTGAATAGCGTTATGGATGGATTCGTGAACTTCCATAGAGCCGCTCTGCCGAAATTCTGTCGACAATGGGGGTGGGAGCATTAATTGCTGCAGGGTTCGTACGTTCTCAAGATGGACAGCATGAAGAAAGGTTTCATTGGCAACGAGAGATTGTTTTGCGAAGGAATGGGCGGATTTTTACCAGGGGCTCAAGCCCCCCTGCAGAAGGCCCAGATTAAGGTTTTTCACCATGAAACTGGTATATTTTTCCGGGGTTAGCCCCCAGGAAATGTCCATGAACGAAACTTGAATTAAATGACTAAGGAGCGAAGGGCTCGACGCGCTGCAACGTCAGACACTGGGCGGCAAAGATGATCAGATGATTCAGATCACTTAGATAAGATGGAGCTGGTATATAGTAAGCACTCTGCGCAACCAAGTTCACAGAGTCAGCTCAGAGTCAAGGGTGAGTCTTAGATCACCAACCGTGAGAGAGAAATTAAGTGCATGATGTGAGGAAGAGTAGAGTAAGTTGGGAGAAGTCAGTATATCCTGGAGTTGTCTATACGACCACCAAGCCAAATAAGTTGCGTCTTAGAAGGATTTAAGAGTAGCCTGAGTAGGCGATTGGAAGCCACCCAGGAAGAAAGGACATCCGCCTGCAGACACATCCGGCTGATAGCAGCAACCGCATCCGCCAGATAGGTGTACCGTGTAGATGTAGGCTTGCACGTCATCAGCAAATAGTTGTTGCATGCCTGCAGAAGCCCCTGAGACGCCAGCAAGAAGCAAAAAACCGCAGTCTAAAGAAAACACAGCAAAGCGCACCCAAGACGGAACCCTGGGGCACGCCATAAGAGGCAGGGACCCAAGGAGACCTGGACAACCATACGACTACACAGTTAATTAGAGCGGTCAGCTAAAATATGAATGTCATGATTGTGGAGGCATTTGTGTTGGTCGCACAACCTCATGCTTACCTTGGCCCGGTGGGTAACATTCTCCTGTACTAATTCCTTTGGTGACGAGTCTGTTGAGTGATTCTCTTCCTAATACAACTGCTTCTCCAGCAACATAATGTATTCTGCTGCTGAAGTTGTAGAAAAGGTTGTGGCCGTAGATGGCTGGTTCATCAGGGTCGCAGTTGGCCAGAAACCTCTTCAGGTTCTCCACCACGACGTATGAGTCAGGATCTGCCTTCATAAAAAACTCGGCGTCATTGTAATGGTTCTCGTAGATGTAGATCCAGGCTGCTTTCGACTTTTCTGCGATATGTTGACGACCTTCGGAGACGTTGAGTCCGATGGTAGGAAATTCCTTGTCTTCTTTTGAACTCATAAAGAGCCGAACGTCACATGCTTGCATCCACGTGTCTCTGGCATCTTCGGCAAACTTCAGGATCCCTGGATCAGTCATTAACCAGCATAGCAGACGAATAACTTTGCCATTAGTTCCTACAACCATTCACGAGCGAACAGTTTATCGGCTTATAATTAAGCATTTCTGTTGGTTTACACGTTTTCATTGTATTGTAATTTGAATCGCGGAAATCCCTCAGCGACACACAATTTACACAAAAGCAATATAATAGGAAGAGCAGCTTACATCGGTGCTATACAAAATCCCGTCCGCAATAGCCTATCACATTGTTTGGTTAAGTTTTGGTCCCAGATACGAATCCTGAGTAGGTTGAACTTAAGACACAAAGTATTGTTACGATTACAAGACAGTGGCAGAGGCGCATAGCGAACTAGCAATATGCTACTTAGGTTAATTGGTTCACTGACATTTGAACGGACGACAAAAGAACGGTAGACACTAGAGCGGCGACAGTAGAACTCTGAGACTAGGCCTATTAATTGAACAGCTGGACATTGGATCGGGCGACAGATGACCGGTGACCAAGTTGTCGGGAAAGTGAGCGTTGAGGTGATATTGTAAGGCCATACACTTCTTCATTTCTCCGAGAACAGCTTCAGGACTGGTGTCAGGATGTTGCACCATTTCAAATGTCGAACTAAAGAGCAACTTAGTGGTGACATCAGGCGACCAAGTGGTCAGCTGACTGAGTTGAGCACGGGACTACTTTCTGAGAACAGAACAAAACTCTGATGAAAAAATCACCAAAACAATCTTTCCATTCATGCGTTTTTCCGACAAGGACTCGAAATTAGGTCTACCGGTACGCATAAGATGTATCACCATTGGTTTGCCTTTGGCACTAGATCCGTATTATAGGTCCGTATAGCCTAGGCCTATATCAAAGCCATATATGCCATTAAAATTTGAAATTATGTTCACACATTAATAACGTCCCGCTAAAATTACCCTAACTAAAAGCTCAGCATTCGTACACAGTTAGTTCGCATTACACAGTACACACTGTACCCAATAAAGAATATTCAATTCACATCAAGTGAATATTTCCGTGGTAATTTTTCATTTTGTCATCCTGATAATAATATTATAATCTTTCTGTAAAGCGTCGCCTGTTCAGTTGTCAGCTCGTTCTGCGAATATAAAAATTGTTTTGACGTGCGAAATGGAGCTGTTTCGGAGCCTTTCTTGGGACGGACATACATAAGCTACACCCGCCCGCATGCCCGCCACAGATAAACTTTCGGCCATATAATGTAAGATCAGGGTTGCCAGATTTCGGAAAAATTTTGTCGCGAGATTTCGAAAAAAAGTCGCGAAAATCGCGAGATCATTGAGCTTTTCTATTTAAGTCACAAAAATTTCTTCTGACGACTAAAAAAAAAGGTCGTCAAAATTTCTGACGACCGTTTTTTAGTCTTTCGATCGAAATCTCGTGGAAAATTCCCCTTTTTTCGCTAAAAACCCCCCCAAAAAGTCGCCCCAAAAAAGTCGCCGTCGCGACCGCGAGGCAATTCAAAAGTAGCCCAAAAAAGCGCGAAATTTTTAGTTGCGAGCGATTTCAAAAGTCGCCCAATTCGCGCTTTTCGCGACGACCTGGCAACCCTGTAAGATATTGCGAATCCGCTTGAATACGTTTTTAGCCCCGCCTCCGTTAAGCGAGATGACGTTCAAATTCGCAGGAGAACGTTTTGCAGATTTTTCTTAAGAACATTCACACAGACGGACAACATTCAGACATAGGTTAATTATTTTTGGAATAGGCCTAGATAGGCCTAAATAGGGCCTATGATGCGACTGTAGGAAATCGCGCGTTGAAATAAAGTTTCCCCCGGGGAGATTTTTTTGGGATGAAATATTCTCTCTCCACCTCCCGGATACTTTATTTAAGAATGTAGGCTAGGCCTATATAGTCTCGGGGGCGAATTTATTCTGAAACAGATCCTCCGGGAAGAATCTATTTCGAAATATTTCGAAATAAAGTTTCCTGGCCCCGCCACTGTAGGCTTTAATAGACCTAGGCCTAATAGATTAGACTTTCCACCTTCGTTTTCCTTTCGGGTGTAATCGACCACGGTCATCGACGATGATTCTTTTACATAATATTGACCATCGTAAAAGCGAACGATGTAAACAGTGGTAACAGTGTAGATCAGGATGGCTGCTATGCGGATGAAGAACACAGCCAGGCCGGTTTTACGGCTCGCAAATGATAACATCGTGCAGGTATCGAAATCGTAATCTCCACGCTTCAAGAGCGTCACTCGTAAGCTAAGCGTAGGGCAACAGCTTGTTCACGAGCGATGATGTCCGCTACAGTAGGTCTAACTCGAATGTTCTTGATCAAACCAAATAGCCTAACTTCAAAGATCGCCTGAAGTACGGTATCATCTCTCTGACGTTCATACGTCTGAGTAATATTATTCAGTCCGTGTAAAGTTTTCACGTTACTTAGGGTCTTAGCCTGTTCCTTTGGGCTCAATAGAAATCCTATAGGCCTACATGTAGGCCTACGCTGTTAGTCAGCCTACGCTACGATCTTCTCCTCTACTCTTTCTTCCAATCTATGCAGCCTATAGGCCTATTGGATGTTGACTGGATACAAATAATAAGCTATCGATCCACCAAGAAAGAATTTAAATCCTACTGACGATCGAAATGCACCTAAAACAGATGTCACCCAAGTTTCAAGTAGTAGGATGATAATATATATATATATATATATATATATATATATATATGTATATATATAGGGTCTACAGGCTTAGTCCATGTCCTGCATGATGACATTATAATCCACGTCTTCGTAACGCGAGGGAAGCCTTAGACGCGTTAGTAGATCTATATTATGAGCAGGTGGTCTCTATTGCGGCTCACCGACATAATATAGGCTATCAATCAAATTGAGGTTTATCCAAAATCGTTAACTTTGATACGAACAAGTTGGACTGGGATTTCGACAGGCCTATTGTCCACAGACTACTAAAATCTACCAAAAAGGAAACGCTTTCCATGAAATATATTTTAAAAATAATATAGGTCTACGATCAAAAAACACAAATTTGCCATCTACCGTTACAAATATAGCCTAAATTAATCCGTACAAATTTCGTCTTGTTTGACTAGACCCACAAGTAGCCTATAGCCTACGGCACTCGATCCGACGGCAGAACGCATGTTTTCGTCCTTGCGTCGGCTGAAAAATTTCTTTAAAAGATTGACACATTTGGTAGGCCTAATTGCCTTTCAACAAGTTCTGGCCGATTATTATTTGTAATTTATTATTATTGTTACTGCTATGTCTACTGCTGCTGTTGCTATATAACATGGTCGGCACCCCACGAACACACGAATAGCCTACGATGCACAAAATAAAGCACCACGCTGCATACAAAAGCTCCTGAGGTCGCCCAATCGCTCATCCCCGCCCGCACACAGGTTCCCGTCAACTCTAAGGTGAGCACATTCAGAGCCAGATGACAACAGAGCTCCACAGAAACCATCGAATTTCCAGCATTAGACGACAAATATAATTATAATATACATGGGACTTTTGTCCGCTCTCGCGACCCAACTTCTGCGGTCAATGGCGACTTGTTTGTCCCATGCACAGTGCACTTATTATTATACCAAACACTACTGGGCCTTCTCTGTCGTGAGTCCCGACCATTTGGAACGGCCTTCTACTGTTTAAAAGGTCAAAACTACTCTGCTTTCTGTGGGCATTCTGCACTTAGCGTACCTCTGATTGGTGTGCACTGTGAGAGGTGCTTTATGAATTTATATTATATTATAGGCCTCATTCGATACAATTTAAGCCATATTATCTGCGCCAAGGACAAATTCTTCAGTCTTTTACTCATCTCAGAAAACTGTTCTCGATAGTCTTAATATGTTAAACAGAAGATTGTTTTCGAATACAGTAATTACGATGGATCAAGAATACCAATCATAGGAAATACAGCTTTATTCAAATGTTATAAAAATATTACCATATCTACGATGACAATTACTTTCCGTGCAGTCAATTCATACTTCAACAGAACATATAATAACAAGAAGATGAAATGCGTGAGACAAACTTTCAAACAATTTTCACCAGATTATAGTATATAACAAAAATGTTGAATACCCTTGTAACCCTTCAATATCAGAATTTTAGTTTTATGCTTCAGTGATCATTTACCAGTTTTTGAATAGCTTTTCCTTATTAAAATATTCGTGCAAAATGTTAACTAGCTCTGTGTTCAAAACTCTATTAGCAGTTTAATCAAATGTATTCATATCATCGACTTCTTTTATCCAATGAATTCATCATGTTCCTATTCCATATATTAGAAAAATTTCGGTGCATGAGAGATAGGTTTTATGATTCATGTTCCAAAGTCTTTGTGCATTGCACAACATCAAAATAATCATCATCATCATCGTTGTCGTCATCATCATCATCGTCGTATTCATCATCATCATGGGCCATCCATATAATTATTACACATGCAAACACTCCATTTCATGTCCCTCCCCGCTATTGCACCTCATTTTGTGACCCTTACTCCACCCATGTGTAGTTGCGTATGTACAACTAAGCTTCTCTAACCCCTTTGTATAAAAGTCAACATTCATTTTACTGTACGCTATTAGTTACAGCATTGAATAACTACACATCACTTAAATTACGCACCCATACACAAAGCTGCCTACATTCGATCAACTCCCATTCATGTGTAAGTAATATATGGATGGCCCCCTACCATCATCATTTACACGAGCATGGATAAGAGAACAGAAGCAATATTATGTACATTAAGAATGACCACATGCATGGGCCACAAGGCAATCAACACAACTAGCATCAAGCACTTCCTGCTTAGTATTGCTTTCTCCGAAATTGACTAACAATAGTTGATGTAGTTGACTATTTAACTAAAAATTACCAATGATAATACACAAAACATCATTATACAACAATACTATTCCCATCCCGTGCAAAGTGATACAATTCTTGGTCCAACATTATAACAATTATTATATGATTACTCAAAAACTGAATATACTATTGAGCAGATGTTGCTTTACATTTAAAATCCAATCAGCCTTCCAAATTCTTGCTTTCAAACAACAAAATTCCTACTGCAAAATTGTCATGAATAGAATGTCATGAAATGGAGAAATTATGCAATAATATATAGTAGTAAGACAAGATAAATAACTGTGTCAAAACACTTGCCAAAAAGGTAATCTCTTGAATGCGGAATGATAAACATTTCCCGACAGTCCAGGATTAGGAATATATATATCAGTCTGATAATGATTAGAAATTATCCTCAAAAAACAAAAAAAAATTGAAAGTTTCTCTACACAGGTATATGCAATAGCATCTTCAGGAAAAGCTCGGGATCTGCCCTCAACAAATGACATAGATCAAACTCTGCAGCTGCCAAACTAATGCTGTCAAGTCTTACGCATGGTTTAAGTAATTTCACATTGTAGCATTAACACAACAACGTCTTCTCTAAACTGCCAACGCTGAATTTCTTACATCAGTGCGGATTCAGAAATTCATCAGCAACACATTTGCATATTCAACTGCAGCCCATTTACGAAGATGGTGATACAGAGTAGGCCGCTATATAGCCAATGGCTGAAGCATCTAACTGAGAACATGATATTGTTAGATGCACAGGAAGCAAATGTCATCAATGATGTGCAAAGCAGCGTAAAAAGAAATCTCCGAGGTAACCAGAATACTATAGAGCAGAATACGAGTCCAAACAAAGCACCAATGCTGACAAAATGTTTAAACAGACCAAAAGTTAAATAAACCTCGTATCTTAAATGGTCAACAATCTTCTATTCTGACTGATGACCATCAAAGTTGCTAAACTGAATAGATCAACGAAACAGTCAATCAATCAATCAATTAAAAAATTGTTTTCGCTGATAGGAGGAGGAGAACATGTCTACCATTATAATTATAGCAAAGCAAAGGACTGAGAATCTGACACCTCAGATACCAACATCAAAAGACGAAGTAACAACCACTTCATACTCATGGCTCAGGTTTCACCGAAGGGACTCGGCATTTTACCAACTGTTTATTTAACTGTAGGGCAGTGCATTCCCATCACGCTCCCTTTTAGTACCCGTAAGGGTAGGGAAACTAATGATCCAACCAATGGACCAAAGCCTAAATGGAATCCTAGTTAAATGTCATCAATGATGCCAACAGTAGCAGCTTGATGTGCTGTAATCTTTCAATAGCCATGCCATACGACTGGTTTCATTCTCCAATCCAATGTACAGGGTCCTTCAAAAGCCGAAAGCAAAATTTCAGTTACCTACAAGATATTATAGCATACGGAATCATAGAAATAAATCAATAATTTTCTGATATGATATGACTGTTAGCCATGCTAAACTTGTCCTCTTTGTAATAAAATTGCAAAAAGCATTTATAACATGTACAAGAATTTCCTCATAATGTGGTACTTCACATCAGTGCCGCATTTCACAGTGCTATGGAATTTCACAATTGTACATTTACGGCAAATCTTGTCATGTTAAAGAAGCTCATCAACATTATAAAGCATGCAAAAACTAATTTATAATACGCTTTGAAGACTTTCAGTTCTCTTTAGGAAAACAGCCTCATTCGCCTATGCCTGAAATACATGTTAGAAATCCAGAGTTTTGAACGAATGGTGAAAACACAAGCGTACATCTAAAAACCTCTTCAATAAGCATGTTCATACGAATTCTGGGCTCTATTTCTAACACTAACATAGTCCTTGAGTGCAACTACAATCGAAAGCAAATCATCAACTTACTTCTACAAGGGACATGCAAAACGGAGGATTACTTTTGACACAAACTGTTGAGTTTGGCACCGTCTATTTCAATGCTTCGAGGCTTACTCCTGGAGATCTGATGAAGGAGGAGGTTCACACAGTCCATATAATTATACAAAGTAAGCATCAACTTAAATGTACCTATGTATCTATGTACTTATGAAAAGACGACAATTTCTATTGCGCTATAACATAGCGTACGCCGTTACTACTTATAATATAAAAATATGTACATATGTATGGTATGTATATAATACATATATATATATGTATAATATACATATATATATGTATAATATACATTATGCACACACATGTGACTAATGCCCAATGTTTTGCACACTAAAATGGGACATTATGCTTTCAACAGCTGCATTCTGAATGATGCAACACAGAATTTCCACAAAATATTTTCTAGGCGGACTATAGTCCCTTAACGCTACCACACCTATTGTATCCACAATAGTAGTAACAGTGACCTATAATACTACCATCTGCTTTTTATAGTATTATTTATTGCATGCGTAGAATTATAAAGATATTATCAAACCTGCCAAGAAGGAAATTGCACCGAGCGAAAACATTCGTAAATATAGGCAAAAATCTTCACCAACCGTACAAAACCTGATAATTTTTCAACAATTAATTACTCGAGTTCTCTTAAATAAAAAGCATCTTTTCTTTGTTACTCTCTTATAACTCTTCTGAAACCCAGAAGCTATATTGGTCCGACAAATGACAATATCAAATGGTTAACGATAGAAAGTGAAAGAAAACACGCGCATCATTATCAAATCACTATCAATCGTAACACATAAAACCAATGAAAACAGTCACGGTACGATACACATGCGGCCAATTTTTAAAGTCTTGCACAAGTGGATTTATTATATGGTTCATATTTTAAGAAAACCACATTTTCAGGAAACTCTAGATCAAAGGATCACAAACACTAGGCAAAGAGGTCTCGGAGAGCTCTACTGCTCCTAATGGAAACCACTGCTCAAGCTCTGCATCTGTTTCAATGCTACTCTTAATTACAACAAGGTTGTTCATGGCTATTGATTTCGGTTTGAAGGAATTCAGTGTCACTTATATATATATGAAGAGTTATCCTTTACCCACACTTATGCATATCCTGTGTTATTCATGGTTATATAATATGGCTGAATTGTGGGAAGTTCATTGAAATTAATGCATAGGTTTGATTACTAAAAAAGTTCATTTAAATCATCCTTCTGCTTTCTTTGTATGATTCTATGTAGAGGGTAAGCAAAGCCTTGACAAAAATGAATGAATGAGATAACAAAAAACTCAAAGTTTCCAACCACCAGGCTAATTTTCAATACAGTATTTACACACGAAAGTTGTATCAATCAACTTGGAGGGACTCGTTTGATATGGGATGGATGAAACGGAAAGAAACCCACAAAAGTGGTACGGATGGAATCCAAATGGAACCACTGAAGATACAGCCGCTCAAATCTGTAGAATGTCCATTTTGTTGGACTTGCGCGTGATTTTAACGATTCCTGGCGCAATGTCTGGTACTCCGTTCTTAAACGAAATGTCAACTGACTTTGACTTCATAACTGTCTTCACTCTACAAAACAGAGAATGTTGGAAAATCGTTTTATGTCACAATCCTAACATCTCATACATGCCATGCTAATAAAAGTTCTGCAAATGGTTACAATAAAGTGGTTAAGTCATACTGAAACTATACAGCTGAGAACACAACTGTTCCATAAATTCTAGACTGATTCCTCTCTTTTTCCTTAAATTCTTTCGCCATTCCAATTCCAAATACCATCCACCACAGTCGTGTGTGTGTCTTTGGATATTGATCAGGAATGGACTTGAACCTTACGTGCCTACCAATTTTATTTTGACTAAGCACCTTTAAACTTGTGATTTAATTAGTACGTCTTATTACCAATTATAATTGGTAATAATTATTACTTTGAAGTATTATTTTTATTGTCTATGTCACAATGTGCGTTTGCAAGTGAAGTAATAAAGACATACTTACTTTTACTCACTTTTAAAAAATTAGCAATTTAAATGATGACTTGCAGCTTTCTTAATTGCTGTAAAAATCTGAAAATTACAGTCACGATACAGCTGCTAATACTGCCACAGCAATTAAAGTAGGTGCAAATAAAGCGACATGATGAAATACTGAACACAGCATCTGAATAAAAGCAGCTGCTGCAAATCCAATTCAATGACAGTTGCACAGAAGATGTAAACGTTAAACAGCAACAGCAGATGAAAATAAACTGCCAGCATTATAATATATTACCATGTGTAAAGTGCAAATCCAACCCAAGTGATTATCGGTTGAATAACTCACTGTGTTCCAATGTTAACCTTCGCCGCTTGGCCAGTAGTGTTCTTGATGAGCATGGCAGTTTTTGCAACGATTTCAATTACGTGTTCATTGGACATTATGAAGTCACCTTTCTTCGTCAACATGTCTCCGTTTTGAGGCTGCAAAAATAATACATCCGTGGAAATCAAGAAAAAACTTTGGAAGAAAGATTTTAAAAATAAGGAGCTAAGAGAAGTTCAAAGACAAAGGTAAAGTTACAGAGGCATATACAAAAGATAACATAGACAAACATTCCATAGTGGTAACAGTTTAATTGACCATTACATAACATTTATTTGGCAACAAACTCTTTACAGATCATAAATACATCAAATTTGTCGAATACCGGTATTTTAGATAACGCAGAAGAGCCAAAAGAGGTCGAAGGTCCCGCCACCCAGGGCCAACTGATAGGTCAATAAATTACACAATTCGTTGACATGGTTTGCATTTATGTAATCCTTCTTGTTCTCATTTTTGCTCAATTTTTTATTTGTCGAACGCATGAAGACTTATCATCTTTCCCATTCACTCTGGAAATCTATTTTAAGCATAATGACAAACCACAGAGAAGAGTATTACCGCTTTGACGTGAAAGACAACGAGACTGTCGTTGTATGGACTCAATGATATCTGATCAACTTCGGAAACTGGAATGCGGTACTTGAGTGCCAGTGTTCGCTGGTCCAGGACCAGTACAGCGTTTGTACTCAGCGCAAACAGATGATGCACCATCTGTCGTTCAGACAAAAAATGTATTCCATTAGGCATTTATTTCACAACCATCATTATTGTTTTACAAAAACTTGTAACATGACAAGGATACAATAAACATGTAGCAATCAATATAATTATGTAGCAATTAATAAAAGCTGGAGGGAACCCAGAAAAGCAAAAAATTCCTCCAGGGTCTGTATCAAAACAACTTGCATACTGGAAGCGGAAAAGATTGAAAAGAAGCTTGGAAAGACTAGACAGACATATACATGGAACATGGTGCATAATTGAAGGAAGGATGGCCATAAGAGTTGATTCTGGACATTTTTTAAAGTTGGCTTATATTTTTTGCGAGTCTGAATTAAGAGAGAGTCCAGTATGCTGGCACCATTTCCATCAAGTGAGAGAGGAGCCGAGTATGTTAGTACCTTTCCATTACGTCGGTTGACCTTCATGACAATATCAGCAAACAGAAGATGCTGATCATTTGTATCATTGGCCGCCTTCTTCCATTTGCTGTTCTCCTGGAGTTTCACGTAATCACCCAGAAACGCATGTGACACACTACAAAGTTAACCGTTCTGCAGTTATAATGCAAATCAGATAAATGAACTCTATAAATTTGACAGTTTCTCATTTCGCTAAAAATATTATCAAGAAAGCAAATCAGAAGTGCTGCTCATCTGCTGTGATTTAAATGCAACCAATTATTCATAAATAATTATTTACACATTTTACACTGTTTTTTTAAATTTCTGTTATATTGGTAATTTTGCATTTCAAACAGACAATAGTCCTTACTGTCACATATGCATGCTCCTTCTGAACAGAAACTTTACAAGTGAAAAAAGTACCTTTTTGGGTAGCTGGCCTTCCGGTCCTTGAACAGTTCACTGGCCGTCAGTTTCTCGCTCAGAATCCTCTTCTTATTTGGGTCACAGGCTTGCCGGTATAAACGGCACTAAAGAGAGAGAGAACTTATTAAAATGTGATACAATAAGCAATATCCATTAGGTTAATAATAAACTGTGTAAATTATTAAGGGGCAAGGTATGAACTCTACTAAAATTCAAACATCTGTACATGAATTAACGTATCTGCCACAGGTACTGTGTATTTAACAATGCAACAGGTCTTAGAAAGTCCCCGTGTATTCTTTTGGTCGCATCACATTGGAAATTGCAACAAGTGACATTGACTGAAGAGCAAAACAAGCAATCATATCAAGTAGAGCATTTCTATATACATTCAAAATAGCGGGCAAGTATGCTGCATATGTAGTGAATTTAGTTATATTAACATCCAATCTAAAAATTAAGTTAACACATAATGCCCAAGCCGCAGGGGATAATTAATATGTACCAGCAACATTTGGCCAAATGCAGACTGAAAATAAGCAACAACAACAACAACAACAACAACAATGAGTATAAAGCATAATGAAGACATATGGCATATGTACGAACCCTCCATTTGTGATGCAGAGACCTGAGCTGATCCGAGGCACTGTGGACGAGGCGTGAACTTTGAGGCCAACGATTGTCAATCGGGGACTTCGAAGGTAACGTCCGTGATAACTTCAGCAAGAAATTGCGTTTCTGGCAGAAAACAACCAAAGAAAATTATCGTCACCAGCTAAAAGTAAGCAGCAGTGAAAGCGTTGTTAAAATTGGAAAGTCGAAAAGCAAGGAGAAGAGAGGAACGAGAATTTAGCATAACAGTCTTCCTACATAATTATGAAGATTGCTGCCTTAGAATGGATTTCAGAAGACAATTCTCAATCACATCTTTGATGATGGACATTCAGCCCAAGATAAACTATCATTATCTATCAGTACGATTCAGTATGCAAGCTGGAGAGTTAGAAAACATAACACATCTGACGAAATGCACCGCTTTTATTTGCATATATATGATTCTCTACACACCAAGCATAAACCTACGTGAGCATTGAGCATAAATTTTACGATCCTGGGTCCCGCAATTGCACGAAACTTGCGTCGATATTCCTTCCGAACGGTCCATCCGACGTAGTACTTGCGTATGACTCCTGCTGCCCAGACACAACGCTTGCGATGTTTCATCTCAGCCAACAACTTTCTTGCCTATGAATCACAAATTAATCAGACAAAAACATATAATTATTTGCATTCTGTAACAATCAGTAAGGAAACAACACTGTGTTGAAGGGAAGACGAGCCAAAGATACTCCATGTCAGTTATTTTCACTAACATATGTTTAATTTGTTTATAGGATAAAGTAAGATAAGGTGTGAAAAGGCAGGGTATGGTCAAATAGGATGATGTCTTATACGGTAGGACAAAGTACACGTTAAGATAAGAAAGTATAAGGTACAATAACAAACATTTAAGAACCTAATTAACATCCGTAGCATGCCATTTGGGCAATATTAAGATTATGGAATCAAACTAGTTGCAAATTAAACATTTCAAAGAAAGAAAGCACTTGGTAATATAAAACAGAATATTCATATAAGTCTAACTATAAAGTGTTGCAAACAAACATTAACTAAGATAGATTCCTATAGATGAAGAACAAGATTAAATCTAAAGTACCTGGAATTAAAAGAAGTCTTTTCAAATAACTTCCATATAAAGAGGAATATTCACTTTCAAGAACAGATCCATTACTAACCAACTACCGCTAAACATGCAAAAATTGAAACCCTCCCTGTCTAATTACCAACCTCTAGCCACATCCAGATTCACTGAATATCTTAAATCCTCCACTGTCAAAGACCATAAATATTCGCTAAATCCAATATCATAACAGTTAAAGGAGAATGCTATACTGCTATAACTAAGCTCTTTCGTTCACATTTCTTAACTTCATGTCCAATATCTCTTAACTAAATATAGTAAATACTGACTGAATAGACGTCCCAGAACACTGCATTAAAAATGAAACAGAGAAATATGCAATGCATACAGACACATATATTTTAAATGTAACTATAAATACCTTCCATCCACGCGTGTATGAACAGATTACTAAGGCTGCTCGACAAATGCGAAGGTAGTTCTTTCTGGCCTGTCATGCGCACAGTACACACATAATCATGCATATGCATTGTCAAAGACAAAATCAGGTAACAAGACAATTAATTAATTACGTAAAACATCGTACGGAAAAAATACAAGAATCTAAAAAAACAAATTATGCATCAATGTCAACCAAAAACCCAAAATGCCAGTGACAGATGCAGAAAAGGAAGTGGTGATTTCAGAGGTACAGTAGAGCACCAACATCACAGCATACACAACTTTGTTAGAGTGTCAAGAATTCAATTACTGGCTACACGGTGAACGGCAAAAGTTTATTTCGATAATTGGATCGGCTTAGCTAGACTCCCTGCTCATAATGCACAATCACTTCAAGAGTAAATTGGGTTCATGTTGCAAGAAATCATCAGTCCCCTTGAAAGAATAAATTTAAGACCCCCCAAAATAGACAAGAACAAAGATTGCAAGCAGAAGTCACCGATGAAATAAAGACGTAAAAGATCTGAGTGAACATACAAAAAAATAATTAATAAAACTAAAAATAATTGAATAAACACAGCACAGACCATGCTAATGATCCTAAATGATGTCTTTACATGCTTATCTAGGCAATTCAACATTAATATGATAAAAAAATGAATATTATAATAATTAATTTAAAATATTGAACAGAAAAAAAGAAATAAAATAAACCACTTCTGAGTAGTCTACAACACTTCTTATAACTACGATTAATAATTGAACATTTGTGAAGCAACTTGTACCATAGCAGCACTGTCCAATGTTAATATAAATGGCACCTCAACTAAGCAAACTGATACCCAATTATGCATCAAAAGTCACTATTTCTAAATCACTGAACCCATTACCATATATTCTTTAACTCTCATATCTATAGCCTCTTAACAGTAGTCCCAAACACAAATCCTGGCCTCATCCATCAGATCAGATCCAAAATAATCCATCAGATCCGATCCAAAATAATCCATCAGATCCGATCCAAAATAATCCCGTACTCTTTCTCAACGAAACACAGCTTCAGCTAAGATCAATTCCAAAATAAGTGCCAGCCAGCCAGAAGTAATGGTAACATCTATTTTCAGTCAAATACCAAATACAGATATTGAGGAGCATTACCTATTATATCTTCTCAGACTTTCCACAATCAGTATCTAATATCTATCGGACCCTTTGACCATGCGGACTGAAGAACTGCTTAGAGCAGAGTTTTACATATGCATCAGATCATATAAAGTTTAGGATCATCTGCATCTAAAGTGCAAAGCAACGAGACAAAGAATCTGAACTAACAAAGTGACATCGCCAGCGACTCGAGATGACGATCTGAGCTTTTCGCATTCGAAGGAAAGACTGTCTCTGATGCCATCCTCTGTAGACTTTCTGCAGCAGCGTTGCAAGATTGTGGAGATGCTCACGACGCCTTCGCTCCATCGCAAATAACTACAGAGCGGAAAAAGTAAATTTATAAAATGAGATCCAGTAAAGTTAGGAACGTGCTTTTCAAATGTCAGCATCTTCACGTCTGCAATCTTCACATGTCTAAAGAATCAGAATCTCGAGGTAGACGGACAAAGCAACTGAATAAAACAGTTTATACAGTTTGCATGAGACTCAGTCGGTGTAGGCTCAATTGTGGCTAATGACCTATGCACGGCCAAAGTGTTCCTTAGAGTACATAGAATCATGAACATCAACCAGCATTATCAAAATTATATCCATACGTAGAATCAACAAGTATACAAAGTCGGTGTACAATGTACAATTGTACATAGCAATAAACTAAAGTCACACGAAATATCTTTATGCTTCATGAGTGAAGTCAAATAATCAGGTCATAGATAAAACAAAGATCTACGTCAGCTTCAACAGACTCACAGTTTGTGGATTGCGAATGAAAATCTTTGTGAAGCCGAAAGCGAACTCGTCCTTTTCAATCTTTAAACTCTGGAAGAGCTCCTGCACTCCATCCTTAGGTGGACCATGCCAGCTGGGCCAAGTCTTTGGACATAGCATCTTGTAGCGAAAGAGAAAATGCCCGTAAGGCTGACGATATGCAAATCCAGCACGGCGAACCCTGACGTTCTCAAGCAACCTAATCAAATGCATTTACATGCTAGAATTATTAATTTATTAAACATGATGAATGTCACCAGAAAACAGATGAACCGACACAAAGTTCAACTTCTCATTCGAAATAAATCTAATTCATTAAACATGTTCTTTTTATGCGCAGAAAAAAAAAATTAACAACCAGACATCATAGCATTTGTCATTATTATCAACATTTGTCATCGACAGCTAGCACAATGAATGCTGAAAAAAACTGAGGTAATGTGTCACATGATGAAGGATTTTGCAACTGAAGGCGTCAGGAACACAGAAACACTATTCGACAAATAGCAGATCAACGTGCAAGATCACAATTAAATATGAATATGACAGATCAACGTGCAAGATGACAATTAAATATGAACGACAGATCATCGCATGTCTCACCCAAGATATCGAACCTGATGTCGAACCAATTCCTCCACAAACATGTCTGGCCTCTTGTAATCATTTGGCTGAAAAAGACAACACAACACACATAGAGGAAGATCCGTCCCTTAAGGTAGCCTGAGAGGCAGTCATGGATGTAAAGAGTTACTGATTTCATTTTGAGTTAAATGACAACTGATGCACATGATATAGTTGTCTTATAGCAATAGCAAGCCAATCAAACCAACGAGATGCAGGCCACATGAAAGACAGCGAAAAGTAAGTAACACAGTAGCAATAATGCACAACACAATATTTCCCAACAACCATCACGCAAGCCACTTGAAGACAGTACGTGTGTTACCTACCTTAATGCATCGTATGTAGTTTGGAGCTTTTGATATCAAGTTCTTCATCAGTTCACTCACCGACACCTGTCACAAATGATTATAATACAACACAATTTATTACACCGGTTTCAATCGAACATATTCTGGTGACATTCACCTTCAAGGCTTTATGCATGGGACAATAAAACAATAGATTCCTTAATAAACTGCACCTCATCTACAATTTTAAAGAAAAACTGCACTACCTTCCATCAGATCATAGAGCTATGAGGGTGAGGATATTACCTTGAACTGCGAACCAGCAGTCGCTGGACGTTTAAGAGAAGTCTTTCGTGGATCACCTGTCAAAAACAAAAGAATTAGTTCATTCTGAAAAGAAACAAACATGCTTGAATCGTAAACCTAATTAATGCATTATTTGAAAAGCATTGAAAAAATCTGTTTGAGCACCTGAAAATGAACCAATATAGTAAAACTTTAGTATTTTGAACTTCCTGGTTTTGAACTTTTGGCTATATTGAATAATGGTCACAGGTCCAGCCATAAACAATGCAAACACATACAAACATAGTTTGGTCCTTACTGAACTGCTGGAATGCAGAAATAACAAAGATACAGCCCAATTTTTATGAAACACAATACTACAGAATTTAGTTGTAACTGAATGATATGAGACAAAAACAGATATTTTGCTTACTGACTTGTTCTAGATATGAGACAAATACTGATGCATAAGTATGTCTGATGACTTGAGAGGTAAGTCATCTAGTTTCAATTTTGCACCTTAGTCTCATGTAGTACATGTAACAAGGACTCGTTTGCTTTATGCTGTCCTGGAATAGTTCAGGTTTGCGGGTCAACACGATAATTGTACCAGCAGTAGAATAACTTTGTACATCTACATTTGCTAAGAATTAATATTTTCCAAATTTACAGCCTTGGATATATCGACATCTTGGCAACGGCACCTTGAATTTCAATATTATGAAGCTTTTTGTTGTATATGGGGGTGGGTAGATGTCTACCTGTCAGCAGTCCTTCATGCAGTACATTCACAATTTAAAACATAAGAGGAACTTCAGGATTCAGTTCCTACCTTCTAGAAAGAGTTCAGGAAGAAGTGGATGTCTACAGGAGAACATAGCTCTGGATAAATCACGATACAGCAGATCACTGTTTTTATCCAGAAAACCACTTACTCTGTACGTAACCTACACAAGAAAACAAAATCACAATTCACGGTTAACAGCAGATATATATAAACTTTTGAATGACCATACTTTTCACAATATCAAACCAACCACAAAGTGAGCCAAACAGCGTCAATCAAACAAATAACCATGCAAGCGATACACAAAGCATGCAGCCACAATGGGATTTTAAACGGTGTTTGTGTTCAAACATAGTTCACAACATTTCGGTCAATAACAGTTGACACAATAAGGACAACATCAAAGAAAGGTTGCAACGTTATAAAGAAATTTTGAAATATTCATCACTCATTCCTAAACACAGGATTCTTTACTTTATAGAACCTGACCTAACAGAATCTCATTTGAATTGAGAGCGAATAAAACTGAAAAACACGACCTTGGCCAACGGCAAATGCTATTTCGTGCAGTAGACACTGTAGATGCTTCAATCACTCACCAAAAAGACACAGAGACACTAAAGCAAATAAACAGGATAAACAGACAAGCATAATAAAAAAATTACAAAGACAAATAGAAAGACAATAAGTCTCTCGTACAGATCCGGCGTAGTGCACCAGACGGAAGGCATCGTGTGGCAGAGTGCGGTCGGACTGCGTCTTGCGGCATCCTCGACTCTCGTAATGCGCGTGATTGCAACACATTTGGTTGAGCTTGTGCAGGAATGTCGTATCCGACACGTCACCCGGTCGCAAGCACTCCTCATCCAACATCGCCAGAATACCGCAATTATTCTAAAGAAAACAGTGCCAAGAAATCCAGTGATTTACACAAAATGGAAAGTCCATAAATTAGGTGTCGACTGTATAACAATAAAAGAATAGCTGCCATACTATCCCCTCAAGCACTGTATGCCTCTCGATTAAACTGCCCATCTATAGGAATACAATAACTTTTTATCACATGTAAATGTGAGGCCTCATATATGGAATAAATGGTACTCGGACTGTACCTGGATCAAGCAAATAGAATATCAAAATTCAAATACTCAAATTCAGGACTTGTCGGAAACTATCTACTCAGGAATTCCCTAGCAAAGGCACATTCCTCGTTCTTGTACTACTTTCGGTCTCTAGATGAACTCTAATAAACCAGATCGAACAGAATTAAATCTATTCAAATCTTGATGACATTTCTTGGTGCAGCAGAGGCATCAGGTAACAATATTTGAACATTTATCACCACGTTCAACACCAGATCAGCAGTCAACGAAGAAATTGTTTTTGCAAAAGACAGAAGTATATAATGAAGTCAACTCATTTTATTCTGGCATTGATGGAATCATGACCATAATTGTAACCACAGAATAAAAAGTAGGACACACCAAGAGAAAAGAAACTTTAGAAAAGACTACATACTTTAAAGTATTCAATTCACTCAATAGTAATTATACCTTTTCGATCAGTTCACAGATGACAGCATTGTTGAAATACTCAACGTTAACCCATTCAATTCCCTACAAATAAATTTTTACTTGCATGTACATTTACTAGTAAGCATCAAATCATGATATCACAATAAGAAACTTTACAAAATCATGCACAAACAACTTGGTTCATTCATCAAAAGCCGTCTAAACACAACAGCACTTTGGCAATTTATTAGTTTACCCCTCGATACCTATTTAAATAACAAATAATAATAATAATAAATTAATAATAATAATAAATAATAGCATGATGCCTCGCATGTTGGACACAGTGGTCAACTGCCAACCAACTGGCTACAGTGTTTGTCTTGTGATGTGAAAAGCCTGGGTTTGAGGTTTTCCTAACGCAGAACTTACTAGGAGGCTAACAGCAAGTCTTTCATTCGTAACTGCTCGGCATCATCAATTTGTGCTAAGGGTCATTAGAAACTAGAGCTTAATATATTATGCATAACAATGATAAGGATGATAATGAAAACAACAGTAATAAAATAATAACAATACAACACCAGCAACAATATAAAAATAATAATAACAATAATAATAACAATAATAATAATACTTACTCATCATAGAATTGTAGAAACTTGTAAGACTAGAAATCTAATGCGCATAGCCACTAATTAAATGCATTTTAGATGCTCAAGATGTTGAAATGCAGTGTAGGAATGCCCCAAAACTTGCACATGTATAAACTTGTAATCCCCATGCATAAAGGAAATGCATAATGAAATGAAAAGATCGACTCTCATCGGATGTTAATATCATAGCTTACATTTGAAATCAAACGTTAAACACTCACCTCATTAATATATTCATCCTGCTCTTCCTTCAAAGTCAACTCAATGAAGATCTGCTGCAGCTTTTCATTACAGTAATTAATTATAAACTGCTCAAAGCTGTTTATCTACAACAAATACAATACAAACATCTAACAACAACTGACACATTGCGAAAGCAACTGCCATAAAAAATCCAGAAAACAGCAGACCACAGCAACAAAAAAACACAAAAAATACTAGACAACTGTTTGCATTGTCTTGAATAGCAAATATTGTATTGTACCCCAGTACTTGGAAATTGTAAAGTGCCTTTTGCAGAAGCAGCTATTGACAGATATTCAAACTATGACCTTGGCACATTAATGTGCAAACCAAAAACAGCCTTAATTAATTAATTAATTAATTATCAGCACAGCAACATTGAAGACTGTCACGTCTCTAAAGCTATCACGAAAAACATGTGGATGAAACCCACAGCAAATGAGCAACAATAAGCATTACCACAGCACAGGTTTCAAAGCCAAACAGCATTTAATTATCTGAAATTATGCTTCAAAGATCTCATCCCTCTGATGTTGAAGCAGTTTATGTCAGGTTAGCAACATGCACCGAGGAGGATCTCCTTTTACAGGTGATAATTATCACTAATACAGAGAGAAAAAATCAATACACAACCTATCAACAGTACAAATTATGCAGCCATGAGAAATCAGACACCTGAGCACAAGACGTGTCAGCAGTACTCAGAGTAACAGCAAAATCAAACGAAGACAAGACTTTCTGCCTACAAGATTCCAAATATTCCAATACCTCACAGAACCTTGTCCAAGCTAATCTATCTAATCAAATTTAGTAGCCGTTTCATATGCCCCTGTCTAGGTGAACAGAGAATTTTGTTAGTCTAAAAATTTCAAAACAACAATTCAACAACAATACACAAAAAAGAACTGCAGCGCATAATCATTCGAAATAAGATCATCTGAAAAACAAACCTCGAAAATCTCAAATCCATAGATGTCCAACACTCCCATAGACTTCTTCTTTCCTTTTGCAGTTACCTGGTCACAAGGAAAATCAAAATTCAAGAAACCAATTTCACTTACTAAATTTTACCAGTTTAGCAGAAACAATTGCAAATTACAAGAGTTTAAAAAACACCTTACCAATTATATGCACACATAATTAGGGGCCATCCATTTGCTATGCATGCTCGGACTCGGTCTTGGACTCGGCTCAGGTGGATTCAACTACATCACTATAAATTTGTGCGTAAAGACACGTGAGCTCACTCTGATGCTGAGGTTGATGCGATTGATTAGCCAAGTCATCAGCCGACTGTAGATGGCTTTACAGAGAGCATCTCGAGCGTAGTTAGCCTGAAAAGCAATAAGACAACAAAAACTAAAATGTCCATGATCAGAGAAAACTTCTTGCTTCATGCAAAATTAAAACCCATCAATGCATATGGTAACCAATTCAAATTGTATACAATTAATGATGAAAATCAAATAAAAAATATGAAGTGAATACCTCCAATGCAGGTTCTCAAACTTTATTTTTATTGTACCCCAAGAAAAAAAATCGAATGATGGCGTACCCCCAGCAAAATGTAAAATATTTGTATAGTTTTAATCATGTGATCACATCAGTAAAAAAGAAAAATTGGTCTATAACCCTGTAAGAATTATAGAGCTAACCTACAGCGCTATGGTGCTACTGCTGTAGGCTTATTTTGACTAGCACAAATTTAAAGTATCTGGTGCAATATTTGTCACTTTCAAACTTTAAGCCATATTTTTGTAGGCCTTTTTTTGACCAGGCCTGGGTTGGGAGCGCCTCTGAGTAGACATCTTGAAGGGGCGCTATATAAATTTATGTGATTGATTGATTGAATATAGTTTAAAAAATAGTTTCACACGGATATGATGTTCTGAAAGAATCATAAATTTTAAAGCTCGGCCATAAATTAATTGTTAGGCTAATTCAGCTCTCCAGGCCCCTATTTGAGCTCTGTAAACGCTGAGAATTTCTGGCTTTGGTGCTATCAAACATTTATACAATATTTGCTCCAAAATTATAGTAATATGCATAAACATAAATTAATTAAATATGTTGCATGCACTATTATGTAGCAAGTGAGTCTAATTATAGGCCTATGTTGTGAGAGAAAGAAAAGACGATGCTGTTTTATGTGGCAACGTTAAAAATAATTGCTAATAAAAAAAGATGGACACAAAGTCCATAAACTGAAAGAAAATTTATATATCTGAAATGTTTTGCATACCCCTTACCGGCTCCTGGTGTACCCCCAGGGGTATGTGTACCACAGTTTTAGAACCCCTGCTGTAATGCATATCTCCTGAAGTAGCTCTATATAAACTAGCAATTACTATAGAACAAGTTAAAATATAAGTCTGGCTAAAAATAAAATTTTCTATTGAAGCTGGGCAGGAGTCATCATATGTATACAGGTCTCTAGGTCATTCACAGCAACTTCTGCACTTGCTGCTATTATCCCAGAGATTCACCAACAACGTATATTCCGGTGGACTGCAAATCCTGATGTGAAAGTGTGATTAATTGCCTGTGCATTACATTTCTGCTGGTTTGAATGCATCTATGCAAATAAGAATTGTTCTCCAGTATTACAGAATGACTCGCTATGCCAAAAGAAACAAGGCTGCAAGGACATTCTATCTGCCTGCAGCCTGCCTATTTAAAAAATGAGATTGACAGTTAGCAGATGGAATGCATACTTCCGTAGAGCAGAGGTCTGTCCGGACACGGTCATTGGCTGTCCTAACAGTACGTTGGGTTAAGGCCTTCACTAAGTTTTCTCTATCACAGCGAATCAAATCACAGACATCATCCAACTCTGAAACAAATCAACACACGAACAACAATAAACAATCAACGCAAGTCATCAATAGAATTTCTTCTTCAAACCACTAAATAGGATTGGAAAAAAAGACAACCATTTCCCAAGAACTAGCTACATGTCACAGCACACGTTAATTCAAACCTTTGGCCAAAGAGAGGTTTTCGAATATTAGACGAACAATACCACAAGACCAATTAAAGCTTAGTGCGAGAAGACCTCACAACACCGATATTGCATTAAATAAATCGCATACTGTACGAGGCAACCCGAAGTTATTCAAGCGCTGTATTTATGACGAACCTTCTTCGTTAAGCAGACGACATCCGTCTGTGCCATCGAGGTTGCTTCGATGCTGGAACTGAAGATTTCCGATCTT
Source organism: Lumbricus rubellus (assembly GCA_945859605.1). NCBI lineage: Eukaryota > Metazoa > Annelida > Clitellata > Crassiclitellata > Lumbricidae > Lumbricus > Lumbricus rubellus. The sequence continues at coordinate 48,745,077 of OX243811.1, read as the reverse complement.
AAGGATTGCTGCCACGAGATGAAAGATACCGTCAGCCTCATCCTTCGTGAAGCCAAGAACATCCAATCCATGCTGTCGTCAACAATATACATGGCAATAGATTTGATGGTAGAGGAGACTGAATGGAAATTGGTTCTTCATCATCAGTAGCATGCTCAATAACATCACAGTCAAATAAGTATGTGAATATATGCAAAAACCAAAGCAATCAAACAGAAGCATTGCATATCTGGTAGCTCCACCAAGCACTGAGTGCAAACCTATGCTTCAACAGAAAGCTTCATCAAACCTTTCAGGGACTACACTTAAAACTCTTTAAGTTGCATCTGAATAATCACCTCACATTTACCTTTACTACTATTCATGCACCTCCATTTTTGTTAATTAAATCCGCAATATACATTCAATCGTATCCCTTTTTATTAATCTAGGATATACCACATATTCTGACATAATGCCTTTCTACTTTCAAATACTGTTTGAGTGTAGCTGCTGGAAGTTATTTATGAAGATAATAAGATATAATGTTGCATGCAATGAGTTCATAGCACTCGACCAGACCGCCTTAATATTTAAGACTGGTTGGCATATAACCAACAATCAGTATAAACATCTACATCAACAATCTAATGAAATCAAATGACATATGTGGCACAGTTGTCATAACACAAAAGACATGAGCTTAAACTGATATCATAGTCAATAATCATAATCCATTGCCTAGTTCAAAACCAGTGAACAACGGAAGAAATCCCAAAACATTGTTTTGTGTTTCCTTCTTCCTTCTTCCTTATTAGCACCAAATAACTCTAGCATTCATTCAATACAGATAAATATCTCTTACCTTTGTTATACGAAAACCCTCCTTATCATCAATGCCATCCACCTGAGTGCAACCACTGTTTCGCAAAAAAACGTAGTGCTCTGGATTCCTAATCAGTCTCAATGATTCTACAATATATAATAATAAACAATTACTAATTAGCAACTAACACTTGGCAACTGTCGGTACTGAAAAGCACTGACAATATATATTAGGAATGTTAAAGGAATGTTATACAATGGCTGCAGTCAACAATAAGCTGATGTGGAAATGAACAATAACAGATAAATTTCTTGCTTCTTGTTACACTCATTCTGAAGAAAATAACAAGAAACTGGCAATACGCTAAGAAACAGATAAATATACAGACACAACAGACATGCACTCTGACATATCCAGGACAAGCCTACTTTTAAACAAAAAAAGTAAGCATACCAGTGTTTGGAAACTCAAAGATTCTATCTGAGAAAATCTTATTTTGACAAACACCAATATATAAAGGCAATAACAGCAATCAGAATTCAGTTATTTGTACTTAAATAAAAATTGTACATAAAAATCAAGAGTGCACTAATAAATCTGTCTGTCTCTGCAGAGCTGTTAGTTGAATTCAAAATTTTATCCATGTTATATCTATTTCATTGTGATTGATTGTGATTGATTGATTGATTGAGTCTGTCTGTTCCTGCACGTACACCTCATCCTTCTTCGTGATCTTTCAGTTAATTTTGCCGATCGTTTATGGTTCGTTAAGAAGATCAACGACCGGCACTTTAGATTAAAGAGAAGCAAATTCCTAAATTAAATCTGATAAAAAACACAAGTCAACTTAAGATGTCTGAAGTCTCTTAAACATCGGACAATCAAAGGAATTCAAAAGGACACAAAAGAAATCCCCATACGTCAGTAGATAAAAAGCAGCCATTTCATGTCCTAATAAAAAAACAACTATTATCAAGCGTTACCTTATATCAACCAATTAACGAAAGTACACAAGAGATTAAAGTAGATTAAAGTCAGATTAGAGTAAGCGATAAAAGCAGCATTAGCTACGTACTGAGAAATGTCGTGTCTGCACCACTGAGCAGCTGATAGAATATGTGGAAACTGCGCTCGCCTTTGTTCTGAGCAACTACTCGACTCTACAGAGCAGAAAACACACTGCCACGTTACAAGTACAACCAGCAAAAGGAACAATATAGCAGAATAACTCATGCTGACCGCATAATATTTCACCATTGACATCAACATATTAGCAGATGACATGTCTTTTATCTTTTATCAACAATGCACTTCTAACGACTTGCTAACTGACTGGAGTAACGAGCAGCAATGAAATAGATAACACTTGGATATTTTCAATGCTAACTTATCAACATGCAGTAATAACGGAGAACAATAGCAATAGACTTATGGTACTAGTAGATAAGATTACGTCAGACATTTTTGTTACAATCAACATGACTCTGCAGCCTGAAAGATTTATGAAATATAGGAGTTACCTTTTCCAGAAGATCTGATGATTTAGCAACGACCAGAGCAGCAACAGAATCACAGAATCACAGAAAAGAATACAACACACAAAGGTTTTAATGAAGCAGAAACAACTCATCGACAATAAAATGGTAACAAAACTTCAGACTGTGCAGTACTTCAATGAAAACCTACACAAACAATGTCTCTGTGCACATACGTGCGCACGCGCGCGTGTGTGTGTGTGTGTGTGTGCACGCATGCGTGTGTGTGTCTCATAATACTTGTGAAGTGTGGATGTACCATTTATGCTCTTCCTTCTACGTCTAATCTACATCTACCGATATACGTAGAAACCCCCATTCTACAGATGTTCATGAAATCATGTGAGCCTTGATGGGTTAATCTTTCTGAACTGCCTGGCAAAGCCACTGCATCGCCTGCACCTGTAATTAATCAAGCTCAGTCTCGCAGTCACAGAAAGAGCATCACCAGTCCATTTTACTGCATCAAGACGCTCTGTATGCCTAACTTATAAATGCCAGATGAATCAATAGCCAGACATCTTGCTCTACATCTGGCTCATGAGTCAGACAGAATTAAAGGCCACCCACTCGCTTCACTCACCCAACATCCAACATCTTGTTAAAAAATGAGGCCAAATAAATCTGTACTTACAGTTAGTTATAACACCGCCAACTGGATCTCCTTTGAAGTCAAACTCTATGTCCATATATTTGCCCTGCAGACAAAACATAAAAGAAAACATTTAGACTACATCCAACTAGATAGATGCCCATGCTACATACCCAAGAGTTTTTTTAGCATAATGCATGATTTATTATAATTATGCCATGCATAATTTTTAACGACTAAATAACATCAAACTAGAAACCTGTGGAGGGATATACATGTAGGCAAGCGTAGAGTTGACATGTAAAAATGAGAAATATTAATTGTACTAATGGAAAAAATATGGAAGATGCTCAAGCTACTGAACGACTAGAGCTGTGCATGGCGCTAAAGATATTACTAATTACAATACAATACAAATTTCCTTCACCAAGTCTTGGGCTCCAAAAACATGATTAATGGCATGCTTTACTCAGATGCACATAATCACATGAACTGCCATATATTTACTTTCCAGCTCATAACAAATTAGATGGTTTTATCACTCATTAGCTTAATCTAATAACACTGAGCAAGCTGCACATGCATGACTGCTTGTGATAACAAGCCAACAAGACTAAGCATCCCAAATTAAGTACAATACATGACACAGCATTCATCATTCTGTTGTCATACATGATGTAGTTCTATATACAGACACAATAAACGATAAAATCATGTGAGAGAATTCATAATGGGTGTGACAATTGAAATCATCACAGTAATGCATTGTGTACCCCCACCCCCTCCTCTACACAGTAGGAAATTGTAAAACTCAGTGAAAATGTTCGCACAAGTTTTCATTCCAATTTCCTCATAAATTTCTGTTCCAATTCCTTTGCATCATCTTCATAGCTTAATATACACGTCTTTACTTCTGCAAAAATACGTTTTTAACATCGGCTTAATGAAGCCTTTGCTGAAAAACCTGATCTATATAAAACTTCCCTCACAATCATCAGCTTATATATTATGCCTTAGAGGCATATAACATCTCCTTCAGATATCAACCCTGCTGTAAAATTCTTGAAATTGTTCCCACAGGACACTTAACACCCTATTTAAGACATCAAACTTTTTAGCCAGATCAAACTTTTTAGCCAGACATAGTTTTTTTGTATCTCTCATTTTTAAGTGCCGCATTTGAAACTGTTGATTGAAGTTTTCCGTTTCTGCTGCTCTTTACACCTTTAGGATTTTCAGTTACTGAGCATTCTTTGCTTGGAGTTCTTATCTAAATTGCAGTTCACATCAAGTCGCAATCAGCCCATGTCTTTCTTTATCCTGTTTTTAGACACTGACCCCTCAAGCCTCTGTTATTTTGATTTTATTTTGCCTTTTGGTCACAACAAACATCAGCAAATGTCCAGCAGTTCGTTTTCAATTCATTTGATAAATTTTCTGCCAAAACACATTATATGATGCAATGCACAAATTTGTTTCAGGGACGAACATAAAGGGACCAAAGTCTATCTTATTTAGGTCACCTATTTCACAACAAATTGGTTTGAAATGACGAGTGGTTAACATAATATTTAGTCTTGGATATTTCAACATGACAGAATAAAGTAAACCAGAACTAAAAAGCTAAACCAACATTTAATGTTTTGTTTATTCCAATATGTCTAGCAGTTCATTGACTGAAACTCAGCTTGTGTTGCTCCATCAGTAACTGATGCCTCGGTCAAACTCAAAAACAACTCTGCCTCTCATTCTAACAGTTCGTTATGGCTGAGAAAGGATATGGCAATTTAACTGACTGGTCTTGCATGTAACAATTGTGTGACAACAAAAATAAATGAGAAACAAAACAGCATACAGAAAATTTCCTACTCAAAATTTGGACAGAAACCACTGACGTGACATGGCACAGAAAGGATCAAATTCACAAATTAGTTATTCAGATAGACGATCAAAGGTTGCTGTTTAATATTAGAAGCAGAGACAACTTCAATGACAGATGAAATGCAAGCTAAAAATTGATAAATCATTCCTGGCAAGTGGTACATAAATTACACTGGACAACAGCAGATGGGTTTGTGTATATAAAGTATTATATATACAATATGCACACACATATAATAAGTGCACGCTATACAGTCAAAAATATTTAAATACAAAATTAGAATAGCTATGAACACTAGAAAAATGATTCAAATCATGCAGAAAGTAACTGATATTTGATTTGATACAAAACCATTGCGTTAAGAAAACACGTTAAAATTAGGATACTTACAAAACGAGAAGAGTTGTCATTCCTGTTTGTTTTTGCATTTCCAAATGCTGTTAGTAACAAGAAATCAGAGCGGAGTGTTAGTCAAAGAAATGACAGTATATGCACGGCATTGCCACAAAAACAGCAATTATTGTCAGCATCAGAATGAAAAATAAATAAAACCTATTAAGAAGAAAACCAGGTTGGTAGCAGCAACTGAACCAAACATGCAAACTCATTTGTCAGATAGGCAAATGGCTTAACCTTTTAATGCCGGAGGGTATAGGATTTTCCATACCATTTACTACCATCTCGGCATTAAAGGGTTAAAGCAAAACATTGATAATACCAATTTCAAATTGTGAAGGAGCCCGGGATTACCATTATAAAACCATGCAAGTGGTATAAGCAATTTGAACATGAACGAAGGGATCCCAACAAAACGATTTTTTCCAGTCCATTATTCTTGTTCGAAAAATCAAAAATCTGACTGGAGACAAAGACCTTCATGCACAATGATTTCCTGTCACCTATTGACAGACATCGTTGAGTCCCTGAGCTGTGACTGACCTTCAAGGATTGGATTCGACTGTAGTAGCTGCTCCTTGACACGATCAATCTCCTGACCCTTGCCAGACACTGCAGCCACATACTGCATCACTACCTTACTTGCTTCTGTACATCAACAGTCAACCGTCAAATTATCATCAGTTCTATTATCATCGACGCAAACAAAGCAAATTATCAAACAGTTTCAACTTCAAACCTAATATTGCAGTTGGCCTTAACATCAATATTACAGCAGTGTTCAGAAGTAAGATTCAAATACATAACTAAATTATTATACCCAATTGAGTAAACCGCTTAACAAAAGAAGTGGCTGAGCCAATTGCAAATATGAAACTGACATTTTCTACAATGCTAACAGTGCAAATTGCAACAAACTAAGCAAGATAATGAAACAATTATATGACAGCTGAAGAAGTTGGTTCATTTGGACTCCTTATGCCAAGAAAGTTAAATTTTCAAACAAGCCCTATCCAACTCGAGTCCAAAACAATAGCATAAATCATCAATTAAAAATAAAATAAATGCGCAAACAACCCATTCCAACACAACACCATTTTAAAAATTAAATGTAAATATATTTCACCCTGAAATGCCACAAATTATATTCGTATTATATACAATTCCAATTATATTCATGCCCGTAATTGACCAAAGTTCTTACATAGACCTAAGACTATTCATTAAACGAACCAATATCTTAAAAGAAGCATGAAAGCAAAACATTGCTAGAAAATCTGGTACAGCAGTTGAAGTTACCGGTTTTTCCCGACCCGCTCTCGCCAGAAATGATGACGCATTGGTCGAGATTGTGATCACGCATCGACCGGTACGCATCGTCAGCAATTGCGTATCTTTAACATGAAGCACACAATTCACGTTTATCCCTTTAATGCAGAGAAATGTTTTGATTCGTACACACACACACACACACACACACACACACACACACACACACTAACACACACACATACATACACTTGAAGAAGTTGCATTTCAGTTTTTCTGCTGAGCATTCAATTTACGATCTGTTAGTTGCAACAGCAGCATGCACTCTGAAATAGTATCTAAAGCCTCCTACATAATAGAAATGACTGCATTTCCACCCTTGTTCAACACAGATGTACTCTGGTATATGTGTGTGGTATCTGTGGTGTCCTGTATTAGGGCAAATTTCTTTGTCAGTGCAATGCATGTGTACTTGTAGTTTAAAAGTGAGCTAGTGATAAAAAAATTCAATGGCTTTGAACAGAATGGAAACAATGCCCCCCTGACTCCCCCCCCCCCCCCCCATTCCACGCATGGCACAATTTTATTACAGTGTCTCAGCACAAATGTAAACTCAACGCACTTGTAGCCACATATCCACATTGGAGTTTGTTTGTTCAGTTGTGCTTAGGATAAGATGAATGAAATTAAAAAATGACTCACTGACAAAAAGCAAGATCTACAGAACCACCGACCATAAGATCAAAATTAGAGCGTCAGTTACATCCGCTCAAGACTTACACGTGAGGAGGTAATTCATATATGTTGCGACTTCGGTATTCACTGATGACATCTTGTGAGTAGATCGGCAAGTTCTTGTATGGATTAACGGAAACAACCACATTTCCAATGTATGTCTACAACAAGCAGAACAGCTTCTTGCACAGAGCGACAGAACTTGTAAAAAATCAGAATGAAGATAAATGCAGCACCAGAATTGCTTACATCACAATTCAACATAAAACGGACATCAAAGGTTTGTTGCATATTAATGTAGTCACGAAGAGAAAATGTGGATAGAACATGCAGACATCACACAGCTGCATCTAAAGGGAGATAAGCAATTGACTCAATATGCACCTGACGAAAGGCAGTGAAATGTTGCATGTGCGAAATCATTGACAGCCTGGCTACCTGAAAGCAGGCTGTCAAACCCAGAGAACTACACCTGTATGAGACCATCATCAGATATTATATATAATTCAGGCAAAAACAGAGGAAACCCTTCAAATGCACTGCAGTGAGTGCTGTCAATAGACACCATCAACTAAGAATTTATGCAAACCACTGAGCCTTACGTCAATTCAGATGAATGACATTGCAGGTACACCACAGTCCGCGTATGCACTATGCAACTCGTATATGTTTTCTGACCGTGCGAGTGTAAGCGTGCGTGCACACATGTGAGGCATCCTAAAATTACCTTGTAACTGACAGTGTTATAGGAATTTTTGTAATTACGCTACGTCACCTCTATGCTGATGATGATCAACTCTATGTACATCTGTACTTAAAAGAAGTTGCAAATGCTACACAGAGACTTCACGCCTGCATTGATGACATCATGTTTCTATGGAATCTGTCTATGTGCCTCAAATTTAACCCTCAGATGAGCTCATATCTTAATCTGAGCTCGTATCTGGTTTCACCATTCCTCTACGCTCCCTCCTACGGTGTGTGCTGAACTCTCAATCTCTAAGTACCTCTTCACCTTACCACCCATCATCTACTGTCCAAAACCTGGCAGCCATCATTGACTAAACACAATCTCTGAAAGTTCTTCAAATAGCAGGCTCCACCTCTCGACCATGACTGTTTCGTCTCACGTGAATCCAACAGCTCTCTCTTGCTCAACTCTTGACTCTGCATCACTGAAAACAAAGACACACTGACTTTATATTATGATCAACTTATCGAGACCATAACCATATACCATGCCTGCTGTTCGTTCTCTACACTGGCTTCCTGTCCATGAGCGTATCCACTTCAAGCTGGCACTTCTCATATACAGAGCATGCAAAGATCATCTGCCATCTTACTTATCTTCCATCATCATACCTTGCAACTCTGCTCAAGATTTCTCCTCTTTTCTATCAGCATCTGCTGGAAAGTGTGTTGTTACTGGTAAACAACTACAGTATACATCTTGTCTTTGGCCAGCGTTCATCCCCAGTTGCTGGTCATTTCATCTGGATTCCCCTACCTTCATATGTTTCGCAACTCTCTTAGTGAGACTGTCTTTGTATTTTAGCTGAACTGAAAACTTGCTTCTTCCAGTATATTTTTCATTCGAAATGGCTACTGAGCTTCAATGTGCACTTATGAACTTTGCAAGTAGGGCATTATCAAATTACAGTTGCCTGAAATTGTACCTAAACATAATTCATCCAACACATTTATCTAACGTATTTTTACTTATTTTATGTCAAAATATATCCGACAGCACCAGAATAAGGGTTAAAAAGGCTCAGACTGGGAGTGACAAATGCTGGTCTGTTCCATTATAAGGGTTCTCTCCGTTTGCTTTTTTTGTTAGCTTCTATATATTATCCATAGCGTGTAAAAAAGTTGTTTTGTTAATTACTGTCACTTAAAGCAATAAAAAATCTGTGGTTATGGTTATGGTTAAAGGAATTTTTAGCTCAAACTTTGAAAAAAAGACACGAGCTTAGCAGGGCTGAAATGTGACCAATCTACTTCATTACAGCAAAAACACAGCACTGGAGCCAGCCATGACTAACAGGCCAATTATATAGTTCTCTTACAGACATTTTGCAGCTGTAGACTCAAATAGCAGCCAGTGGCACCAGTCCACTTAGTGGACTTGCTGGTGGCAGTTGAATAATGTAACTTTCAATTAAGGAAGATTTCACTGTCAATTTTAATTACGCCAGCTACTTCCACGTGAGTTGCCAGGCTGCATTTCCTCTGGCCACCTACCCAAGGGATTGATCAGTTCTTCTAGACTGGTTTCAATGGCTAATATAAATTTATTTTCAAGACTTAAATTTATATTGAGGACTGCAACAAAACCGTTCAAAGGTGAAATGGCACCTCACAGAAAGGAATTGGGGGGGGGGGGGGAATAATAGAACTTTGGGGAATGCCTGCCAAGGCTGCACTATCAGCTTGGAAATTTATGCTAAATGAAGCAAGACCAAAGAAATTATATAGGGAGGAATAGCAAATCAGAAACCACGTCTGGCCAATGCCAAAAGCAACTTCCAATGGGATACCCAAGCCAGTTCAGAACCTGAATAAACAAGAGCGTTCCACCATAGGTGCAGCTACTCTGTCTCAAGACAAAGAGATGGCAGAAACCCATATAGCACATCATAATCACAAACATATAACACTAACTCCCATATGGCCAGACATATGGGAGCTGTGAATTAAATGCCCTATGGGCACCTATGGGTTTCATCAATTCAATTCATCAATCAATCATTAATCCATAATTCAATCCATGTGTACATTGTACAAGATCCAATCCCACACATTTATCAAGATGCAGCTTAAGCCAGACATACCACCATATAACAGTATCACACCAAAGCACACAAACATGCACACATACAGACAGCCAGGCATACAAACACCCACACTTGTGATAATCATACATATACATCTATAGAACTGTATCACAACTGCAGATAATAATATTACCATTGGTCACTATTACAATCACTGAATGCTTGGTGTAAACACTGGGACATCTTTGCAAAAAAGGAAGCACTCTATCTGACTGTTGGTGTTCCTCTCTGTCTGCCTGTCTGTCTGCCTTTCTGCCTGCCAGTTGTACTCTGAGCTGAGTCCATATTATACCTTATCAGGTATGTACTCAGATAGCAAACTCAGACTCGGAATGACAAATGCTGGTCTCTTCAATCATACCTTTGACCAGACAGGTAAATACTAAATTTTGCATCCATATTCATAGAAATGTCAAAAATAAAATGCACAAGAAACAACTTAAACCAAAACTATAGATGTAAGTGCTGTACCTAAAGCTGATCCCGGAAGGAAACCATGTCTATGAAGTGTTTTTATGAAAATCACTTTCTGAGCATCAGCAGATGAGGGTGGGTGAGCCTAGCTTTTCCAAGGTGACAGTAAGGTCAATCTCTCCTTTTAAAGCCAAGTTCACTTTATATTATCTAGGGCCCTAGTGAAGAAGAAATCTTAAAAATCTCTATTTTTTAGAATGGCAAGTTCAACAAGATAACCACAGAACTATCACACACTTCACCCAATAAAAACTATTATTAAATGACAAGTAGAAATAACAATTTCTCTTATTTTTAATACAGTCATTTCATCCTAAATTGGTAGTATGGCATGAGCACATTAACTTGCTAACAGAAATCCGTGGACTGATTGGCTTAGCACCAACATAGGGTGACCAGATGTTCCAGCTTTCCATGCTTTTTTACAGCTGTCCAGTTATACATGGAACGTTCCGGTGTCACAACAAATTGTGCGAAAGTGCTAAATTGTCCCGGTTTCTGACAAGTAAGGAAGGAAAAGAAATTATCATCTTGGATGTTGCTAAATGCCCTGTAGTCCTGAAGAAATTCATCAAAGAGATCCGTATTCAGAGCTATGGTTCATACACAACCAGCAGTCATACAATGCTGCAGTCTTAAACAATGAAGGTCAAATTAAACAGTTTTCACAACTGAGGAGCTCAAACAACATACACCGGAACCTCAAATATGCCTAGATGACAAATTGTTCAGTATGAAACTAAAGTAAAAAAAGGTCAGGGAACTAGAAGCAAGTGAGAGGCTCGCTACTGAACAATACATTGAAGTTACACAACGTTTCTATGAAGCAGCTATTGAATAACTTCAATCAATGGCAGACGGACTTTGGATAAGCACTCCTTTCGTTTGAAGAATCTCAACGTGGGCTGAAGTTGAAGAGTGTCTTGAAACATTTGCAGCCATTCCCAGCTTATTAAAATACTCATCAACGACAATTTAAGCTATTGGTTTAAATAAATTACTGATAAGCTCACAGAATGGCAAAGGTCGAAAGCAAGTGTTTGAAAGAAAGTCGGTTAAACTCTTCAGTCTTTCAACAACTTTGAACATAGTTGTAAAATGTCGATATATTAGTAGAGTTTCTACAGTCAATACCATTCGCAAATAATATGCCCATTTCAGGAGTGTTTTCAATGATAAAACACTACTGGACCGATGACAAGAGTAGTCTTGAGGTTCTACACTGTAGTCTATGAATCAGCATTAAAATAATTTAACTGTGATGACACTGGTAGTGCACACTGCACAGCAAAGAGTTCGACAAGCTCACGCAGAACAGAACTTTACTAAAGAAAACTCACTCTTCTGAGAAATATCAGCAACTTTGAACCTCTTCAACGTATTTGTGTAGTGCACGTAGTATACTATAAGTAAATGTTACCACTGTTGTTGCAGGATGTATAGGCCTTACATAGGCCCTTCTACAGTCTCACATGTAAGCAATTACAACTTTTAATAAATTCCAAAAGGTGTAGGAATGTAGGTGTCTCTTATTGATGACCAGAAAATGGTCACCCTTCACAAACATGCATATAATACAGTATGCTAGTGTATACCACCAGGCTGTGTGCTAACACTTAAATATATATATAACCTGGTTTGGACCAAAGGGTTGACACATAGGGCTCCTGGAAAATTGTGCAGTGTGCACATCTGCAGACGGCAAGATTCATCATGTTCCATTTATTACGCTGAATGACAAAGTTAATTTATTAATGACGACAATATTATAGATGTGAGCTATAACAGACAAACATGGTCAGTGTTCACTGATCATGCAAATAGAAATGCAAAGTCTAGGAAGTGTCTACATGTAAACACACTTACATATATCTGTGATCGTTCAAATCTGCTCGACAGGTTCTCAATGAACGTGTCCTCGTTGACAGTTTCGAGGAGACACATGTCGCTGACGCCAACGACATTGTCGAGGGCAGCAACGGTGCCACCGCGAAGAGACATCGCCCATCAACAGCTGCTGCAAGCAAAACACAGATCAACTAAAATAATGATTCAGTTCAGAATAAAAACTATTACAGACTTTCAGAGCCAAAATATTAACAAAACACACAGAAAAATTTAACAGAACTTCACTAATAAATGGCATTTATATATGTTCTCATTGTCCATAACATATGAAGGCCATTTTTGTGCCCAACTCAGAGTATCATAACATCAGGATTCGAGTCAACACAGATTAAAAGATTTCAAGACTAAATGCACCAGTTTTACCACAACTGACTTTTCAGCTGATAGCGGCAGAACAATTAATTCGTACACAATCAAATAAACTTGAGCAGCCAGTTTCATTTTCAACAAGATCTATAACTTCTCCTGGCTGCAAACTCAACAGAGCATAGCTGGGTCAATGAAGCAATGCCAATCTTTTCTGGCTCCAACCTTTAATACTCTATGTCATATAAAGACTAGATTTCAGAGTTCTTGGATGCCTCTCCATGATTCCAATCCAGGTGTTCCTATATGCAGATTGGAAGCATTGTCTTCTTCTGAAGTTCTTCAGCTCTCAAGGTGCTTGTTCATTACGATCCACTCCTAATGCTTGATACACTTCAATTTCATTAAGAACAGAAGAGCAGTCCTTTGAGCCAGACACAAAGTGTTAAGGACTTAATTTTCTTAGCCATAGCATAATGTTCCACCTTGGCTCAGCTGCATGTGACCTACCTTTAATAGTGTTCAGGGTTATAAACTATTTGGAATGGTTCACAGACTATCTTGAACAGCTCTATAACTGTCAGCCATAGCCTCCTCAGTCTTTTAGTATTTACGACCATGCATATACAATTGAATTCAAGCAACTGCATATTTCGAATTTTGGCTAGCCGCAGCTATAAGGGAACAGTCCAAATATGGAAGTGAATATGTGGCAATCAACTTAATAGGGCAAGGCGTTATCTCCTTCAGAATTGTTCAAATAGCTTCCTTTTCTTTGGCCAGGGCTGCCAAAGTTTTCCTCCAATAAATTTACTAGAGACAGGAAATAGCAGAGCTTCTTAGAGACCTATGCATTGCATATATATTTCCAAAGAGCCACACCCTCAAACCAAACTGTTTCCTAGGTTTGGCAGCCCCCTCCAGAGCAAAATTTACCAAACTTTTAGAAAAAGTTGTTCTGCATAAATAAATGGTAACAGCTACAGCTGCTTAGAAAAACAAAAGGCATGACAAAGAACAGATTTAAATCAAGTTACAGCCAATGGCTCTTCAATACTGAACTGCATACCCTCAACAAGAATTCAGGTTAATATTATATTTAAAGGAAGAGAATTTCATAAATATATATAAAATTAAGGTTGTATTACTATGTACAGCTATGCACACACACACACACACACACACACACACACACACACACACACACACACACACACACACACATGCACCATATATATAGTTGTGTACAATTGTACATACATATGGAGTGCATGAAGCTTAGAACAATAAATTGTTCTGAATGCAACTGATTTTGCACAGCAGATTCTTGAAAGTTGACAGACTAATTGGAGTGGTTCAAGGGTTGCCAACAGAGTAATTAGCTCAGTAGATAATGGGTTAATTATAAAGTCTTCTGCCTGAGGCTAACCATGTCATCATCAACACTTAATGATACTTCATTCTGATTCTTGTACTCTATTCTGCACAGTAGTGCATACTCTGTCCTTCCTGGACTATATGTATACTTGTGTTTCTATTTCTAATCTTTGACTACACCCAACCTGAAATGCACTGACAAGTGGTACAACAAATATGACCAAGTGCTTTAGATGGCTCATTTACTGAAATCAAGTCTTTTATTGTCAGTGTGAGAATGCCACCAACGTTCATCAGTAAGAAACAGCACAGATGCTTAAACTATGGTGCAGACAATATGAAAATAAAGTGAATACCTTAGAAAACCTAAAATAGATTAAACTAAACTGCAATTTAGACAAGAAAGGTGCTCTTTCATGCGAGGTAAAGTACGTCACAGAAGTCACATTATCCTGAGATGAAAAAGATCACACTTATTGGAATCACAATTCTACAGAGCATGTGTGCAATGTTTGTACATATGTTTGAGGATTTCTGCACTTACATTTCTTGTACCACACAACAAAAGGAACCTTTACTTGCTTAGTCTGACCACAATTACCGTAGTTCTAAAACAATACAATTCACCTGTATGCAAATGACACCTGCAGCTGAAGTTTTTCACAGTGAGCCAACTTTAAGCTAAGATGCTCTATAGTTAAAGGATCAAAGACGTCTACCTTGTGCTGGTTCTAACTTCGAACTGGACAGTAATACTCAGGACTGTTAGAATGTAGTCTTTGAAAGCACCAACATCAAGCTCTTGCTAATCTTTGACAGCCAGCTGCTTGGCCATAGGAACTGTGTCAGTAAGCCTTATCACTATCATTCTCTGAAGGAATAGCAGCAAAGCAGAATGGACATTCCACGGCTGTGAGTCAGGGCTGCTGTCAATTAAAACAACACTCACAGGACTCACAGCTTTATAAGTAACGTCTCAATGCCTGGAATGTCGATTGGCTATACGTTGCACAGGAACCAATATACCTCTCATAGGCAGCCCAGAAAGCCAGGAAATTGGTGGTAGGATTCAGAGCATGCAATAAACTGACCACTAGTCTAAGAGGTCTCATACTCCACCACTTCCATTTACAGTATATGTGCCAGTCCCAAGCCTGGATAAAGAAGGAGAGTGACATCAGTCATAATTTCAATGACACAGCCTAGCTTAAAAAATTACCCGATGATATAAGCAATATTAAATTACTACTCAGGACTTGGGCATTCTTCAATTTAAACCGATTTCATATGATAAGTTACTCTGACCAGCAATCTCTATTAATAACTAATATTCTAATAAACTTAGGCTAGATTCAGTCCTGTGAACCTCCTAAAGGACATAATCATGTCTTACATAGCGCAACAAAATGGTTGCTATAATAAAAGCCAAAGTAGCAATTCGTTATTAACTCAACAACAAGCAACTGCATATATATGCGTCAGAAAATTTTTGTTTCTCTTTGAACGGTGGATTTAATGCCTTTCCGAAAGTTTTTGCTTGTACACTTTCATCACCTTTCCATGACTAGAATAGTCCACCTCCAGTTAGATAGGACAGGGTTGTAGGACAAAACCCCCCCTGGACATAACCCCCCCCCGGACAAAACCCCCCCCGGACAAAACCCCCCCCCCCCAGGGTAGGACAAAACCCCCCCTGGTAGAGTATATTACATAAGTTGTCGTACTATAAAACGGCGGTCCTAAGTACGCAAAATGAAAAGAATTCTCGCTAAACAGAAGCCGGATTGATACAAATAAATTTTACTTAAATGGAAGCTGGATTCATGAAAACCAGCATAACACAGCCTAACTCCTCCTCTGGTCGTTTCTAAAAATTCCATCTTCAAATTATCGCCGAATGAAATGAAACTGTAGCTTAAGTTGCTGCTCTTTATAGGCTCTTGGACAGTAGGCTACTATAGGTGTCAATACCCCAGGCTAATGGCATTAATTAGGCAAAGTTGACACCTCTCCGAAACCCTGCGAGAAAACACAATAAAGGGGGTGTGACACGGCTACGAAAACAGGCGAAAACTTACGTCCAGTTGGCTTGTGGCATTAAGTATACCAAGTTAAAACAACTACGAAAACCTGGACAATTAAGCTTTATCAACCGACTGCAGAATAGGCCATTTGCACGGTAAAGGGGGGGTTTTGTCCGGGGGGGGTTTTGTCCTAGGTAAAATCGGGGGGGTTTGTGTCCGGGGGGGGTTTTGTCCGGGGGGGTTTTTGTCCGGGGGGGGTTTTGTCCAGGGGGGGGAATGTCCGATCACCATAGGACAGATTCGAACTCACAGTCAAGTCATAGGTCAACTGACCTATTAAAACAATGCCAGCCTGGAAAACTGACCTGTTAAAACAATGCCAGCCTATCAACTGACCTGCTCTGATCAGATAACTTTTGACCCAGATGTGCAAGGACTGAGCCAGAATTTGGAGCAGCGCCAACTGTCAATCACGGAATGCATGCTGTTTAACAG
Organism: Lumbricus rubellus; assembly: GCA_945859605.1. NCBI lineage: Eukaryota > Metazoa > Annelida > Clitellata > Crassiclitellata > Lumbricidae > Lumbricus > Lumbricus rubellus. The sequence continues at coordinate 48,728,442 of OX243811.1, read as the reverse complement.
ATACCTGTTTAACAGATACCTGTTCCGCATGTAGGACTACCTTATGGTGGCTTGAGAGTCTCCGGACACCAAGCCATCATCCATACATGAGGAAACGCTGGATGATGAGACAACTGGAAGCCATTGGCAGTGGTGGATCGCATCGTCTATCATCGTTCATCATTCTAGATTGCAGTGCTTTGTAAACTCTGAACTCTCTGAACCCTAGTTTGGAAGCAATTGGTTCAGCATCTGTGAATCATCCAACTACTGGTGACTTCTATTAACTGAACAATGTTTTATACCAACTATATAATCTTCTATTCTTAATGGCATTTAACATTGCAAAAGCTAGCAGAGAAAGCATCTACACTTTGCTCTGCATTTTGAGTGGCGCTATATATAATATATATCTATCCCATGATCTGAAAAGTTAAAAAGTGTCTTTAACAGAGGTTTTCTCAATGTGGCAGCCCCAGGGAAATAGGAAAGTCTTAAAGCCATGAGCATGCAGCCTCTCTGCACTGGCTTCCTGAAGAGTAAATTCCATTCAAGATCCTCCTACTTGGGTGATTTATGACGACTGAAGCTGAACCAACCTACTACACAGATCTCTGTATTTCAGTTGTGAGCCAGCCTGAACAGTTGTAAATTTAATTATTTAGACTCTACTGTCAACCAATATTGTTACATGTTCCCTGCTTCCCCTCATCAATGTCAGCCAATTACTTTTTCATTGTATGCAACATGTGAAAATCTTCCATTGTCTATATGCAATTTTTATGCATTGTTTCAATCAACTCAACCGATATCCTGTTTACCTAAGCGGCCCTTGTTTAGATCAGCCAGATAACCATGCATGCATATTGCATAACCATAACTTTTATTGAACCTAAGTCAACATAATTACATCAAAGAGACAAGCACAGTAGAAAGACACAGACTAACAACAAGGGATCAAAAGGACTATGACCAAGTACGTGTGCGTATGTATGAGTGTGCATATAGGCCTATGTAGTGGCATGTACATACATAATTACATAATATATGCATGTCTCAGAACCTTATACAGTACACGTAGCATCCCTCCAGTTTTAAACATATCCAAACAAATCAGACAAAGCAAGGTCCATGCAGACTGGTTACATTACTAGTAAAGTCCGATCAGTGACAACTGACCTGCCTATAGTCACTACGCAAAGAGTCATTATATAGTTACACAGAGAAGTGACAAAGACTGGGCGAGATATCATTTGAGTCACTTGATAAGATTATCCAGCCTTCGTAAACATCCTGCATCTCTGATTCAGCACAGCTCTATTAAACAGTTCAGTAAACAATGACAGAAATTAATCTTAAGGAAGGACTTGCCTGCCTCCAATCAACCTAATATCACCTTTATACACCCTGCGTAGTATCCACAAATTTTACACAGCGCCCTTACTGCCTCAAGTCTCGTATTCCTGGCCTGTATGTTAGATCCATCAGGAATCTATATTACTGAAAACATCCTCAGAATTAATTTATTTTCCTTACAATTAAATTACTTTCTGTATGACTGTGGATCTAGTTAGAACTTAATTAGTGATCTCCTCATAAAACCCTAAGCCTCTGAGACCATGGCTAATAATAAGTTCTGCCTTGAGATATAAAGCCAACTAAAATGGTTGATGTTGAAGAACCCCCAAGAGCAAAAGATTCCAATCATGCATAAATCATATATACATATATATCATGACATGGTGTACATAAAACCCATACGATTCCACAAAACCAAGCATATTTGGCTGATATCACAAAGAGTGGTTTGTCACAAGTTTATTAAGATGCCATTAATTGCAAATAACTCTGGAAGAATGCTGTGGCAACTGAATTTAATACAACTGACAATCAAAACAAATTTTGGTTTCAATTATTACAGACTTAGCAATGTGAACAGTATTTTCATACTATGAAGATATTATGCATGATATGCACTGAAGTCTTCCAATAGAAATCATAAGCACTCACTACAAATTTCAAATAAAATAGAAATCACTAGAATGTTAGGATAAATACATAAATGATATTTATACTGGTAATATAAAACTTTAGATGTTTGTTTACTGAAATTACAAACCATTCTATTCGTAACAATAATTAATGATCCACCTAGACAGACGTTGCAATTTGAAACAATTCTGCTGGCACTTCATACTGCTTGAACCAGTCCACTATATAGACAAAACATCCCTTTCCCCCATTCAACGAATTTAGGTCCACATCCCTAAAACATATATCAAACATCAGCAACAGATAACTTTGGCATTTTCACAGGTCCATTCAAAGTTTTATTAGTTTACATTCTCAGTGTAATATATATATATATATATAATTTTTATATATATATAAATAAAATTAGATATATATATAAAATCAATCAATCAGAACTAATACAGTGCCCCTCCAAGATATCTACTCAGAGGCACTCCAGCCATGATCAATTGAAATTTAACAGCTGGGAAGCCAGTTCCAGATTGTTGGACAACCACAGAGAAGGAACGGCTTTGCATTGCTGCAGAGCAAGTGAAAGGAACTGGTCAGCATCTATAGACAGCACAGCCAGTGGCCTATGAAAGTGGAATGATAAGATTATATTTTATATAATTATATATACATATATATATATATATAATTTAGATATATAATAATATATATATTATATATCGCTAAAATTTGTTAACTGTTATGGCTTCCTGTTTAGAATTTAATTATAATGTAATCAAATGCCATTGGATGACTATAGGACAATAGAGTCATAAAATAGAGATTTATTTTGCATGTTTAAATTTTGTCAAAACCCAGAAACAGAATGTTAAATCACACATTTATACTGTGTTCCACATGAAGTAAGTAAAAAAATTTCAGTGAATTTGATCAGAATGAACAGAATTTTCTCAGTTTCAAAACTATTCTGTTAGCTTTTTTTTATCCCATCGCTCACCATGCAGCCACTACATGTAACAGGGATTTATGCTGGTCCAAAACCCTAAGCCTATAATTAATCATGCTACAGCGTCATTTGTAAGTGTCAAATTTATCATGAATTTTTTTAGGAAACCTCTGAGAACGAAAACAAAATTTATCGCTCAAAACCCAATTTTAACAATTTATGTAATCTGTATGTAAACACTTATATCTCATGCAAACAATACAATTTGACCATAAATAGTGCATCCATATTTACAGTCACATGGCATCAATGACATCAACCCTTGGTGTTACTTATAAGAAATAGACGGAATTGCGCAAATATGCAATAGACGACAATGGTAACAAATGACTGACATGCATAGCACTACATCCAGCCTTAGCACTTCCAGGATGCAATTATATTGCGAGCAAAAGAAGGCATCAAAGGACGTGTATTAAATATGAGAGAAGCATTAACTGCATGGGCAATCAAGTAGGGAAAATAAAGATAGTTTAATTCATGAATGTACCCATAACCCAAATAGTCCATGTTGGAACTGGTCAGCAATGATAAAAATTACGATGACAATGACGACGACGATGATGATGATGAGTAATGTGCACTGCCCTCTGACTGAGTTCAAAGTTCAGCTGACATATTAAACTGTTAGAAAGGTTGCTATTACAGCTGTAGCTTAAATATTCTAAATTCCTCTAGAGCTGCAAGCTGAAGATTATCAACTTTTCTCTAGACAAAGAATTCCCATTCCTGAAATAAGTAGTTTCAAATAGTAAGGTGAGTAGTCATGTAATGACTGTAACACTCACACCAGAATCACCTTAAATATGATCACCAAACTGGTGTTCTTTGCAGGCAACCATTGATTTACAACAATTTCTTGAGATTCAGCTACTCAGCTGGTCATCCCTAAGGAAGATATATCCCATGCAGGAGCAAAACTTGCTCGTTCCTCTAACAGATGATTTTTTATCCATTACTGTTTGTCAGATCCTTTCCACAGCACTGTTGCGCATAGGAGACAATGATTATTGTCCACAGAGGCCCTGATACTTCATCCTATAATTGAATAGCATGTGCAATTTAGACATGCAAGGTCTTATGGGAATCACAGACAATGTGCCACAGTTTTACAATATATGTTTCATGAATCCATTCTTTGCACTCAAGAGCACAAATTACAAGTGCATAGGTCGCAAAGCGTTGGCAGAAATCTCTGATGAAAGAATAAAATTTGTCTCAACATAGCTGATACATGTGATCACATTGGTTAATGCTCAGACAGTCTGAGCTGAGAAAATGACAGATGATAAGATAAACTCAATTGTCAAATGTCAGTACGTAAGTGACAGAACTTTGGCCAAATGTTCAGCTGAAGATATAAACTGTACCATGTCCTGTTAGACAAATGAATATAAAAGCAGCATACTACCAGGTAGTAGTCTGGTAAAAGCAAAAACTAAGATAAATAAGCTGAACAGAACCGTTACAATCATCTAACAGAATGGCAAAATTACATCCCACTGACATACAAAATTACAAAATGTGGTTTCTATTCAATCTATTGTATTCATAATTTTTTTTAGTTTGATGTCACATGGTTGAGCGCTGTTACCAAACAATTTATGGGTAAAGAACATTTCAACTTTTAAGAGTACAAGCAATTGTAATGCAGTCCTCGCAATTCAACTTCTACGCCAAAGGTTGTCAGTCCAAATACTTAGCCAAATGTTTTAAGTGACTGTGAAAACAGTGATGAATTGCACCAACTGTCAAAATATGCAGACATTCTACTAACCCACTTTACTTAGTTTACTTGACTTGTAGATGCTTTCATCAGGTGTCCTAGTGCAAGAACATATGAATAGTGCATTTTGAAGTGCCACTCACCAAGGTAGAAAACTAGAGATGGTGGGACAATGGCAAATGCTAGTAGCCTGGAGGCATCAGACAGAGCTCAATTGATAGCTAGCCATTAAACAGGGTGCCAAAGTAGCCTTAACTCTCTTTGCTGCCTGCTCAATTAAAGCAACTGCAATTTAGATAATGATGTGAGAAATACAAGCTCTCAAGTGGACACTATCAGCAAATACCCCAGGATATCATGAATACAAGTGCAAAAGATAACCATCATAATTAAATAGTTATGACAGCTAGCAACAGCAAAGTACCTCATCCAGTTTGGAAAATGTCACTTAGCTGTCTTGCCACCTATTAATAGGTGCACTAGCAAATAGGGGTTCCTGATAGCATATTTAATATCATCTTGGGCCTCCTTGTTACCATCCTGTTATTGTGAATCATGCTAGAGTAAGCAAATGATGGTTAATGGTTACAATAAATTGATTGAAATACAGTTCAGTAAACATAAGAATAGCAGAAGACTGTTATAAGAGGAAAGAGAAAGCATTATGTGGATGTGCTTCACCAGCTAATATTTCTACGCAGAAACAACTCTGACAAAAAGACTTCCAAGTAAATAACTAAGACCCTGTCCTCTGATATGTAAACATTAGGACTTGCAGGTCTTAGGTCTTGTATGTAAAGCCTTTGATAAACTACCATAAGAAGCAGAGAAGAACAGTCTGTTGAAAGCACAAGACACCGTTATGTCCAATATTGCACTGTAGTGGAGATTCATTTTTCTTGATCTCAGCATAAAATGGCTGTTAATCTGTAGACTGCTTTCCTGCCGCCTGATATTCTCAGAGGACTAATTATCATCAATTGGGTTTACAACAACAGGCACAAGTGGAACTGAAATCATCAAAGTGACGGAGGGGATTTGAAAGCCCATATATAGTATTCTATCCAAAACCATAAACACCTCTCTCTAGTCTCTACTGAGTCATAACAGACCCATAATAATGAGAAACTTTGTCAGTATAGCAGCTGTGTTCTATCATTAACCTTATCCTTTATCCTAATAACAGTCACTTGATCATGGGTCAACTGATCAATGAAATAAATGAACCAAGTAGACAAGGACTGCTCCCTATCTAATAAAAAATGGCATCATTTATAGCAACAAGGTAGGAATTGTTTGCATAACCCACGTCTCACACAGACACACAGGGAATGAAGACTGACACACAGAATATTGTAATTCCAAACAACAGCCATGCACATTTTACTGAACAATGATTAAACCGTATCACATCAATTTCTTTTAATTTAATTCATAAACAAAAGTCAATGAGTTTAATTAAGTCTGCTTAGAAACAACTGGCACTCAGAAATTTTACGACAAATTTTTTCTTATCTAAAATATTCACTTCTGTGATGCCTAAGTGTGCATTTCCTATAGCACCTCTTCAAGAACGGTAGGCAATTATGGAACCTGCTCCATCACTTGCTGCAAAATATTGTCACTGATCCACCCTTAGAAAAGGGCGGACACCTATGAGCTAAGAAAATGACAGGTTTTAAAACAGATTTTTAAAGTTGATTTAATAGGAGAAACAGAGGCCCTATGAATGACATCATCATAATCTGCCTGGAACATTGCATGTCTTAGGGTAGAAGCTCCTTTGGCAGAGAGCCAACATGTATATTGCGACCATAGGTCACAGTCTCACAGATCTGCATAAAACCCTCTTCAACATCCTTTCACTTTGTGCTCCACAATCTCAGAGAAGATTAACTTCTGCTGGTCCAGTGACTCACACACCTCATGCATCAAAGCAGAGAATGAGGAATAAGATAAGCTGTCAGTTGTGCAAGTCTACCTTTTACAGAGCTCTGCCCAAGGTTACCAAACAGATCAGGCCATTAATTAGCTTACAGGTAGATTGAAATCTCCAAAGGTCAGATAACATCGTAAATATTCAGCATTAAATCATAGGCTAGCACATTAGATACATTTTAATGCTTTCAGAACTGAGGTTTTAGCCACTATAGTGTCAATGTTCAAGAGCAATACTTCATTGATTCAAATTGACTTAGCAGTGGAGCCGAGGACATTCTCAACAATATAATGAATGAATCATGATCTAAATTCACTGAAAAGTGGATCCCAATACATTCTTAATAATATCGTTAATGGACAATTGGACATACTTCTGACAAGTACACTAAACTTGACGCATGAACATCAGTGAAGCCACCACCAAATAGCAACGAATGATACCTTGAAACTAATAGAAACACCTGATACCTTGATACTAATAAAATCACCTGATACCTTGATACTAATAAAATCACTGCAGTTTTCAACAGACCTGCAAATGCGTTTAGAAAAAGATACACAGACTGTATATATATATATATATATATATATATATATATATATATATATATATATATATATTTAATCCTTATTTGCTTTCATATTTCAGACCGTTTTGGTTGTCAAAATATGCATGCTCATGCACTTGGTAAAGGGTCGGTAGTCATATATGGCATACTGCACACCAATCAGGTATGATAAGCTACATGTATCTACTGATAAGTCACAAGCTGCTGGTCCATAAAACTGATAAAAGCATAGTTTCACGTGCATGACGCATAAAATTTGTATGTTGTGGCCCGCCAGCCATTGCAAATTACCAAATGTGGCCCACGTGATGACTTGAGTTTGAGACCGCTGGATTAAAGAAACTCTGCCAACGTAGAGTCCGTTTTATAAATACATTGGGCTTTAATTAGATAAGTTATTGGTTGATGCCAATGGTCAACGTTGCCACACCATGTGGTCCAAAATTGCAACTATCTATCTATCTATCTATCTATCTATCTATCTATCTATCTATCTATCTATCTATCTATCTATCTATCTATCTACCTATCCAAACTGTGAAAAGCTTGGTCATGAGCAATGATGGGCCACCTCAAAAACATCTGCTATAGATACAGAATCCAATTTTTAGATAACACAATTTAGTTTTATGCTGAAAAAAGCATTCAGGCTTAAAAAACAACTAACTATATGTAAGCACATAAAGTGCTAAGCACTTTTTCATGAGAGAGTAGAACACCTCAGAAGCAGTTTGCAACTGACAGTTCTAGATATAAATCGTCGTAATTGCAATTACAAAAGTAACTGACTTTTAGACCTTATTTTTAAGGTCATATATACATTAATTATCCAGGCTTTAGCTAGACAAGTTAAGGTCATGCAGCTACTAAAATTAGCATTCATGTGGCCTATATCAACTATATATGTGATAGGGCTTATCTAGCCAGTAAAAAATTGTCACACCGCATGGTTCAGTACATCTGTCACATGCTCAAGTTGAAATTAAGATAACTGTGAATTAAGATTAAGAAGGCAGTCTGTGCTGGACAGGAAGCATTAATTGCTTTACAGTATCAGACTGAGATCGGAAAAAGACAGTTCTTAACAAGTGATCAATTACACAATTACCAAATCAAACTATATACAGAAACAAAGTTAAACTGTACAACATAGGATTTACTGAGTGCAGGTACAAGCAAAACGGATTTTTAGGCATCCATGAAAATAGAGCAAAAGGCATGAGACTGAATTTGATGATGATGATGATAATGAGTTCTCTGCCCATTGCCCAAAGGCAGGTTAATTGGCTTAATGCCCCTGGGGATGAGATGAGTGAGGTGGTTTCCCACTGCCTTCCTCACAGACAATTAAAGTGAGCAACTTGTACAAGGTTACTACACAGTGGCTTGAGGTAGATATGAACAACCCTTCAGTCACAAGGCGCTAAACTTACGGAGCGCTACACCAACGTGCACAAAATTCAATTGTAGACAAGGTCTCACAAAATGACAGCCAAAATCAACATCCTACTTTTGGCAAAGCAGTTTATAATTAATTTGACACGTTTCGCTGAAGCACAGTTCAAAACAAAGTCCCCAAAATAGGCAAAATTTAATTTGAATTTAACTTTGTTGTGGGTCAAAACCCACTCTGGATAGGACCCAGAGTGCTGAAGCCAGACATAATAGACTATCACACAGTTAGGTTAATTCCTACCAGTCCAAATTTCCTTTGGTTTCTCTACCAGGGCCTGTTCTGCATAAAGTATCACTGCAGGTCCAGGAAAATGCTTTCCTGGCGCACAATCATTTGCTTAAAACATGGTACAACATACATTCCTTGGCTACCAACTAAACAAGTGGAAATAGCTAAACACAATACATAGAATAGAAAGTAATCTTTATTCATGACATCTTGCAAGTTAACCTCTCCCTCCTTTCCTCTCTCTCTTTCTGCCTCTTTGACCATCCATCCGTCCATCTGGCCATATCTCATTTACATGCGAATCAATCAATCATTCAGAATGGGCAGCACATATGATGACTTCCTGTACTGCATTTCCTTTAAACAACAGTGCATACATGTAATGGGATGCTTTTGAAACGGGAAAAAACAGTAGAATTGATTTGTGGTAACAAGGCACCTGCATATCTCCATGGGGCAGAGAGCATAACAATCACAGATCACTTGAACACTGAGCTCCTCGATGTATGAAGTACACGTCAGCTTGATGATCTCGAATGCAAAAGAAAATGGAAAAGAACGCCAGCTTAGCATTTCTCACAGTCCTGAAATAACTAGGTAGACATTTCCATTAATTACCAAATCTGAGTACGGTACTTTCATTTACTATTTGACGGATCCAGGTATGAACCGAGTACCATTTGTTCCGCAAGTGAAGCTTCCCATTTTCATGCAATAAAAAAATCTATATAAACTTTTCTAACAAACTTGCACAAATAAATAAATGGACATCATTTCAAGAAAATGGAATTGAATTCAATGGATGAGCAGTTTTGAGCGCTTACTTGTTTTAAGGCTGAACATTTATATATGTTGAGGTTATATTGAATAATTAACAGAAAGTTTAATTGCAGCTAATTGTGTGTATAGTATCTGCTAAGAAGGATACTTTTGAAAGGTGCCAAAGACCAAGATATTTGGCCAAAGTAAATGTTCAAAGAGAGTTCAAATCCCTAATTTCTCGTACATATTTTGTCATATGGAATATATTGGCTTGATGACAACATCCTTAAGTAATGCATAGCTCACCCCTCTGTCCTATCTCACTATGGAATCTTGGTATATGTAATACAAGGGGTCATCCATATATTAAATACGTAAAAATCGTATTCTCACTGTATATGTATACGGTGACTACAGCACTTTATCAGCAACACTAAGCACCTAAGCTCTATGTATGACAAGCAAATTAAACCAATATAGACGCTGGTGTATTTAATTGCATCAGCAGCAACAAACTGGTCTGAGCCTCCAATCATACACACAGTATGGTTGAAATTGCCACTGATTTTACTTCAGGTGCAAGCGCATGCTCTTTGGCTAATCATGTACATATTTATTGCTGTCGTGAATGAAAGTCCACGCTGAATGAGGCCCAAGCATCTGATTTATAACCTGAAGCACTCAAATCAACCTAACAGGGCACCAGCTATGGTCCTTTGAAGCACTCAAATCAACCTAACAGGGCACCAGCTAAGCAAATAGCAAATCTGAAGTGCTAAAACAACAAAGACAGTGCTCAGCATTAGATTGGCTGTTTGCAGTGAATACCACCACCTTAGCGTACTAAAACAAAAACAAGCAAATTTTTTAATGGATTAATGTCTTGAGCATCACTGTACAGTCCTTGGCTTACATATGATGCTACCAGGAACAAATATAGATGAGCCATATTGTAAAAGGTCCCTAAAACTGCAAAGAACAAGCGAAATTGGGCGATCATGTACTATCAGGGAACGGAAATTACACAGTGTCGTTTGCTATCAATCCACCAGAGTTTCTAATGGCTAAACTAACCCTAACACTAACCCTAACCGACCCTCACGATGCCTAACCTGAGCCCTAACCGACCCTCACGAAAAAGACGTGCAATGACCGCTGACGGCACTGCAAAAGACACTGTGTAATTTCCGTCCCCTGATAGTACATGATCGCCCTGCGTTGAATCAGAAGGTTGTCCGGTAAAACGTCTGAAGGAGTTCTGAGTTCGGTTGCCAGGTGTGATCAGAGGGGCAGAGCAAGAAATCAGACAGAAAATTAACCATTAACCACTAACTTTATTCACAGAAGTGAGTATCTAAATGTTGTCAAAGGTCAGTATCACGTAATGGGTAAACGTGTATTTTAGTATGGTAAATTATTTTCACGCTAATTATGACTCAAAAAGTGCCGTAAATTCTTCCAAACATCTTAAATTTTACCAACTCATTGAACCGCATGCTTAAAATTTGTTAAGAACAAGAATATTGACATAAAATGAGCTTTTAAAATGTCACATTTCCCATGCGAATTCGCCGCTTGAATCTCCATTCAACCACAACATATGACCGGAAGTTGGGGTACGCGCCCAAACCATAGACGTGTACGTCAAAACTTCGATCATAAGTTCAAAATGATAAATGGAAGCTGGATGACGGTATTTCTAGATCTGAAATAGAAGCCGCATTAATGAAAAACGCTTCAGTAATGGAAGCTGGATGAGGGTTTTTTAATATCTGAAATAGAAGCTGGATTGACGGAAATCACGGGCGAGAAATGGAAGCTGGGTTAATAAAAATGTTCTAGCTTAAATTGGAGCTGGATTGATGAAAAATAATTATTATTGAAACAGAAGTTGGATTCATAAAACAACGGGTGCAATTGAAAAAGCTGGACTTTTACTTACTTATTTATTTTTGCGTGCTGCCTTATTGCACTCTTGCCGCACGCAACTTCCGGAAAGGGTCTGAATTGAATAACAACTTCGATCGGCGGTTTGTTATGACAAAATATTAAAATTTTTCAATCGATTTCCTTCTTTTTAAAAGATTCTAAGTATAATAATACATCAGTTAGGCAGTAGCACGTTGGCAGAAATATTTTAAGACTGTTCTCGTGCAATTATAAGCGTGAAAATAATTTACCATACTAAAATACACGTTTACCACGTAATGATCTATTACAGAGAAGCCTACGCACATCCAAATTTGTCCTCTTGTGCCAGCTTAGCGTGATCAAAGACACTCTCCTTTTATATTAGTTCAAACGATTTCGTCCTGTTTTATTACCGCCTCTGCGTAGGCTTTCCCAGCAGCAACGCCTCGGTATGCGCGCCAACAAATTTCGAGTTTTACATTACTTTAGGCCTTTGCTCTCTTTACGCGGCTGCGGCATTTCGAAAGGGGCAGCGTCAGACAAAAACATGCTGCATGACTTTGACTGCTCTTACTTACCTTCGTCAAAGCAATAATCCGCCTGTACCACAGATGGCGAATTTCTGAGGTTAAATCAAAATGCAACCCTTTATCTTCTCACAATATGCACATGAAATAAATAAGCCATGGTTTTTTAAACGTCAACGTCAGCTTCGCTATCTTGCTCGTTGCTGCCGCAATTGCGAAGAGCCTGCCACACGCAGCGCATTCATTCAAGAGGTCGTCACATCCAGCGAAACAGTCAAGTAAGTAAGTGAGTATCTGCTCGCTCGACGACAATGGCTGTGGCATAATTTCAGCAAAGATAATTAGAGTCTTTATCTTTCATTTCAGTTGCTAAGTTAACCGCGGTACTACGTTTATAGGTGGCTGAACTGCCTCACATAATTAGCTGATTTATCGGAGATAACAAGCTACTTGTTCCCGTCGGTTCCCGATATGAGCCAACTTCTCATACTCTATATAGGCCTACAATCTACATGTAGCCTATCACTACAGCTCTAGGCCTACTGTCCATCATATTTTGCAACTACGTCATTGTTACTAGATGAAGGACTAGACCTACTTAGTTTCCTAAGAGTGCTAAGATGTAGCTCCCCAAAACAGTTCCAGGTAGGTTCTTATGCGTCTTCAGATCATCCAATTGCCTAGCTCTCAATTAAAATGGATGCCGGTACGAGACATGCATCCAGAGAAACTCAGTATGAGAATTGTGGAAAAATAACTGGGGGGGTTGGCCTATGATAAACTTGAAATTGGGGTATGAAAAACATACTTTAACATGGGGCTCTAAGAAAGACTGGGGGGTTGAACCCCCCCAACCCCCCCGGCAATTCTCACCCTGGAGAAACTCGATCAATTTGTCTTTTTCCCGCGGACTATAGGCTATCTTACCTCTTTGGAAGATCTGGCCACTTTGAAAGATCTGGACCATAGTGTGATCTGGACCAACATAATTATGTCTGTAGCCTGCACGTAAAACGGGAGTAGGACCATGTGTAGGGCAGTCGATTTTAGAGTCCAGCTACCAGCCTACCATTTCGCTCGGCGTCGGCAATTTCTGCGTTTTTCGAAAACTAAATAGCCTAAAAGTAATAACTTACAGTATGAAACCATTGGTTAATGCCCAACGTCACACAGGTCGAACTATAATTAGCATTAGGGCCTATCAATGTTTTACAATCAAGGCTTATTCCATCTCTGGCTATGTGAAAATTGAAGTATTCCAATACAGAAACTTCTACAGCGCCGTAATAGATACGAGTCCTTTTGGAGTGCCTAAATAAATGCACAATGCGTAGTCTGTGAATTGCCTGAAGACAAGGTTGCAAACGTGTTTATCATGGAATTAAAATCAATTATAGTGAACTTTGCTAACACAAATAAAGACTAAATTTGTGGAAATGTATACAGACCTCTTCAAGAAACTACTTAAAACTGCGCCCAGCCATACAGAGAACAATAATTATTGGTTGAACCTTAAAAGCAGGCAAATTATTGCAAGGCAGTAAGTATCACCTTATCATGGTTGTGAGCTATGCCATATTTAAAGTTGCTGGACAGTGCTGGTAAAATTTTCATATTTTCATCAGCAACTGTATGATTTTTACTTCTGAATATGTAGGGGTGAGTTTCTAAACCACCACTGCCCATTTGGTAAATCACATGCGATTTAAATTAAACAGTAATCCAGTGGATCAATCTTACATTTCATCCTGGTGGATGAAGTGTGAGTGGAATTCATAATTCTGCAATGTAAGCAAGCGCTGCATCCATGAAGTGCTTTGTGCGCAAGAACAAAAAATTTAAAAGGTACACAATTTGGTCAAGATAATTTGAAGATATTCCATTATTTTAAGCAACTATATAAGTACACAAAACAAATCCAGCAATACTTAAAACCAGACTAACTGTCTTGATGGTTTGTGCCTGCCAGGATTTTAACCATCTAAATCTGACAATAACATACACCAAATTTTTAAACAAATGTTGCATATTGTAATCTAAAAGTATCCGCACACGACAAAATTTGGTTCTGACTTTTGAGGCCATTCGAGCATTGGTCACCCATTTTGAGAGACATCAATACTCCATTACCAGGAGTACCATGCATGCATGTATATGGCCATTTAACGGAAGGCAAAAGCTGTGTTTTTGTCATAATGTTAAGGTTAGCAATCACTTGCAACAATGCAGTAAAATCATCATTAACTTTTAATTCAACACTAAAATTCATCAACTCTGAAACATGGCAGGTTTCAGTCAATCAAATAACAAGATATTTTTGACTGATCTGACTGGCAAGCTCATATGATCCACTGTTTATGTAGATTAAGTTTAGATTGTAAGCAATTTCTCTCGTTAAGTCAAAAATCTCATTCTCTTCGGCGATAGCAGAAGGCAAAGACAGTGCTTGACGATAGTATTCAATTGCTGCGCTGTAAAGACCAAGCTGGTGCATAGCACGGCCAAGGTTGAAGTATGCCTCCTGGCATTCGCCTCGTAGCTCAAGGTACTGATTGAGAAAGGCACATCCTTGAATCGTCAGCATGTGTCGCTTCGTCGCAAACCTCTGTGAAGCCATGTGGATGAAACTGATTCCAACAAGCAGGCTCAATAGTGGGTCATTTGGAGTGACTCTCAAAGCTGCTACATACTCACCAAGGGCGTGTTTATATGAGCCGGCAATTAACGCATTGTGTCCATTGAGAATGCCGAGAGCATGGTTGTCTGGGTGCTTCATAGCCAGTCGAAGGCAGAATCTATTGTGACGTTGGTCTTGCGATATTGTTATGATCTGGCAGAACGTATTCCAGGCACGGTTGCTCTCGAGGTTTCTGACACAGTGTTCACGCATGAATCCATATGCAAAATGTCCATTCTGATTCATGATACAAGCACATAGGCAGATAAACTCTGTCTCCACTGCTTTCGTTTGATCGTACAAAAACAGAGGACATACGAGTGCCATAATGCTGACCATTTCAAAGACTTCGAACATCTTTCGGCTGACTAGTACATGACAGAGCTTAATGTACAGATCCCAGAGATCTTCTGTTGTCACGGCTGACTTGTGTAGGCTTGCACTCACTGCCTTTATGCTGGGATCAACAGGAATTGTAGCCGCATAGCGTAGAGCATCAAATCGACTTTTCCACATGCGACTGTGTGGCAGAGCGCTGTGGTGCTTCCGTGTGTCAATGATCTCCTTGCTGAAGCTGAATATGATGCGCTTCGTTGACTCGATGAATTCGTCGAACCGTCCTTGACTGTGCAGCAGACGACACGAAAGCATAGCCAGACGAATGTCAAGAGTTTTATCTTCAATTTCCATGTTTGGATCACCGAGATGCAGGGCACGAAGTGCTTCGTTATGTCTTCCAAGCTGCTGGTAGAGTGCTGAAAGTGACACGCGAGCTTCATAGTGGCAAGGCGCCATTTCAACTACATGCTCATATGCAATGACTGCATTATCTAGCGCACACAGTGCACTGAGACACGAGCCATATCGTAGCCAAACCCCAGCCTTATTGTATTTTTCCGAAGGGAACAAAGCTTCAAGCAGAGGCTTAGCATCACTGTACAGTCCCTGGCTCATATATGCTTCAGCAATGTCTAGATAAAGGTCTCCAACATCGTCGGGATTTTCATGTAGAACAGGCTGAATGATTTCCCTTGCGCATCCAATGAACTTGAGATGTATTAGGCAGATAATTAGTTTTGCTCTCAAGTCAATTGGAATCTGATTACTCAAAACGCACTGACTGATCGTCACATTCCTGAAGATCTGACCTGAAGTCTCTGTGCTTTCAGTGAAAAGATTACCAAACTCATCGTAGAGAAGAACTCCGCAATGCTTCATTAAGACAACAAGTGGTTTATCATAGGTCTCTTTTAAGATATATATCTCCAACAGAAGGTTCAAATCTGAGTCGTTTATCATTGCTGCATGTTTTCCAAACATGGCAAGCAGGGTTTCAAGGACCCTGTCGAGCTCTTTTCTTTGATAATGCTCCTGAACCAAATTCCTTGCTATTTTCATATATTCGTCACCCTTGTCGGGTTGCAGGATCTCAAGATAATGTCTGTAGCATTCAAGTGCTTTCTTCATGTCACTCGTAGCTTCCAGCAGCTGGCATCGCCTCAACCACACTGTCTCATCATTTAACAATAACTTTGATGCCTTCTCAAGGCAGAGAAGTAACTGAGGAACGTTGTTCTGTTCGTAGCAGAGATCAGCCACCTGCAACCAGAAATCTGCATCCGAATGCTTAAGGTGGGCAGCAACCAGGCTGCACTGCAGGCTCTTCTCCGATTGTTCAAGTCTTTCATACACCAGAGCGAGTGTCTCGAACGGCTCTGAAACATGCGGCGCCTTCCGTATGACCTCCATGCACATCTTTATCGCCTCGTCGAACTCATCCTCGCTGAATTTTATGTTCGCTTGTCCCATCAATCTTTGCAGGTCTAAGGAAAGTCCCTTTCGACGTCGCCCTCTAAAAGAGACATGACTCGATGACTTTGCAACAGAGCTTGAAGACGGTTGTACAGAACTATTGCTGTCAGAAACATCGTCCCACTCTTTCTTTATGCCTTTCTCAAGAATGTCGTTGTATTCTACGCTACTCTTTCCAAACAAGAACTCTGCAGTTTTGTCCACATCAACCACAACAACATCATCATCATCATCATCGTCGAGTATTGTGTCCATCATTTCATCATCTTCATTGTCATCATCGTCCATTATTTCTTGTTTTATGAATTCCTTCTCCAGCAAAGCCAAATCATCCATCGCATCTGCACGACCAGCTTCCATACCTGGTGACAATAGGTTAACTAAATCTCCAAGACAATAGTTCTTCTGCAGTGTTGACTCTAAAAGAAGCATATTAAAATGTAATATTTTCACACATTGCATAACCATCAGCGCATGGTTTTCGAAATGGCCTTGATCATCAACAATTTGTGGTAAATGTGTAGTTAAGTGCCACAAATTATTTTAAAGGCAGATAAGCAATTGCAATTAACTTAGATGTTGGATGGGTGATGAAAAATGGCAAACTATTGGGATAGCATCAGAAATCAGATCAGCGATGAAAACCATGATTTTTATGCTATGAAATCGTGTTGATGCTAAATTATTGCACAAAAAATCTGATTGAGCAATTCAAATATTTCTAATGCAAGTGGCAGTTGGATAAGGGATGGAAATATGTTACAGCAGAAGTAGAAGTTGGATGAACGATGAAAACAACGGTAAAATGTCTTAGATAAATTATGACCCTAAACTAGATGCTACTTCCTATCAATTAGCGTCAATGAAGCATCAAGAGGGTCTTACACATCCCACAACTATGGTTAGAGTATGGTCTGAATCCCTGAAACTCAAATCCCCAATATCACCCGGATTCCAAAACCGATTTTGTGGCACACACAACCTAATGATTTATCAACAACACTAAGAGGTACTTAATTTAACTCTGATTAGTTTTCTGGAGTTTGGCCGCTTGCAATAAAACTGTTTTCAAGAAATTGGGATCTTGTGAACTGTCAACATTTTCAGGGATTCAGGTTTCATGGATTCGGGCTGACCCCTCATGAATAATAATAATAATATCTTTTTTTAATGAAACGCCTGCAAGACGCACTGCGCTTTACATTTACAAGTTATGCAGTAATCTTAATTAAAATTAACTACCAACTGAGCAGACAGCTTATTACACGGCGCTAATAGCAGCCTACAAATCAAGGCTCGAACCTGCGGTAAACATGTATTTTAGCGTAATTAATTATTTTAACGTTTTTAACGACACAAAAAGCGCCGTAAATTATTCCTAATGACTTGCAAAGGTCTAACTCATCTAACAGCACACTTAAAATTTCGTAAGAATACGAATATTCACAGAAAATACGTTTTAAAAATGTCGCATTTCCCATGCGAAATCGACGTTCGAATCGCCATTGAACCACAACATCTAACCGGAAGTTGGGGTACGCGCCAAACCATCGACGTATATGCGACTATAAATAACGTGAACGTAGGCCTACGTCAAGACTTCGGTCCTAAGTTAAAAATGAGAAATGGAAGCTGGATGAAGGTATTTGTAGATGTGAAATAGAAGCCGGATTGATGGGAAAAAACGCTTAGGAAATCGAAGCTGGATGAGGGTATTTTTATATCTGAAAGAGAAGCTGGTTTGACGAAAATAATGGGCGAAAAATAGAAGCTGGGTTAATAAAAATAATCAAGCTGAAATTGGAGCTGGATTGATGAAAAATAGTTATTATTGCAACAGAAGTTGGATTCATAAAACAACTGAAGCAATTGAAAAGGTGGACTTTTACTTACTTATTTATTACGGTAATTTTTGCTTGCCGCGCGCCACTTCCGGAAAGGGTTGCAATTGAACAACAACTTCGATCGGCGGTTTGTTACGACAAAATATAAAAAAATTTCGGTGGAAATCCTTCTTTTTAAGATATTCGAAGTATAATAATACATCACTTTGGCAATAGCACGTTGACAGAAATATTTAAAGACGCTTTTTGTGCCATTATAAACGTTAAAATAATTAATTACGCTAAAATACATGTTTACCGAACCGGCTACCTCTCGCACTCTTGGCCAGCGTGTTAACCATTACTCTACCCCCCCCCCCCCGGGGTAAAGGTTAGGGCTAGTGTCGTCAATAAAAACCATGGATGCTAAATAACATTTAATATAATCGGAAAACGTGTATTTAATCGTCCTCAACAGTTAGCGCTGAATACGCAACATCATATATTATCGCTCGCTGTACAACATAGATTAATATTAGTACAAATCATGGTACAAATTTTAATATCACACCTTTAATTCTCTTCTACAGCCTGACAGTACTCACACCTAAAATCAACTTCTGCACTTTTTATTTATTTATTTATTCTTCGGAGTTCGGACTATTATTATAATAATTATAATCTCCACTGCCGAAATAAAGCACTGGATCTAGCCATAAGAGTCTTTTCGCCATAGTCCATAGCAAAGCCGTCCATAGATATGATTGAATGCAAAATAACTTAAATAAGTCGTTTATCCAGGGAATCCACTCTTAATAATATTAGCGCCCTATTCACAAGATGGCGTCATAGTAGGCCTATAATGGCATTGATTTGACTTGTATTATAGCTATATAGTAGGCCTACATTTCAGTGGCCTATGGTATAAACAAAAAATTAATTATTAATTATTTATAGTGTGCTGGCTGCAGCTGGCATGGAGAGCGAGAGGTAACGAGGTCAAACCCCCCGTTGGGTGGACATGCTTTGTATTATATTTAAATTAGCGCGCCGTGTAGGCCTATTGCAGGGCATGCAGGCTGTCTCAGCTGTTACAGTAGGCCTACGTCGACTGTTCTGTATGTCAGTAGCTTAGTTAAGTTTGATGTGATGTTAATTAAGACCACTGCATAACTTGTACATATAAAGCCCAGTGCGTTTGAGGTGTTAGGCGGCCTAGGCCTACATTAAAAAATATCATCATTATTATTACCGGTACTATTATCATCATCATCATCATCATCATCGTCGTCGTCGTCATCGTCGTCGTCGTCATCGTCATCATCATCATCGTCGTCGTCATCATGATCATGATCATCATCATCATCATCATCATCATCATCATCATCATCATCATCATCATCAATTTTGTTTCATTTCTTCTATGGACTGCGTATTGTAACGGTTTCTTCTTGTTGTGCAATTAATTTTGTTGCGTCACAAACTTCGTCATAGACATGTTTAATTCTGCTACGACAATATTGCTCTATAATATAAGTCGATTTATAACGACATCTTCCTGGTCTACAATACTATTGTGACGTCATTGGCTATGAGGTTGTTGCGTTGTTATGATCAGGGCTTAAAGTGTGCCTGGACGGTCATGGACGGCGTCCAGGCACTTATTTTAAAATCTGTACACCGTCCTGCCACTTATTTGGTCCGCATAGCAAGGAAAGGTAGGCTAAGGAGCGTCCAGGCACTTCTTTTTCGACACTTTAAGCCAGGGCCTACTACGCCATGGGGGGGATGGAATCAGACTGCTTCCAATTTGGGCCAGGGGGGGAAAAGTTCCCCCCCTGGCCCAAATGATAAAGTTCAGTATAGAAGATCTCCTCCTGAACATTTTCCTCTCGGTATTCCCTTGCATCTGCCATGGACTTCTTTCTGGTAAATTCCCCGAGCAATACCCTCCCCGTCACAACACAAGGTACATTTTCATTTAATTTGACTTTTGCTTAACACTCACTTAAATTTGTTTCTGCACCTCCATCACATTCGCATCCATCAGGGCCTGCCACGAGGAGGGGGGAAGTAAGTAGCCTGATCCAACTTGTGCCAGAAGGAAATTTCCCCTCTAATGATAGATGGGCATAAGAGAGTTTCTTCTCCCCCAGCATCTCCCTCTGTACCACCCCTCCCCCACACCCACGGTAAATTCCTATCGAACGTTCTTCCCGCCATTTCATGGGTAGATCTTAATTTAGTATGACCTTTGCTTTACAGCCACTTAAATTTGTCTCTGCACCTATTTGGCGCTCGCTTTCACAACTCATAATTTATTACATTAGGCCTACTAAATTGTAAAAATGTTGTTAAAGTATATTTTATATCTACTGACACTGCATTGTTTTTATAATATAGGTCTCAAATAAAATGAACGATATTTTAATAGGCCTAATGAATTTTAGTGATATGAGGCAGGGAAGCAACAGTAAATAGCCTAAATACTTTTGTTTTTAGTACAGGTTTTTAGTCTGTTTAAGAAAACATTAATCAAGCAATAAAAGATTGGTTGCTCAACAATTGAAGTTCAAAATCAAGTTAAGCAAATGACTTATAAATTCCACCCTCAAACATTAAAGCACTAGTGAAGTCAGAACAAATACAAATTGCTTACACGTGCACATGGGTAGCCTACACTTGAGGAATATATTCAGGGAATTGTCCTACTGAAACGCTCTGGTGGAATCCAGAGAGGAAATTACGGGGAGTGTTCCGGGGAAATGTCCAAGGGATTTGTCTGGATCCCAAAATGGATGTTGCTGAGCATTGTGCAACTGACAGTAGACTATATACTCAATTTGATATACCAAAAGAGTTGATATTTTGCTGAATACTGGACCTTTCCAAACTTCACAGGACTACTACAATGTTAAACGCACTGTTAACCCATAATGAGAAATTTTATAATGTTATCATTATATTGTGCAAATTAAAAAATTAAATAATTGGGAGGGGATATTTTATGATATCCTAAACCACGTTTCTGAGCATTGAATTCACGAGCAATTTTGTGAAGATAACAGCTTTAAAGGTACAATTACATGCAGCGTGCAAATTCCAAAAAGTGAAAAACAACTTGGATGCCAATTCAATGGGACTAGGGGGTTAACCCCCTAAATGCGGTTCAGCCCACAAAACAAAAATCGGAAAATATCTGCAACTGCTTGCTTCGTAGCCTAATAAGAAAGCTAGACAGCAACAACCAGCACTGAAATGATGAGCATTTTCGTTAAATGACAGTCTAAACTGCTACAATTGAAGCGTGAAAATAAAAAAACACATTTAGATAATGGGAAGGGGCATATCTCCTCCCCCCAAACTCATCCCTCTGCTATTGGCTCAACACTAAACAATAGTTGCAAAATACACAAAAGTATAGGCTATAGACCTTCACATAATTAGTTTTTAAAATTAGGAAATTACACACTTTGGGTGGGTTGAGCCTGTAAAAACCCCTAGCCTACATATGACATTCCCCTAGGGTTTTCCTATACAATAGGCCTACCCGTATGACAGTGTACTTATAAACTTGTTAGGCTATAGGCCTAAACTTTTTACTTTGTGATCATAGTAAAGACGAAACCCATTTCTTTTACAATAAAATGTTGACATTCTTATACTGGTAGTCTCTGCGACTCTGCAAAACGACTTCTTATTGAAGTTTTCATGATTTTGTCGTTCATAAATAGCTGGCAAAAGGGCCTTTAAAATGGCTCCAGTTGAGGTCAACATAGCTAAAAATGCGTTGGTGGCTGGGGCTCCGCCCCAGACCCCGCTGGGGGAGCTTACGACGCTCCCCCAGACCCCCTAGTCGCTATGGGCTTCGTGCCTTCGGCACTCGCAGCCTCGCGTCAAAGGAGCGAGCAATATAGGCCAACAAATTTCTTAGGGGGGGATTGCTTCCAGCTTACAGGGGGGGGATAGTAGGCCCTGCTTTAAGCACTGGTTATGATAATGACATGTTAATGCAAATTCCGTATTATGACGACTCCCCATTGTTCTACACACGTAGGCCTACACTACCGTATTGCTAGGCTATTTGTCACGTCATTAGCTTTGTCCATAAACATGTCACTAACTTCTTGTCAGTACGTACGATAGCTTTGTTACATGGGCTTTTGTCAAGATAGGGCCTACAATATGTTACTATGGAGAAATGCTCACAGGCCGCATGTTGCCAACCTAGAGCTGTGCTGCACAGTGTAGCTACATAATAAAATTGCGTCATTTTATAATGCAGTGTAAATGCACCATAAAAAAGGCCTAGCACTGGAGTTGCTGTCAGGCGAGGTACAGGCTAGCTATAAGCTATACCGAAGTGTTTAAATAAGAAAGAGAAAAATAAGTTTCTGTAAAACTTCTGGCTGATTTAGAGATGAATCTGCTTGATGTTGACAGTATTTGAGATCCGACAGAGTGTGTGTGTGTGTGTGTCTGTGTGTGTGTG
The DNA here is from genome assembly GCA_945859605.1 of Lumbricus rubellus. Lineage (NCBI taxonomy): Eukaryota > Metazoa > Annelida > Clitellata > Crassiclitellata > Lumbricidae > Lumbricus > Lumbricus rubellus. The sequence continues at coordinate 48,705,547 of OX243811.1, read as the reverse complement.
TGTGTGTGTAGCCTATATATATATATATATATATATATATATATATATATATATATATATATATATATAGCATTATATCCGATTTGCAAAAGCGCTTGGCTTGTAACGCGGAGAGTGGGTCCTGCGGGTTCGAGCATCTCCCGAGGCAGTACGAACTGTCATGGGCTAATGTGTGTAGGCTTTAAGCTGACATACATGTATGTATAGGGGCCTTGTTGAGAAAGTCCTTGTCTGACAGTGGGCTTAGGTCTACTGTTCCATGCTGTGCCATCGATGCTCTGTCCTATATGCTAGTCATGTGCAGTTCTGAACTTTGGAATTATTGGAGGAAGAGCAATATCATATATAGGCCTACAGTCGTATCATCGTATGCGTTACGCTATTGTATGTATGTCGCGATCATATTAAGCTCCAAACATAATTCACAAGCATAGGTTCAGCGCAAACAGAAGCTCTTTGTTGACGAACCTAATGTACATGCGTAGCATTTTGCGTAGGCATATTATAGGCTATATATATATTATATATTTATATAGGATATGTATTATGTATATATAGAATAGGCCTATTATATATTATATAGGATATGTATATAATTAAAAATTGTCGAAAAACATGGAAAGGCGTGTATGACAACAACTATAAAACTTAAAAACCAACATGTTAGATATTAAGTATTAGTTATCGTGAAATGATCTCTTTGTCATAGTCAGAAAAACTCATATCAGTGCACAATGCACATAGGCCTAAGCTTAGACCTATAACTCCGCCTCATAGGCTTACCTATATCCCTCCCCGGTGTCGGGATTCGAAACGTGTCTTCAGGCCACATGTGGTATCACACAAGCGCTCCCTTTGATCAACGCAGTAAGACAACGAAGGCCTATTCGCAGTGAGAGATTATATGTATGCGTGTGTGCGTGTGCACGGGTGTGTGAGTGTGTGTGTGGGTGTGTGTGCACGTATCTGTGTGTGTGTGTGTTTGGGTGTTTGCCCGTTCTCGTGCTTGTCTGTGTAGGCCTACGTGTGCGTGTGTATACGTGTGTCTGCGAAACGACCATCTTGGATGACGTTTGTAGTGAAAGTTGAGCTAGTTGTTTATTATTTTTTCGAAGAAAAACTTGAGAGAAAAATGGCGTCATGCTATAGCTTTAAAAAGTTATGAATCAGTCGAGCTCAGATAGGAGAGAAAAGAAAAATTAGAAAGAGGCCTAGATGGATTATGGAGAAAGAGGGAGAGAAGGATCGAAGGAGAGGGATAAGATCGAGGGCGGACCCACGGGGGGGGGGAGAGAGAAGGCAAATGTGGGAGGATGATGTTGAGGGAGGGTTAAGATGAGGGAGGGTTAGTACGTGGTTAGAAGCAAAATTTGAAGGTAGACATTTAGCAGAAGGGAGTTATGAAAGACGAAATCGGAAGTGTTCATGGGTGAATAAAAGGAATTAAGGGCTAATCTCATAGATAGTCAGCATAGAACACAGGCATATAGGCCTACATGTATGATTTTTTTAAAGTGAACAAGGAATGATCGAGGGCGTAGAATAGAAGGGAGGAGGACGAGATACGAAAGAAAGTAGATCTAAGTTTTCATCGAGTTTTTGAAGGCTCGAAGCTGTCGCGAGGCAGCGAAAGCGAGTGGTTAAATAAATAAGCAAAACAGTGGAGTAAAACTGAAGGGAGTCTGAGATAGGGGATGTGCAGGCCGGGAGCTGGCTCCAGTTTGGAGGTTATGCAACGTGGGAAACGCGTTGGTGTATGTTGATGGCAAGATGGATCGGCGGATCGCAGAGGGGGGTGGGTTGAATTGGATTATCGTATACGTTCAGGTCTGTAAGACGACAGTCGACAGATCTGATGCAGATCTTCAGTAGGCCTATGAGAAAAATTTGTGGAAAATAACTGAGGTTTCAGACTTGAGCTAAGGCATGTGAAAAGAAGACTTTACGATCGATGGGGTCGTATGAAAGGCTTAATTAGCTCTCAAGCCACCGGAAATTCTCACCCGAGTAGGCTACGTACATGTAGGCTACATACGTACATAATAGGGGACCGTACCTATAGGCCTATAGTGGCAACAACAAAGGAATATTTAGCAGGGGAGTTTCCCGATTAGATGGAGTTTTTAATGGCGAGATGAATTGGACGAATAGGTTTTAGTTGTGAGATGAGAACAGACTGCAGTGTATAGGCCTACGCTAGCCTGTACGATAGTTTACAGTTTAGACAGGCTTTCCATATATAATGATAGGCCTATAGCTGCTGACTGCACATCGTAAGGAAGATGACAAAGACCTGTAGGACCCAGATTTGCATGATATAAAAAGAAGCAGACGGCTGATAGGCTGTGCGCATTGACAGGTTAACTGCTAACCTGATCAACCGTTGTCATATTCATTCAACGTTTATTGAGCTGTAGGCCTATAGGCCAGTGGCCTATAACTCAAAGGAGGCTATAGCTGGGCTCATAAGATAGGCCTACATGTAGCCTATGGCTGCAGCTGGCGGTGGATTATCTGCAACAGCAGCTGAGGTCCGAGCGACTACTTGGCTGCCATGTATCATATTGATTGGCCACAACTATACAGCCCGCGATGATCTAACTTTGGAGGCTGGGGCGGTGGCGGAGACAAAACGCCTCTCTCCTTCGAAAGCGGTCTTTTTACGACTGTGGCTCTAACGTACGCAGGTATACAGTCAGTCGGAGCGGGCGGACGGCCATGTAGGCTACATAAAGGAAAGAAGAGTGGTTACCGCATTCACAACTAGCCATAGTATTGTGTCGTTTGCGAATTGTAAGCTGGGCTGTCGATCGGCCGCTTGTCATCAATTGATAATGCATTTGCACTCGTATCGATCCATGATAGAAAAATGACTATGTGACCCGATCGCTATCGATTCCTGCAGTGATACCAAATCATGATGGATTTTCGGCTGGAGCGCTTCAAGAGTTTTTTCAGAAGCACGTAGGCTAGGCTACTCTCAGAAACTAAGCTTCTGAGATAGACTAGACCCTGTACAATAACGTTTTCTTCAGCATTCAGAGGATTTTCTTCGCTTTAATTACCAGTCATAACTCATAAAAGAGAAGAGCTGCCACCAGCAAAAAATAAAAGTCCTTCTTTCTGGAGTCTAAAACAGAAGAGCAACAAATAAAAGCCCTTCGAGATCTGTTCTTTTCTGGAGTCTGTTTTCATTTACACCGGTGTTTATTAGGATCATGAAAGACCCGAACGTTTCGAGCCTGGCAATCGATTGTGTAAGAGACACTCGTGATGAAACCTAGGAGCCATTCTAAGCAAAGAACTTCGAGCAGGTCCACGCAAATTAGGTTTTATGGTTTAGGTAAGAAGGCGTAGGCGGACCGCAGTAGCCTATTATCCTACGTTTCGCGTCTGATCAAAGAAGTTGGACTACGTACGGACACCGTAATATAACGAACGTAGGATCAGCTGGTAATCGTCACCTTCGACGTCTGCTGCAGGGCATGTCGAGAAGTGCAAGGCATAAGGGAAGAAATGTTTTCAGGAACAAAATTCCGCCTTTGGTCGAGACAGTCGTCTTCCAAGGTAGGACGATAGTCTATTATATAGTACACTACGCACAGCTGAGTCTTTGGCTGCCCTATCTTACCCCCTGCCATCCTAATTAGTCTAATGCAATTAGACACCACTGTTTTTGTGGGTGTCACCAGTTGGGAGGACGTCGATCGTGACGTCGAAGTGGCGTCTAGGATTTTCTGTAGGTCCTGTCAGTGGTGTAGTCCTAAAAAACGAAGTGGGGGAACGCCTGGAATTTTTTTGAAACTGTTGAATGTAAAAAAATGAAAATAAAATTAATAAATGTAACTATGTAAATTTATACATAGGGATTTGTTATTTGTACCATATTGTATTCAAGTATTCAAACATTCTCTGTAGTTGGCGTTGAATCAGTTAATGTAACAAAACCTCCCTGGAAAAAAGTGGGGGAACGGCGTTCCCCCGCGTTCCCGCCCCACTACACCACTGGGTCCTGTCACTCGAATCAGGATTGTCTAATACTATTTGCTGTTCCGTGGGAGATGCGAATACAAAATGCAAATGCATTCTCCTAAATTTAAGTTACTATGTTTCAATCAAACGTACAGCATGTGGTTGAACTTGGTAATTGTATAACCACAAAGGCGAAAAATAATGGTGGCCTATAATTATATAAGCCTAATATTTACTGAATCTGCAATGGCAGTGGCACATGTTGGAACTCATTGCATAGTGGACAATTTTGCATTATGCATCTATGGCTGAACTAATTTTGAATGTAGGCTATATCTCTGACAGTCTGACTAGACTGTATTGATCAGAAATCATTGTAGCCTAGGGGCGGATCCAGGGGGGGCTTATCCGGCCATGGCCCCCCCCATTTAGAATTCCCATGTATCGTGCCCCCCCCCCCAATTGGATTGAACATGCCGTGGAACAATGTATATATTGTACAATTTGGCCCCCCCCACTATTAAGAAATGCCCATGCATTGCGGCCCCCCCTCCATTTTGAAATGGAATGACTAAAAAAAAGGTCATCAACTTTTTTGGGTGGATACGAAAGAAAAATTTTCCAGACCCAAGGCAAAAAATTTTTCCCGGACCCAACAAGACCAAAATTTTTTTGCCCTCCCCCCGTCCAAAGTTTCTGTATCTGAATTACAGAAGGATGCAGAAAAGGAATCGACAAAGAATAAATCGAAAAGCACGTCTGCCGTACCCAAGGGTGAAGATGACGGTAGCAGACAGGCAAATGCTCGACAGGACAAATCCCATCTTCAGAAACTGCAGGAGGACTATGCCAGGTATTAGCTTAGGACCACTGTAATTTATTCACAATTTTAAACGTAGCTGAGATATCAATCAAAATATTTTGAAACTAATATCATGTATTGTTTGATTCTACGTAAAGGATAATAATTTGGCCAAGTGGAAAATAGATCTAAAACAGGGTGCTGTAAGACTCAGAGGAAACTGCTTATATATGCTGAGTCACATGAGGCTTTTCCCTAACGTCATGCACTCAAGATTGCTTGCTCATGTGAGCTTGACCATTGATACCTTTGACTGTGGCATTCTTCAGAGGATTCTTGAAATGTTCTTTGATGTCATGGGCTATCCTTTGCAGGGGCTGCTTAGAACTGTTCTGTGTCTCTGCATGACAGGTAGGCTCACCTGCAGTAGTCTTGATTCTGTTGGATCAGCTTAGTCCTCAGCCTTGGCTGCCTGGTAGGAGTCCATTCTAGGTGTTACACTTTCTAAAGTTTGTAGTGCTGACCTACACCATATTCTGTCCTCTGTGTCATCAGTATGCTGATGATACTCGGGCATACATTATGGCCAGACTATAATATGCATTCTCCTTAGTTGAGAAAATTTCTGATGCATCTGATGCATCTTTCACTTGGATTAAATTGTCTAGCTGCATTCAACAGGATCTATCTGAAACCAAACTGATCTCATCTGGCTATGTAAACATTGGCAGAGGTATTGTATTACTGGCAGCTCCAGTGCTTTTCCACTTCATCCTTGGACCATGGATTGACCGCCTGGGAAATGTATCAACATGCTTTTATCATATGCACCAGTTACACTTTATGCGCGTAATTTATGTTGCTCTCTCTCTCCTGAGGCTGTTGTCTACTGTGATATATGCTTTCATAATTATTATGTACTAGTGTCGACAATGGTAATGTCATCTAGGCAGGCTTTTCTCCTTTCGCATCAGCCAACTTTTCAGTATGTGCAGCTAAGCTATAGGATTCCACAGTTCAATCCATAGTTGTAAAAAACGTTTTTTTCCGTTTTTTATTCTCTCCCAAAAACGTCGTTTTTTTCGTATTTTATTTTTCCCATCGTTTTTTATCGTTTTTTATTTTTTCTTTATCCTTATTTATTCATTTACTTTCTAATATTATATTCCCTAACTTTTATTTTTCCTGATATTTCTTATGTTTTCTGCCAACTCTCAAGAATCCAGCTAACCAAAGTCATTATTTCATCGTTTAACATCATCATTTAAGAGATAGCCTACGTGCAGTAGGTCCCTAATCAAGATTTTCATGGTTAAAATGCGGTTTTAGGTGTAGCAAAGTCAAATTATTTTCCGTTTCCGTTTTTTATCGTTTTTTTGTCGTTTTTTTTATTATTTTGAAAAAAACGTCGTTTTTTACCGTTTTTTATTTCGTTTTCATCGTTTTTTACATCTATGGTTCAATCATATTTCTAGTTACATGTATATACAGAATGTGCTCATTGGTTTCCCATGCCAGGTCATAATGAGTCTAAGATACTCCTGCTGATGTGCAACTGCTGTGATGTGCAACATGCTTTTGTCATATGCCTGTTTACAAAGGAGCTACATATTTAGTGGTCCTGGTTCGTTGATCCCTAGGCATAAGGTCCTGATTATCCAATTTCCCTGTAGACCTACTTCTGCTCTAAAAATGTAGCTTCGCCAAGAGACCCTTTAGTGGAAACAGACTGCCATGCAACCTGCAAAATGAGCTTTTTACTTTTGATCTATTACTCTGGCTCTTTCTCTATTTCATCAGCAATTCTTCTTCTTCGCGTATGCTACTGCTCCAGGTCTTGTCGGAGCGTGGACCGGGATTCGGATGAATTCGGTCAGCTGGTGGCATCCTTAGTTTCCCCGAAGGTACTCACAGGGAGGGCGCACCTGGATTGACCCAGGCTTCGTGAACGCGGATGCCATCCTCCCAATTGAAAACATCAGCAATTGAAAACTAGTCTAAATATTTGCTCATAGTCTTTCAGACATTAATGTCTGTATACTGTAATTTATTAGACAATTTTTTCAGAGCAAAATTATGGAAGGATTCCATGGACCATAATGGCATATAATACGTTAATATATATATATATAAATATATATATACACTGTGTCCCAATAAATCGAGACCCCTTTTTATAATGTGAATAAAACAGGCAAATCTTAATCGATTTTCAAAATTTTAAAACTGTTTTTATCCTGAGATAATTATCTTACATTGATTCAAATATGAAGTTTCTGGCATGAATATTGACGTCACAATTACGTCATTTGCATCAGAGAATTCCAATGTTAAGTACCGAAAAAGTTGTGTTCGGTATGTCACATATGAATTCTCTGATGCAAATGACGTAATTGTGACGTCAATATTCATGCCAGAAACTTCATATTTGAATCAATGTAAGATAATTATCTCAGGATAAAGACAGTTTTAAAATTTTGTACATTTGGAATAAAGCAAAAAGCCAAAAAACCATAGATGAACAATGAACATCGAATGCTTAATGTGCTGCGATTAAGATTTGCCTGTTTTATTCACATTATAAAAAGGGGTCTCGATTTATTGGGACACAGTGTATATATATATATATATATATATATATATATATGATAAACACTGATAATACTTAAACAAAATCAAAGTAAGAAACTAATTTCCTTTCATGTTTTAGAGGAACTGCAGAGTGTGTGTGCATGTGTGTGCGTGAGAGAGACAGACAGACAGACAGAAGACACAGAGAGAGAGACAGACAGAGAAATATATAGAGAGACAGAGAGGGAGGATGGGAGGAAGGGATTCATGGACAAATCTTATTCTGTAGTTTTTAAAGTCAAACAATTTATAATGTTATTCATTTATACACATTATTAAGACGGCAATGAAATTAAAATGTCTGTGAGCCTCTGGGCAAATGAAGGTAACACACAATGCAAAGCAGCACATTAAGCATTCGATGTTCATTGTTCATCTATGGTTTTTTGGCTTTTTGCTTTATTCCAAATGTACAATCTATGCCACATAATAGCTTTTGTGTCTACAGACATTGATAAAGCAACTGAACTTGTCTTTCTTCACTCATCTTCCCCCCTCCAACCCATCTTCCTCCTCCAACCCATCTTCCCCCTCCAACCCATCCACCCCCTCCATCCCATCTTTCCCTCCAACCCATCTTTCCCCTTCAACCCATCCACCACCTCCAACCCATCTTTCCCTCCAACCCATCTTTCCCCTCCAACCCATCTTCCCCTCCAACCCATCTTTCCCTCCAACCCATCTTTCCCCTCCAACCCATCTTCCCTTCTCCAACCCATTTGTCAGGCTATCTTGCTGCATTGCCTTGGGCTCCATTGAGTGTATCTGGTCTGGTGCTAACTGGTTCCAATCCAATCATATCTTACCCCATGGAGACAAGGAGGCAGTCTGTCTTCATCAACAGAGCAACATCAGACCAGGTACCGCATTCATCTGCGGCATCCATCAAGTGTCTCTCCCCTACCCTTCTTCTTTTCTCTTTGTACACCACCACTCTGAGTGGTTTACTGAATGAAAACAGTCTGATACACAATCTTCACTCCGATGATACTGAACTTTACAATTCTTTCGTCGCCCCACCTCTCTTTTGCTATATGATCTAACATCTTTAAATATTATCTTGGATAACAGAAAGCTTTTAAACCCATCCAAAACGAGTTTATATTTTCTCCACCGTGCAGGAACTAAAGTAATTTAATTCGTCTCAAAATGTTGCTAAATTGTATTTCTCTCAGACCTGTCATTCAACGAACAGATTAACTCTAGGCCTATATATGCAGATCTGTTTTTTCCCACATCTATGATATCCATAGGATTATGTTAGGCCTACATGTTCCCATTTCTTCCATAACTTGCTTGACTTAATCCCCGATCTCCAGCCGCCTTGGCTATTGCAAATCGCTTTTTTATCAGCGTTTAAAAAGCTGATTTGATCAAGCTCTGAAAAGTTAAAAATTAAATGGCCATGTAGCTATCATTAAAACTAAAAATACAACCGTATTATGACCTATCCTGAATTACTACTCTGCCTGACAACAAAGAAAGCTGGAAACTGTCAAACTGTCTAAATGTATACAAGAGTTTACATTCAGTCAGCCATATTATATTCAGTATATGCTCACCACAAAGACTTCTTTGTACTTGGTCTTCTGACTTTCTTAATCTGACTTTCCATGAGCAAAGATGGCTGTCAACCATGCACCATTTCTATAGTTCTTCTGGTCCTGGCCTTAGACTCTGGATTTCTCATCTGACAAAAGTTTACTGTGCAAAGTCTGTTCTGGCATTCATATCTCAAAAATTAGCATTCACCTTTTCTGGACTCATTTCCTATCTAGGCTGTTTCTTTGTCTTGCGCAATCACTCCCTCCTTGACTTTTGACTAAACTCACCATAGAATTTGGTTCATAGAACTACTTTACTTAGTTGTAAGTTGTAACCAACAACAGATGCTTTGAACATTATTACAGTTGTGCTGTAGAAGTTTTAGATTAGATTAGATTAGTCTAAAGATTCTCCTTTGCTTGAACTTCACTTTACACTAATCATCGTCCTGGGTGTTTGTCCAACTTTCAGACTGGCAGAAACTGTTGAAGAATTGACTCCATACAAGACTAAGGCCTTTGCCTTGGAAAAGAAACTAACTTACATCACCAAGTCCTTTGAGGTGGGTGTCATTCACTGATTGAGGTTGTGGTGAGATTACTACCAGTAGTAGGAAATCTTTCTGAAAACACTTAGCTAAGTGGAACATGCTGGTTTTTGATTATAACTGAATGCAGATGGCTCTGAAAGGCACTGCAGTAACTTGCACAAATACATGAAAGCTGGTTTGGATTAAACAGGGAGATGGAAAGAAGTGAAATAATTATAGTGTAGCATGTTTATGCATATGTGAATGCATACATGTGTCTATTTTATGTATACAGGTGTGGACTATATATGCATGTAGATATGTTTGCATCCTTGTATGTGTGCTTGCATGTGTGCATGTATGAATGTATGTTTGCACCGGTTCATACAACAGCTTAGTTATGGGAGAACTCATTGCTTTTTTGGTTAACTTGTTGTTGCTAATGACTTCAACATCGTTTAAGTTGATATGTGCTGCGGTTTTGGGTTTGAAAAGTATTCATCAGGTAGTTAGTGTGAAATGAGCCTTTAGTATTTGCTTCATTTAGCAAATTTTCGACACCTTCAGTGTTGTGTCATATTCATGTGTGCCCTTCTGAGCTTTGTAAGCAGGGTAATAGTAAATGCGTACCTGATACTATTTTACTATATTCGCATTTTTATTATTTGTATGCTTGTGGAGCATAGGAATATTCTCATAGTTGTGGCCTTATCTGTGTTGTTCTTGTGGTGATGTTTCTGCTACTCAGTGGCGCAGCCAGGAATTTATTTTGGGGGGTTGGGTGTTATGGCCTGGCCGGATGTTCTATCTGACACCAACCCAACAGTATACACTATACAGTAAATAAAAAGGGAATAAAGTAACAAAGGGAATAAAGTAACAAAGGGAATAAAGTAAGAAAAACAATTGTTACTACAAGCAATTGGTTTTCTTTTTCTTATTTAAGTGAATAATAATTTTTTTAAAAACTTTCCTAAGCCAATGTAGGGGATTTAACTCTCTAAACCCCTTGTCGACACCACTGCTGCTACTGACCTATTTCGGTTCTATAAGACTTGTGATAAAATTCTCTGCAGAATTTTTTAGGGGATGCCTATTTCCTAAGTAAAAACTTTTTAGACAACACAGCTTTTTAATGGGAGATGACAACCAAAAGACAGTTTTAAGTCTACCCTGTACCTTTGCCTTTGTTGCTAAGTAGCTGATTACAATGTGAATGTCAAAATAAGTAAACGCCTTGTGGAAGCACAGCAATATTTGCTTACTGTATATTAGGTAGATAACAGCAGGTGGCAGCCAAAAAGATTTATATTGAATGATTACCGTATAATTAATATGTGCAGAGTTGTGCTAACCAGATTTAAGTCATAGCAAATTGTATCCACAAAACCTTAAGCATGTAGGAATAGCATTCTGCCTGCCAACAGGTTCTAATGCACATGACAAGCAGCTCATGGGGATGGACGTTCCCCAGGCAGGTTTGATTGCCCAACTATAAACAAGACAGGTAGAACTAGAAGTCGCACAACTCTGGTATACAGTGGGGGCATTCCACGGTATTGTGGTCCATGAAGGGTCAATAACAAATATTGGAATTATAAGTTGTTACTAATTTCTGGTATAGCTAGATGGTTCTAGTATAAGAATCCAAAAGAATTTGTCTTTCTGCCCTCATCGTTTTGTGTCTACTTTGCTTCAAAGTGCCAACTTTCATTTTTTTTGCGTTACGGACTCTACATGCAATTTTTAAATGCTAAATTTTTAATGGAAATCCAATATGGAATATTTTTAGTTGGACATCGTGACCATGGTGAGAGTAAGTGATAAATACTTTGTGATCAAAAATTCACCTTATCATGTGTCCAGATTTGCTGGAGCAAAACATGAGTTGTAGAGTCCGTAACATTCTGGGGCTTCTAATTAGTTTTTCAGGCATTTCGAATTGAACAGTAAACTTGTTATCTCCAATCCTCTGATTCACCATTATGGGCTACTCAGTCAACATAAATTACTTTTCCTAATATTCCTTTAAAATCTTCTATGCGAAGTTGAAAATTGTTACGGACTCTACAAAATTGTTACGGACTCTACAAGCACAAATTCATTTTATGAGATAGTGGCTACAATTGTCATAAATTATGCATGGAAGCTAAACATTAGACATATATATCTTGTTAAAATAATTCCTTTTATTCATCCCTCCCTAAGCTACTATGTGGATAGCATGGAACTAGTCAACAATTTTCAGCCATTTTGAATTTTTTAGCTAACATAATTATAATACACATTAATCAACATTTAGCACGAGATATTTATGAGTTTTATTATTTATTCAGTGCATTTTATTGATTTATAAATGCTTTTAAAACAAGGGTCCATGGTTAGTACATTTAAATGAATAGTTTGCTATTTAATTTCCCTTGATTATTCATAGAAATGGTGAAAACTATTAATGTGGACAGTATAGGCAGAAAGTCTACAACAATATATAGTTCATGCCATGGCAACTGAACGTACTTACAGAATCTGATTCAAGTAGCCTACCGGTACTTGCAGAATCAGATTATGATTTCTTTTACCATGAGCTCTATATGTTCAAGAAAGCAAGATTCTATACGTGCTAAACTCAGAACAAATCCAGGGCCAGAGCGCCGCCAGAAACGGGTACTGCTCCTCAAACTTAGAGAAGCACACAAGATTTGTGCACTGGAAAATGTGTAAACGTTGGTTTGTCTAAATTTAATTTGTTCCATGTGTCCAGAAGATGTGGTAACTGAAACAAGATTAAGCTACTAAGGTGCAAGTTGTGAAGGATAACTTGGGCAATCTGTTCGACTTTCGAGACAGAATTGACCAGTTATGAATCACCAATGATCAGATTGTAGAAAAGCTATATGCACCAGCAATATGTGAAAGAAAGAGGTCTTTTCAAGTTCATTGACCGTGTGGTTAGTGTTACAGACTGACCCAAGCTCAGTCACTTCTGAAACATTAAGAGCCTTAACACCGATGTTTGAACAGTGCAAACGTTCCATTGATTGTTGGTGACGACAAAACAACATAATTTGTTCAAGTTGAGATCTGAAACTTCTCGTAGTACCTTGCAAACAAGTGAATGATGAAAGTAATTGCTAAAAATTAACTGCTTTCATGGATATTAATCAGTTTTTGGGCATGATCCATAACTGTAGAGTCCGTAACGTAGAGTCCGTAACGCATAGTGTGTACATTAAGTGAGTGCTCAACATTAGTACGTATCATGAAAAAGAAATGCAATTATGGCCTTATCAGCAGAAATGGCTGGCATATCTAAGATTGTGTTTCAAAAGAATGTGTGTATAATAACTTCACAGAAAATCAAAACAGTTCAGTCATCAAAAAAATTCAGGGAACTTTCATGTAGAGTCCGTAACGAAAACTTTTTAATTCACCAGAAATGATACATAACAGCCAGCAAAGTCTAACTAATATCAAACTAATCTGTGATTGAAGCGGCATTTGGGAAAAATATTTAAATAATTTAAACAGTAATCTTCTGTCTGTATGAAGGGCTCAAACTCTCCGAAATGTAGAGTCCGTAACATTTTGAATACCGTGGAATTGCCCAGTGTAGACGTGTGGTAGTTGAAACAAGCATGAACATTAGTCAGATCTGAATTTCAGCATATACAGTTATACACAGACACTATTGTGTAATGCTGACTGCCCTTGACAGTACAAAGATAAGACTCAACCAGATGTCGACAGACGTCACAGTAACGAGAAAAGAAGAAGTAAGGAAGGCTAGTAGGTGGAGTTTATTTATGACCCTATCCCCTACGACCATCACCACCCAACCACCCAGGAGGAACGAGTAAATGATAAACAGGTTTTTTTTGCTAGACTAGGCATGTGCTGATTTTTACAAGTATCTGTTTAATATGACAAACCAGCGCATATATTTATAGTAACCTAGCTGGAGAGAGACTGCAACCGAAATGCAGAACTTGCAGAAGAGACCGGCCTGCAGAAAGTCAGTTTCAGTGTTTCTATCAGCAAATTCAGCTACAGCTCTAGTATGTCATTTCGTGAACCAAAAGAAAATTATGAAGTCTGCATGGATGGTAGTCATTCGACTAAAAGTACTACATGTACATACTAGCTGGTACTTCACCACAGTGGTTAAAGTGGTTTGGGTGAGCAGTGGGAACGCCAGCTGTGAGCAGTGGGAACGCTGATGAAGATTTTTTGGGGAATGCCCATGTTTCAAGGGTTCCATGCATGATGAGCAGTGGGAACGAAGGCCAAGAAATTCGAGAGCACTGGGAACGCGTTCCCACCCACTTTAAACCCTGCTTGACCAACGTTAGTCATATATCATTATCATCATCATCATCATCATCATCATCATCATCATCATCATCATCATCATCATCATCATCATCATCGCCATCATCATCATCATCATCATCATCATCATCACTCCACTCTTTGTATGTAACGTAATGTAGCACGAAAGAACATCCACTAAGAAACCCAGCACCACTCTTGACCTGAAAACACTACACTGTGCAATAAACCAAAATATATTTATAGTTTCATCCAGAATGTCTATAGAGGTTAAACTGTGGCAGTCTTAACTGATCAGGTGATTAGATAAATGCCTTGATAGGTGAAAGAAGTTTGGCATAAATAAATAGCTGCTGAGGTTGAATTATGACAGAGAAAGGCGAATCGATACTCGACTGCGATAGCATCTTTGGAGGCTGAAAACGAGCAGCTGCAAGACGAGATGGGTCGAATGAAATCCATCTGTGGCAACTGCTACTTCTGCTGCAGACATCAGATGATAACTGCTGCACAACAACATCCAGAGGTAGCTGCTAAGAAAGATATGTATAATCTCATCATCATCATCTGCCCAGTCAACCTATAGCTAGAGTCGACCCGGTTTTCACACAGCACAGATTAACCAGTGCACACTGCACACGCATAAGTCTTCATTTGAAATGCTGCTCTATGATTGGCACCAGTTGCCTGAAGTAGCAGTCATCTTTATCATTGTCTCTTGGATGTTTTGTATTGTCTCTGAATCCTCAGTTATATGCCAATACCATTATTGCTCTTCTTGCTGCTCCTGAGAATGAATTAAATACTTGAATGAATATGTTTATTGCACCTGACTGGATTTTATAGAGCGCCAGTAAATTATCTAAGCTTTTTGTCATGGCTTTTGCACTGAGAAAATCTCGAGGTTTGCATTTAAATGAGATCTTCAGCTATTTGGCACAGTAATTGAATGGTCCAAAACTTTCTTAAATAATGTGTCTTTTGCAAACGTTTTCATTGTTTACTGCAATGCTACCAAAAGCTAAACACAATTCATGAACATATCCATAATGATCCCTCTTTGAAGTATAAGAGTAACAACAGTAATTGCCTGTGGATTTGCAACAGCATTTCCAGGGTCCACAAAGAACGGTGCAGAGCTCCACAGAATCGCTTGTGTCAAGCAAGTCGTGCCGACGACTGCAGAAGCTGGAAGAAGAGCAATCTGCGATCGTCGAAGAGACATCGAGACAGAAGCAAGAGACTTCAAGATGTCTGGAACAAATCTCCAGTGAAGTCATGAAGGCACTTGTCTCCCAAAAGGTACTTCTAAGACTTCAAGTCTTTTTAGACTGTCTGGAAACATGATGGTAGAAGCCAGTCATTGCAGTCAACCAGTTCAACAAGGGCAGGTTGACTAGATTGTCTTGGGTAGCATGAGAATTGTAGAAAAATAACTGAGGTGTCAGACTATGATCCACAATTCCACATGGAGTTGGGCATGAAAAGAAGACTTTCTTGTGGGTCCCTAAGAAAGAATAGCAGGGTTAAACACCCCTCAAACGCCATGGCAATTCTCACCCTGTTCTTGGACCAGTCAATATAAGGCCAATTAGGTACGGGTAGTGACTTTGACAAGGTCCTATCAACCAAATTGGTTTTCCGCTAACTACATTGACTGAGGCCAATTATCTGGCATGAGTGAACTAAATTGAGCGGGGTCAGTTGGTAAAATCGACAAGGCATATGGATGTATTTCATCCATGAAGAGGTAATCTGTCCGCTCTTAGCAGAGACAATGAAAGACATATATTACAAGTTATCTTACTTGTGGATAAAATCTGTTGTGTTTGGTTGTGTTTTTCACATCAACCTCTGCAGATGGCTTGTCAGACCACAGCAAGGAATTGGATTAGAATGCATTCTATTATCTATGAATTATACCATCTAAGGCATGAGTCTTAAGAAACACACCACACACTGTGGCATCTCGCATCTTTCATTTGCATAAAAGCGTGCTGGGCACATTATAATTATTATAATTTTTTATTATTATTTTCAACAATCAACATCATCATTATAATATTCTATTTCTTATTGCTCCATTATTAAATATATTATTGCTATTATTATTTATTTTTTAATTTTCAGTAGGCCTATTGCTACTACTATTATTTTTGTTAGAATGGAATAGAATATTCTTTAAAAAGCCAAACAGACGCAAAGCAATACAACTTCATAGTTTCGCTTGCCGCTTAGATCTTTAGTGTCTAACAGAGTATAAAACTGTCAGATATCCGGATTTTTGGTTGTGATAGGTCTTACGCAGGGACTGTACTCAACTGCAGTGCAGAATTCAACAGCTGGAAAAGCAGAACAACCAGCTGACTGAGGCTGTCTTTCGTCAATATCCACCATTATATCATTCGCAGACAGATTTTCTGGCAGGCCAGGTCAGAAACATAATAGACCGTCATTAAGTTGTTCAGCAGTTCAGCTCATTTTTCATCATGTCGTTCTGTGTTGAAAAGAATTTATTCTGGAAATTGATTGTCAGCTTATGCACTTCAGGAGTGAATTTTAAAGCTCCTAAAGTTGATTGTCAAAATTAAAAAGTACCAAAATATATGCCAAATATGGTTCCAAATGCAGGCATATCAACAAGGTGTCTTGCAAAATGTCAAACTAAAATGTGGAAGAGCTCTATGTGTACCTAGTTGGCACAATGCTCAGTTTTATAGGCCTGTCGATCCAGTAAACAGTTCCAGACTCTCAAATAACAACATGCAAGACTTGCTGGATGCAACAGAACTCCTAAATAAAATAATCATTTTAAACTTAAATTTTCTACTGTTATATTAACCTTAAAGGCATGGTAAAATTATGTTGCGTGTTCATTAAACTGTAAATTGTATTTTTATTTAATTTTGCAAAAACTCCAATAATTTCTCAATGTGTTTGAGATATGTTAGAATAATGAATAATCATTAATGAGTTTCATGTGTCTTTTGTAGAGAAATGAAAAATTCTTGGCCTATCATACACAACTTCAACTGCATTCACCACAAGACGCGGTTTCGTTGCCCAGTCCTTCTGCGATGGAAACAATAAAATACGAAGAACAGACAATGTCTCAGAAACTATTTCGATACCCACCGAACCAAAGATTTGGTGTAGGAATCTGCAGACCAACTTCAGACTGCGTGTCATATAGTAGTTACATTCCAGAGCAGGTTGCGTTGAATTCAAATTCAGCAGACAATATGATTACAAACTACAACTGCCAACTTGCTCCTTTTCACAAGAATGTCTCGCACGGTGATGTTGTGACGAAGAATGCAAAACATTGCTTGAGCGACGACCATTTTCTTGACATTAGAAATGAAGTTAAACATTCGCACAGCTGGGATTTGAGTCGAGGTTCAACTCTAACGCTGCGCGACGAGACGACCAACAGCGAGAATGATTCGCAGAGCAAAAACAGTTTCAACAGAGGATCAACGTTTTCGCTAAACGACATCTTGGACGGCGACATTGATGAACTGCAGCTTAACATTCAGAGTGAGGAAGGCTCGATAAACGATTCTGCCGTTAACACAAACAGCATCAAACGGCCTGGTTATATAATAGAATCTGCGGAGTCTCAAAAGAATTACCAGCAACAAGACAGTAAACATCTGATGTTAATGGGCAACACGAAAGACACGAGTGCGTTACCAATTGCAAGTGAACGCAGTAAAAGAACTTTCAAAGAGCAGAAAGAAACGATTCAGGTGCCTTTTTCAAGAGCTTCAAAAGATGTACAGTCAGGGATTAGCTTAGATAATTCTGATGCTGCTAAGCAGATAACTGCTGCTCAAAAACGACATAGGTATTCGCATCCTGCTGCATTACCAATAAAGAGTGCCTTAAATTCGGAGGTGCACGAAATTTATTACTCTGGAACTGAAAATTCAACCGAGTTGAAGATGGCTGAAGCGAGCAAGGCCTTGCAAACTGTTACGAGAACAAAACAAGCTGTTCAGAAGTTTCAGCTGTGGAATTTCGAAACGTTTTTCGGTGATAGTGACACAGAAAAGCTTGGAACAATAAAGGAAAGAACTGTTTGCGTCACAGGAAGTCAACCTCAGATATCCGAAACTGAGGTTGGACTAAGCGGAGCAGCGGCTGAAAACACCGATCGAGGAAAAGTGGTTACCAACAATACCAAGATATCAACATCAGTTGAGAAGGATAACTTGAAGAGGATTCAATCGAATGAAAATCCTGAAAGGCGGAATCGGACGCAGAGGAGTATCTCAGAGGAAAATATCCCACACCAAAGTCCAACACTGCAAAGTCTGTCACAGAGGAATATCTCAGAGAGGAATCTGTTAAAAGAAACTTCACTAAATATGGACATCTATGCCTCAGGTGGAAGTCCTCTAGTTGCAAGTTCACCCGATAGCAATGCCTTGTGGACACATAACGTGCCTGTGAATCTACATGAAACTGACCCATCAGAGGATAATCACTTTGACCCATCACATGCAATACACTTGATCAAGCAGCAAGATACAACAAATAAGCAAGACGTCAGGCCAAACTATTGCGACTACGACCCTGAGCAAGTGATAGAGTCAGAGGAGAGAGAGCACAAGCAGAACGACATTTCTGGAGAATCAGATGATATAAAATCAGAGATGGAAAGCGTGGTTCATAAGAAGAGAGAACATTTTGGCATTTCAAATGAAAACATTTCAAAAGACCTAGCAAAGGATGTGATCATAACAAAAGATAAAGTTATGGCTCTCACCACATACTTTGAGGAAGTACACGTGGAGCAGTGCCCTGACTGCCAGCAAAGTGGTTCAAGATGCAGAATAGTGTCTGCTTATAGACATACCATAGGTTCAAGGGATAATTCGTTATCGGAAGATGACTCACATCGATTGGATGGATATAGATCCATTGATTTGGATCGGAGTCAGATGAAAAAGTCTCAGAGTGATGCAGGTGAAAACGTCAAAACAGGTGAGAAGCATGATTCGCAAACAAATGAGAAACTTACGTCTCCCATGTCAACAAGTGAAACATCAAAATGTGAAGCAGCAGTTAATAACACATCAATATGTGATACGTCTGTACAAGGAACACCACATGTAACATCACATAATTTCAACATTTCAGAAGATATTCTATCTAGTGAAACTGGTTTAAAGGTAGGCACGAGGAATGCCAGAGGAAACAGTGGTGAATTAAGCGATTCACAGATTGAAGACAATCTTTTAAAATATGAAGCGAAGGAGATAAACAAAACAAATAAAACTGAACATGAGCAACTTAAACACGATTTAATTTCTTCTGTGGGTGAATCGAAATTCATCACCAGGAAAATCGAAAGTACAGAAGATCACAAAGGTAGAGGCCTAAAGATGCGTCTGCTGGATGGAAACAAACTGACGACAACAACGACCTCTGTTGAGCAGGTGGTAAGCAAACGCATTCAGTGGAAGTCTCTACCATCCGTATCTGTCGCTACATCCGACAGTCACCTCCCATTCCAAGTTAAATACATCCGAACGCTTAGTCTCAAATCTTTCTCAGATGTCCTAACTCCTCCTCCTTCACCAAAATTACATAAATGCAATGACAATACCAAACGTTTAGGTCATGAAGCATGTGGCCTCACTGAAGGAGATGGCAAAGACATGTCTAATATTTCAGCGACTGCTCAGGAATCACAGCGTGAAACTGAAAGCCAGCAAAATGACCAACCGCAATTGAATCGTCAAAAGAAAACCGGCAAAACACTTAGTGAAAAGCAGGTCCACAATCCTTCAGAAGAAAAGTCTCAGGATTGCCTTCAAAGTTATGACCATGCCAAACCGTTTACAGTCTTAAGTGAAAATAAATCTGAAGCTCAAAATTTTCCTCAAGCAAGTCATTTGCATTCTCCGATTCAGACCAGAAATCAGGGAAAATTTGAAGTATACAGCCAAGATGAATCTCTTTATTGCGTTCAAAATTATCCACAAGATGACCTGATGGATGATCATCTATATCCGAAACATCACAGTCCGATAATGAATCCATTTGCTGTGGATGAAGCATTCAAAGCTCAACTGCAACAGGTTAAAGGATGTGCAACGTTGTCTACTATTGAAATGCAACCAGACAACAGACGTGATGAAGAACTGACCTGTAGTGCCTATCCAGACCTTCTTAGCAGCAGTCGGCCTAAAGTAACGATGCGCAGGTCACAAAGAAGTCATGAAATGGAAGCAAAATGCAATGTGCTTACAGAAGAGGACATAATGAAATATCGGCTGGACTGTCATGATAGCAGAAGAACAACGATGGATAGCAACTATCCAAGAGATCTTCCGTCCAACATTGTCTCACTAGCAGACATGGTAAATACATAATCCATTCATACAAGATTATTATTATTATTACATGTATTAGTAATCAGTAACAACTATAGCACAGTGTATAATACACAAACCACCCACTGTGACAACACACCGAAACTAGATAATAATCACGTCATTACTTGGGTCAATTTACCTACACAAAATTTACTCAAGACTTGTTCTATAATTCTATAGTTTGTAATGTGAACATGCATGCATGTATGTAAGTATGTATGCATCAAGGCACTTAATAAAGCACTTTAAAAGAGCTGCACACATGGCTATGCAGGTGATCCATTTTAATTTGAAAGTGTTTCCTGTAAGAGTCAAATGCATGAGTACGTTAAGTGTATTGGAAGATTGTTCCAGGATTGTTCAAGAGAAGGCATGGCTCTGAATGCTTTTCCATTTTTTGCCTGTTCTCTGCCTCCTCCATACACACCAGCACAGATGAGGTCACATGACCGTAAAGCCAGATAAAATACATGGCACCTACGATGGTTCTCTGAAGCATTTTTTTCAGTATGTAAATGAAGTGTAATAGCTGGATATTTATACAGTGCTCAGCTTGTACAACAAATCCTGGGCAGAGCACTTCTGGCTATTATCGAAATGCAGTGTTTGCTGCAGCTAGAGTTTTAATGCATTGGCCGAGTCATGTAAATGCATTTAAACTTAGTTAATAATCTGCTTGTATCCTTTCAACAGGGCAGCCCGGAAGATTCCGACAGCCTCCGAATCCTGTCAGCAAAGCCTCCTCTTCCACCACGCCGATTCCACGTTACCAAGTACTACGTCAGAGACAGCGGCTCAAATCCACTCTTGGATCCAAAGGATTTCTTTAACTTTGAAAATGAAGTTCTTAAATTCATTCCAGGCATGCCTCACACCAATGCAAATCCTGCTGGAAATGAATTCTTAAGAGAAGCCAACCAAAGAACCACCGTCTGGGACAGGGAAAGAAAGTACACAAGCCATTCGAGAGGAGCCGATTTCAACTATCCTGAAGCAGAGGCAGTGACGACGCATGGTGGGGAAACAAACAGCCTTGGACTTGATAGTGCAGCAGGTCGTCGTCTACAGTTAGCGGAAAATAGCAAAGCGGGCATTAGTGCATCAACACCTCAGGGATATCAGCCAGCGGTAGGCTGGCAGAGCAGTGGAAAACGTAACAGCTATCCAGATTGCAGTGGGAAGGATTACTCGCAACCACCTGCGTGGTGGGATGATAAAGACATTGCAGCAGCTGCTTCGGCCTCGCATCCGATTGTACGAGACGAAACGAGCAGAAGACCAGCTTCATTTCACTCTGAATCAGTCAACTGTCGACAACGCTTCAACAGCGACGCTCTGAATGCCGCTGCTCCTGCTGCTCACACAAAACTACCGACACACTACCCACATTTGGATAGTGAAAGCAGTCAGAAAAATAGTAAAGATACAGACAATGATTTTGTATTTAATGAAATCTCAAAACAGATCGAGAACCTACGACAGACAGTTAGTGAACTGCAGAAAAAGTCCACTGAAAACTAGTTACTTCTTGAAAACCCTTTACATGCACCAAAGTGTAGTACATGGTATGTGAGATCCTATACCTTCAGTCAGTAAAGGGTTAAATCTAAGTATGACTTTGATAGCAATACTGTTAATTCAGAATAAAATTATATAGATAGTAAATACACCAACATTAAAGGCAAGCAAATAGACAGATAATGTAGTAGATCTCTTGTATGAACATACACAACAGAACCGAGTCACAGTTGAGACTCGCTGTCTGTTACGGTTCTCTTCTATTAAATTTAAAATCTGTGCAGTACCTATTATAAATTGTCCGTCCACTGTAATATGACAGAATCCAGTTAACTTCAGAATATATAATTATTTTTTTCAGGTACCAGTCTCAAATATGTGTGTATACAAATGTCATGTATATTTCGAGAAACTAGGCATTCAAAATCAGACAACATCACAGAAAATGACATAGCCTCATTAGCCGGTACAGTTGTGGTAAACGTTACTTCCTCTGCAAACATGAAACTTTTCTAAAACTACTCTACATAAGATGCAATGTAAAAGAAAGCAACAGAATCCTGGTTGTCATTGGTCCTATTCTTATTTTTAGCACACTATACACCTGGAATCAAATACATTGCTCATAAATTAGAACGGACTATGCACCATAAATAAAATAAATCAAAGTTATGAACGTGTAAGTCATGTACCGGTATGTACCGGACCACCCGTACATGCATTTTTTAACAGATCTACTGCGCTCAAGTTCTTTAAGAAATTACTGTCATTGTAAAATTTTACATTCGGTCAGCATTGCTCTTGACATGCGAATATATTTAATCACTTGTTAAGGCAAATTGTGTTTGGTAAGTTTTGAAAATTTACATTAACACACATAAATTTTTAATCTGGTACAATTTCACATGTTCTGTGTGTGAAATTGTTACTATTACGCGCAACAACGGGAATCAATTTGTCTTCAATTTGTCTTCACTGTGTCCTAAGAAAAGCGAGATGCTTTGAGTTTGAAGGCCAAGCGCTTGACAAAAGAACCGGGCAGTGCAAGAGAAGCGAGTAGCTTGACCCTAAAAACAGAGAAAAACACCGTCAATTGTACATCGCATATTATTAGTAAACTCAATGGATTCTTGTTAGATATCAGGTTCTACATTGTGTATCAGATATATACTCAATCTCAAAGAGTGATACTCAAAACCAGCAACAGTAGAAAGCTATTGATTAAAAAAATCACCATTCGAATGCGATATAAACTGCTGCAGATCTTCAAGATTGTTCTATGCAATGACTGTGGCACTGTGCTACGCATTGCATGTGTAATTAATTAATTAATACGACTAAGAAAAACTGTGCAGCATAGACTTTCGAAAAACTGTGCAGCATAGACTTTTGAGATCTTCATTTTAATGAGCATGATGTGGCAAGATCCATAGATTGTGTGATTTGCAGATGCTTCAGTCTAAATAATCCATACTCAAAGCAATAGAAACTTACTATCAATCGACATAGAGATTCTCAACCAGTTTTGAAGGTAAGTTCTGAGATCATCTTCCTCGACGTTTATTGCGTTGAGGCCACGAGTAAAACACAACTGCAACAAAAGAAAGAAATATCTCACGTCAGAAAAGTTCAGTAAAGCAACTTTGCTGCGCTACACAAACTCTGTCAATTGAGCTTCAATCAGAGCTGCTTCAATGGTCAGCATAACAGAAATCTAAAGGGTTCATTTGGGTGTAAATACTGATACAATTACAGTCACAATAGTTGAACGCTTCCTTCACTAATGTGAAGTAAATGAGTTCACGCAAAAATATTGAAAAGGTTTTAATGCAAAATTTCTATACTCCGAGCAATCATTTTCTTTAGCAGTGCTAATGAAATTATGACAAACGAAACACAACAATCTTAGCTTCAAAATGTAATATATGATAAGCCATTTAATTTTGTTTTGCATCATTAATATTAAATTAAATGGTTGTACAAACAAATTGTAAAAATTGTCTAACCTGTTGTAAATCTGGAAGACTGATCTGATCGATGCCTTCACGAGCGATTGCCTGGTCAGTGTGGCGGAGTAACGCTAAAGCTGGAAGGAACTTGCTTCTTCTCGTCGACATATCCAGACTATGACAGAGATGCCACTGTTGTTCAACACCAACAATCAATCAGTCAATCAAGTAACAAAAATCACTTGTAAGCATTCGGAGTAGATAATCCAATTTAAAATAGCAATCGGTCCATAATAAAAAATTACCTGGTAGCAATCAGTCGCTACAAGTATTCAAGTAATCAAAAGTCAGCAGGCAGTAAAAAGTGTTACATAACTCAAGACAAGGGTAAGTCCTATAGTGCGAACAAACTAAATGAGACTTTTGGTGTACAGAAATGACATGAGACCTTTGCCCCACAGGCCAAAAATGCATGACCAATAGTATGACACCCTTACTAACAACTGTAGTCCGACTAAAGAATCAACAATTTATATTATATTATTCTATTATTGTGTGAAGATCTATGAAGCAAATCTATGTTAATACAACTAGATATATCACAAATCAGCCAATATTATAACTATAACAACAGTTAAAAAGCTGTGCACTTTTTACAACGGCTTCTTAAAACAACAAGTCTACTAAAACAACAAGTCTACTAAAAAGCTCATACTGGTCAGGTATATTTCTGCTTACCAGATGGATTCTGTGCCTGTTAATGAGATTGTCCATCCCAAACGGATAACTGGTAAAGATGTCTTTCACCTCCAAAATGGCCTCCACATCGGGATGAACATCATTGGCAATCTAAATAGAACATATGATATTAATATTATCACCAGACATGGCTTCAAAATTAACGGATTTTATCCAGGAACCTATGTTTGCTGTTTTGCAGCTATAATATGTCCTGTACGTAGCAAAAATTACCAGTTATTTTCTCAAAGTGTAGGCATAGTGAGATTCCAACTAATACTGGAGTGCATAAATGAACAGTTCATGTACATATCAATAACTGATTGCCAGTTTACTCAAGCAACTGTGAACGGTGGCAATGTCATGAACTGGAAACATCGCTCCAAATTATCTAAACAACTTGGTCCCGAAACTTTGAACATGATGTTATCTGTCAACTTGGATAGGAATCATTGGCTGGGTTTTATGAGTTTACACAAGTCAATTGCTCGCAACTCCTTCAGTCTAATGTAAACTCATGAAATTTCTTTAACAGAGTATATTTAAAATCATTTAGGTCAAGAGTAGAGTGTCCCTGATTAGTAATGCTAAATGAATTTCTAATTACAACTACAATTAACTCTTGTAAAATGCTGACGTCTCTATTTTTTTCATCATGTAATTCTTGGCAATGGTCAAGTGTTCTGACTAAAATCTAACTCGGGAAAATCTTCAATTATATACCGTAAACCAAACAAGACTGACTATCCGCGTCTCATTTCGGTGTGACTTTGCGCACATTATAAAATTTATTTAATAATAATAATAAGAGTCTTACTTGACACAGAATATTTGTGAAGATTTTCCTTTTACTGACATCTCGAATGCTCAGCGAATGCGACTCAAGATAGTTAAGAATTTTTGAATAGTGAACGAAACGATGCATCAAGTCATCGTGAGCAAACTCGAGTCGCTGTTGAGGCGTCCAGAAATGACGGCACAGCAACTGACGCGGAAAGAGGTAACTGTAAATGCCAAAAAACCAGAGCTTAAACCCTAGACAATCACCACACCAATAGAAAAAATTATTATGATGTAAGAAAAATGTGTCAGTTAACTATTTATTATTCATTTAATTTCTTTAGGGAAAGTGTTCAAAAGGCAATGACCTGCGAATCAAAATGGTAATTGGTGGCAATAGCAGATTTAATTCAGTTAGCTTCATAACCAGAATCTCAACTGTATCCAATTACCTGCATTTTTATCTGACCCACAGATGTAGATGTTCTGCAATTCCAATCAAAAATTTATGCAAATTGGAATCAAGAATTGGAATAGTTAAAATAATGAACTACAGACAGTTGATGCCACATACTTACGCAAGTGGAAAAACCACATACTTACGCAAGTGGAAAAACCACATACTTACGCAAGTGGAAAAACCACATACTTACGCAAGTGGAAAAACCACATACGGCGCCAGTGGAAGAGGAATTGAAATCAACACTGGAGCCGATCGAATCATGTCACCAGGCAACTAAGATAAAAAAAACACCAAATGTCCCGTGATAGCATTAAAAAAACATGATTATAAATTCAGGCTTGTTGTGCCCAAACCACAGATGTCACATCACTTTGTCCCTTCCAAGGAAACATCCCCCCACATAAAGATAAATTACAGGTATGTTTGCACCTGCATTAAGACAATTTTTTATTTAAAATTGATTTGAATTGTAATTTATGTGCTTTCATGTCATGCCATTGAGACACTAGGGTTTATTTTCTGGCGACTCTACTCAAACTTGAGTGCTGGATAACTTGAACTCGGACTTGACTCAACTTAGTTCTGACTCATCTGAGTTGGTCATGATTGCATCACCGCATAAACAGCAACTCTTCTACCAGTGTGCTTATTACAATTTCGCAGAAGTCAAAAGCAGGCACCGGTATAGGCAAAAAATATGCCTGTGCGCTTTCACACATTACTGTCAAAACACTCTGGACAATTAAAATCCATCCTCTCTCTTTGACTTTCTGTAAATGACAAATGACATAGACTTTCACCTGTTTGTAGGTCTGAAGTTCCTTCCTAGTGAACGTGCTAAGAGGTCGTCCAGACCAAATGTCACTTGCCACACTATAGTACATTTTGGTGTCCATAAAAAATTCACGAACACCTGACAGCAAAACAAAACAGTCAACAGCTTTGCAGAATCAACCTTCAAATCAATTCTCAAATATTTCCAGTATTTAAATGGTTGAGCATAATTATAAATTATTCTACTAATACACTTACAGATGGTCTGTGAAGTAGTAAGCTGCTAGTAACTGAAAACAGCACAGTTTTCAGCTTGGATCTAGTGTTATTTTTTTTCATTCTAAGCTAATCTACAATAATTATAATTTAAACTGAACACTGTGAACAGATCCACTATCAGAATGCATGAGAATCAACTTTTCATTGTTAAAACTCAGTCAACAATGCTGAATCTATTTGAGAAGTTGGAAATTCGTTAGTTCAGGCAAGAGAGTAGGCATCTTTTGATTTTAACGTCTAATAGTCTATGTCCTGTTACACGAAAGAAATGTGACTTTTTAATGGATTTTTCATTCAGAACAGGATTTTATCATAAAATGTGATTAGCACCAAAAAGTAGAATAATATAAAATTACCATCTTTAAATAATCGATACACTTTGTAGACCTTGGGATATTTCTGTCCAAAAGTTGCATCAAACTTCTCCACATAGTTAACATATTTCTTTACAATAAATGTCTTTAGCTTTCCTGGTGGCTGTATTTCTGGCTCAGAATGTTGGCTTGATGATGACGAAAGTCTTAAACATAAAATCATGCATGATTAATTCCCATACAAGATCAGTAACAATAAATGCAAGGTCAAAAGCAAAATAATAAAGTTGTCATTACATTACTCGGTTTTATGAATTACGTGCACATGGTTATTGGTTAAGTTACAGTGGTTTCTCTACATCAGGTGACCAGTTTTTCTCAGAATAAACCTTTAACAAATCAACCAATAAATCAATAACTGATTCCCTGTACATCAATCATCATTGACTTTGACCTCTGGTTCTTAGCCTCTCTTCTGCATAAATGCATTATCAGCCAAAAGTTGAACGAACATGCTGTGGCTTTCAAACACCCTCAGGCACCTTTAACCAAAAAATTGTGCAGCGCTGCATTGAGGTCATAAGAACGCACAATAAATTGTATTGTATCCATAAATTTATCGAAGTGACTAGCGGACCGCCAGCAGGCGGCCGTCCAATTTCAATTACTAGCGGACCGCCAGTCACGTGTAACCTGTCACATGAGTAACGAGTATTGATTCTTGAATATTGTTACAATGGCGGCAGTTACCGATAGTTTGTTTTATGTCGGACAAAAAATTCTAGAAAAAAGGAGACGGGAAACGAGAAACCATTTAGATGATATACAGTATAAATAGAAGTTTGATTAACGAAGATAAATTTTGGTGTAAATAGAATTTGATAATCCTGTCAACAGCGGTCCAAATTATACCACTCATCCCAAAATGCAAAGCGTGAGGGTCGGTTAGGGCTCAGGTTAGGCGTCGTGAGGGTCGGTTAGGGTTAGTTTTAGGGTTAGTGCAGTCATTCTGCTGAAATTGAAGCTGAACTGATGAACAATCATCGATACGTCGCGCTCTAATTTTATTGCATTCGTTGGCAGCCATATTGTCTGGCGGTCCACTAGTATTCCGTATTGGACGGCCGCCACTGGCGGTCGGCTAGTATTTGAAATTAGAGGGCCGCCTGGCGGTCCGCTAGTCACAGCCTAAATTTATATAACGCCTCTCACAAAGCACACCAATCAGATTCAGAGGCGCTCCTATATAATTATGTTTAGAGCAGTTCTACAAACTAGGTGGGTTGTAGAGCAGTTCTACAAACTAGGTGGGTTGTTTTTCTGTGTGTATATGTATGTGTATGTGTCTCCTATAATTTTGTTACAATATAACCTGATAGTTATATATAAGCCTAAAGGCGATTGCAATAATAGCAAGTTCTTAATTAGCATACCACAACATGAACCACAATAATAGTAAACTTTCCCCCCCCCCCACAAGACCGACATGCGCGAGCGATAATATGATTACACAAACAGCAGCCTCAAGTAGTACACCAAAAGCGACGATAAATCTTTAAAAGATATTTCAGACTTATACCGAAAATGTTTAGTCTTTACTGAGGAAAATCGACACAGTTTTTCAAAACTATAGCCGCTATATCGACCACCAAGTATCTTACAACAAAACATCGCCATTTTATAACAGCAAGAGCTACTGCTCACAAATAATAATATTGATACTTGTGCACCTATCTGCAAGTAGGTTTATAATATTATAATTATACGACTTCAAAATATCACGCGGTTTAAATTAAAATTTTCATTTGCCTACAATTGCTCAAAAACTCTTAATTAATAAGTTATATATATTATATAATACATCTCTATGGTTCAATTGCATACTCTGGTCGCTGTCTCATAAACAGATGTCGCCAACAGTTACTTCTTTTTGTGATATGAATATAATTTTTTTTATCTTGATAGGCAGGTCCTGCAATCACTAAATTATTAATCGTCGCTCTGTATCATAAAATATGATTGATTAAAAGCATTTGTTTTGTAAATAATTACGTTTGAAAAATATTTATTATCGTTCAAATACTTTGTCGTTCCAAAGTGAAACAGAATGTTTTGAGTCTTGTGAATTATAAGCCCTTGCCACGTGACGGTCTGGAACTGCGGCCGTGAATTGTTTTTGTCGTCATTTTGGAACAAAATTTTCAATACGATTTTTCGCCACAAAATGTTTACTCTAGAGACACCTTTTGAACAAAAAATGAAGATTTTAGATAACGAGGTTAGAATTTATCTTAGTTTTGCTCTTAATTAGCTAGCTACGCATACTGCAAATTTTTGACCTACATATTGTGCTTAGGAATGAATCATGAAGTGCGTTCTACGGGCGTGTTCGCGTTTGCTCCGAGCATTATTTTGTAAAATGAAATCGGTTCTGGCTTGGAAAGGAGTGGCTAGTGCACACTTTTTGTATTTTCCTCGGTGGTCATGCCCTAGTTGCAGGTTTGCGTGTAAGTAACATTTAGTGGTCGATAGCGGCACTAGCATTGAACAAGGTCAGTAGATTGGGTTTCAAACTATCTAAATGTAAGAAAGGAGACGAAATGAAAAGGTCTCGAATGTTGAATATGTATGAAGTAAATGCACATGATGATTACTCTGTGTAATGCTGATGGTGAATTATCCTGTGCTGTTCTGCCACTAAGAATCAACATTTTTGCTAATGTGAAGAACTGAAAACTAGATCCTTGTTTCAGCTTTTGCTCATTAAAAGTACTATTTATACTTGCTCAGACCTAATACATGACTACAAATTAAAGGACTTGTGTTAATTCATTATAGTGCATGTAATAGGGTAACTATTGCTGAGCCTTTTACACATCCTGTTTTATTTTGCTCTACAAAATAATCTTGATCCTTCGGCCAAAGACCCACAGGTACCAATGCACACATCAATTCTTCTTTCCACTGTCCCTGATCTTGTGCTAATATTCTCAAGATTTTGTTTGCACCAATTCTTTATATCATTCTTCTAGTCCATATTTTTATATTACGTGTTTTCATCTATGGTTTCTAGTAGCCCATTTATAATTTTTCTAATAAATTGTAATCCATTCTACCAAATAGACTCCTCTTCCTTCTCATTATTGTTTGCATTGGATCTGCCTTTATATGCTAACTCACCATAAGTTACGTCTTCGCTTTCCATCGCCCTTTGTTTTCGAGAAGCTTTTAAATGCAACCGAGGAATTGTGCTGATTGTAGGAATCATCAGAGCATGTGGTGCTCAAGAAACGCCTGAAAAAGACCCTCTACTACGGCAGAATGAAGAACCTGGATTGTCCATCACTGGCAATGACTGGTCAGCATCTCTCTCTCTCTTTAACATTGTATTACATCTATACATTTATAATTTTATATAGCACCTCTCACATAATGACTATGCAGAGGCACATGGGCGTCCGCAGGAATTTTTCTAGGGGGGCGCAAACTTTTAAATAATTGTCACATGATCTAAATTTAATGGGTGACAGTTTGAATTTCCATATTACCACGTGAGAATCATATAGCCTACCTATACATAATGCGCCCAAATAAAGATATTAGGTTCCACTTGTAGAACGAATCGATAATCACATTGAAAATCACGTTGTAACAACCGCAACCAAATAATCTAAATTTATGTGAAACTATGAGAAAAATCCAGGGGGCGCACTTGCGCCCCACTGCGGAGGCCCATGCAGAGGCACTCTCAGCACGAAAAACTGGGGAAAGGAAAGCGTTTTTTTAAACTGATATCCCTCACATTTCATTATTCAGATTTGTGGCACACTAAATTTATCTGTATTTATTGCAGTCAGTTAAACATCTGTTTATTTATTTGCTAAAGGTTGGACCACAACAGTGCATGTTATTTTACTGTTTTTCAAAGGTTCTCAAACTTCTCATATACAAAGCTGTCAGAGCTCTTGTATTCCTTTAGGTTGCAAATAAAAGATGCAGTTTCAAAATCTGCTGTTTAGAAAATGATGGAAATTATTTTCCAAAGTCTGATATGAAGTTGTACTTTCGGAATAACGCTTTGTCGCTCTGTTGTCTTGTTATAATAATATAGCTTGCAGGTGTTAGTTGCAAAATGGTTACTATTTGGAGACCTTAAGTAGGTCATTTAATATACAGTGATTTAGCACATTGTTGATTGATGATGATGGATGTCAACATGAGAAATAATGTCATGATAAGTTTGCTATGTTTAGTATCACTTCATCGCTATCCGTTAGGCGAACTTGCTTGATTATGATATGTTCATTCTGTGTTGCAGAATTGGCAGTGGACTACCTGCAGGAGTTGGTTCCAAGGGAGTTGGGTAGAATTGACATGTATTGGGCTTCTTCCTTGCAAAGGTTTGACTTCTCTTTTTATTTTATAATGTGTTTTGCAAGCTTTTTAGCTGTCGAGATCACTGTCTTCACATTTACAGCCAGATTTTTGCATATAATGTATTCTTTCTCAAGTAAGTTTTTGTTACAGATAAGTTGATGTTGTGCACCTGTTCCTGGTGTTCCAGCTCTCTAAAAGTAGGCTGCATAGAGAACTGTGATTATGTACAAAAGTTTTAATTGAATTTCTGAGCCTGCTCATCCATTATCCCTGTGAGGTTGGTATATGCGTGGTGACACAAGTTGGAATTTTAAAATGGTATCATGTTGTTGAGTTGCTGCTGTTGTTCTTGCACTTTGACAAAAAAGATCCTTCAATCCAGATACCTTGCTTCTGACTTGTTTCTGTAATAAGCCATGTTAAGTTTATATGATCACTACAAGTTACGATGTGTACTACTGTGTAGATGACTAGATGTGTTACTTAAATTTAGTACTGTGTCTGTGACGCCGTGTGCTCTGATGCTTGCTCTGATGTATGTGAAACGACTGAAAGACAACAACAATCCACAATACCTAAGTCAAGTCTCGTCAACGGATCTCTTCCTCATCTCTGTGGCAAGTACTTTTCTCATCTGTTGCATAAATTTCAGGCTGACATCTTCAATGGATTGTGATTTCGATTGCGATACGTGAGTTGGTTGATGTCTTGGGCAGCAAGAAAACAATGCTGCACTAGTCACTGGATTAGGTTATGTTAAGATCTGTGCGATTTCAGTGTATGTGTCTGGTTTTGCAAGAAAGCTCCTATTGTGTGGTTTGAAAGTCAGTGCCGCCAAACTCGTCGTATTATGTTGCACTGAAAGGAGAGCAAGTGATGTATTTTTATTTGATTGTTTACATTTCTTTGGATGAACTTTTCATTAGAATAATTGATGGGGCGTCTAACAAGCAAGTGTTTAAGATACATGTATGTGAGTGATCACCATCATGTATCAGGGCTTTGATATCATCTGAAAATATTGTATATGAAGCACTGCTAAAGTGTTAACTGTGACGTCTAAAGCTGAGAGTGATCTGCAAAGCAGCAGGAAGTCACTCACTTCTGTTAACTAAAAATCTCTCACTTTATTCTTCTATGTGCTTGTCATTGTGCTAGTTAAATGTGAAGAGTCCGGCTATTGTTATTATATTTGTGCTATATTTGCAGTTGGTCGCATCTAAGTATCTGTACGACGTTGGTGAAGATGACGATGTGTCGAACATCAGATGGGCTCTTCTGACAAAACTGGATATTGAGGATATCAATGAAAATGAAAGATCCTTTCTCGCTGCTATGGTAAGTGTTGTTAATTCAATATATTTTACAGCGACAATGGTAATTAAATACTGAACTGATTCAATTTATTTGCACATTTCTAAATTTTGGTTATTAATGGCACTGTTAATTTTTAATTTTAATAAATGTTTAGTATTTTAGTGCCAGTGAATTGGTTAGATAACCAGTTTAGCAATATTTCATTGGCTGTTTGAAGCCTTTACTTTTCCTATTTTCTTAGTAATCGGGAATGTTTAAGCATCACATCATTGTTGACTATTCAGGCTTGCTCGGTGTTCGATCGACAATATAGTCTTCAGAAGGAAAGTCATGGTGTCATAAAGTCATATCTATAATTCTTTTACATAGAAAGTTGCATCCTGATGACCGTGTGTCTAAGACTATGTGCAATAGCTACTACTTAACTGCCTAACATTTTAACAGTTTCGTCGTTGTACATATTAGCAAGTTGTGTTTTTTATAGCTTTCCAAATGTCTTTTAATCTGCCCTAAGTTACAGAGAATTCTTTTTTGCAAGTTCATATGAATAGAGTAGCTTAAGTAAATCCTTTACCACAGTGATTTATGTGCATTTTTTTTGTAGAACTGGATGATTTTTGTGAAGCCTGACGATTTCTGGAGTTTCTTGGATGTTATGGAAAAGAAGTAAGAAAGTGGATTTCATCTATGCAGTTTTTACTTTTAGCAAAATTTTATGTTCGCGTTAAGCAGATTGTCACATTTCCGAGAGAATCCTCATTACCAGAAGTTTTTCGTTATGTGAATGAGATATGCCAGGAAATGGCATTTGTTGTTTAAATAGTTAGTTATACTGCTGCTTTCCTGCACGTCTTATAAATAATCTGTCGTTCACTAAACAAAAAATTTTCCTTTAGATTA
Organism: Lumbricus rubellus; assembly: GCA_945859605.1. NCBI lineage: Eukaryota > Metazoa > Annelida > Clitellata > Crassiclitellata > Lumbricidae > Lumbricus > Lumbricus rubellus. The sequence goes on along the minus strand of OX243811.1, from coordinate 48,671,941 downwards.
TTCATCTCATGTCATGTAAACGAAAGTGCGGTGTATGTAGTTGGTCATGATTAAGAATACGCTAAATGATATCATTGATATGCTTACTTTACCTAAGTGTAACTTGGTAACCGATTGGTCGGATTATGTAGAAAATACTACTGATCATGCGTAGTTGTTGCTCCTCTGGGGTTTCTGCTGTTAGTTAATGTGTTAACATTTGTTTATTAGTGCCATGTATAATTTGTATACACACTATACAGCAATGATGCTAGTCTTAAAGCATTGGTAAAATCAATGCGGTTATGCTCCAGTTGCTAGAGACCAACCATTGACTTTACAGTTGCTGTACTGACATTGCGTGTTCATTGATTTCCAGAGTGGCATGGAAAATGAGTTTGAGAAGAGACAATTTCACCTACACTGACCTAAATGTTATCGTTTCTAATAGTCCAATCTGCCATGTTCTGTTTGATGCTTTGACCGAAGTCTGCAAGGTTGGTACATTAGTTGTTTCACACATGTCATTTTTATGAATTTGACAGAATTCATTCATTCAAGTATTTATATAGCACCTCTTCAAGATATGTTTCTCTTTTAGCGCCTCTTCAAGACATGTTTCTCTTATAAAATTTAATTCCAATTTAACTGTGGTTCAAGAGACTTCTGTCTGTGTCAGTATCACTAAAAATATTTGCTTTCTCTCAAAACCTCGTTTTCCTAAAGTTCTATATGTTTGCATGATGTAGATGCTAGAAAATCTCAGTTTAAGATGATTTTGATTAAATTTAATGTTGATCGGTATGCATGCCGTCAAGCACTTGTCAATCTTTCTTAGATTGTTACTAAAGTCATTCTGCTTGAATTCTTTCATGTTTGCTACTGAGGCCCATAATTGCACCAGTTTTCCATAACTTGCACACATTTTTGGGGGCAATATAAAGCGTTATGGCACAATTTGTTGTCCTTTTAACCTACCTATGCAAAAAGTATACATGTGTGCATTTATTGTATGTTTACAGGTGGTCGTAGCCTGTTCTATCGCCTATTTGGCTTGCGTTACGACTGTATTCGTGAGCAGCATGACTCCTGTTATTGTCCTGTCTCATGTCTCACTTCCACTGTCTCCATGTTTCTCTGTTGCCCCATTGGTTTTATCGAATGCTTCTCCATCAGAATTTGGCCAGAAATCGTCCAGCTGTTTTCGTGCACGTGTGCGAGACAGAGCTTTCTCTCCGGTCTCACAAGACTCTGACGTTGCTGCAATCTCTTCCTGTCAATACCTATCTCAAATCTGCAAGCCTTGGCATTCTAACTGGTCTCCTAAGATGTGCGTTCAAGCTTCCGCCTGCGTAACCGTTGCCTTCGTTCGAGAAGTGGTGATCTCTGTCATCGGTATCATCTGTCAGACCACCTCTGCCTTATCTCTCAGTTCGAGCTATGGTCTTATGGAAGATTTGTTTATGAGCCAGACGGCAAGACGCAGCCTCCCCGATGGTTTCACCCATTGCCACCATCATGGACACTGCAACCGTAACGTCAGAAATTCAAGCCAGCCTCCGACTTCTTCGCCGTCCTATTCGTCTTCCGACTGCGTCGCAGGATTAGCAACATCCAGCAACGACTGCAACAAGCGACCGATTGAAACGCAACAACCAAAAGAGAAAACGCTGACCTGTGCTAACAAATCCTCATCTGGTGCTCTCGCTGGAAGACCTTTCTGTTCAGACGCTGAGGATTACTCGTGCTGGAATCTCCCGAGTGACGGGTCCTCACCATCTCAGAACTACACCATGACGTTTCCTAATATACCATCATTGTCACAGTTTGCTGAAGTATTTGGTTAACAGCTTTTGCATAGATAAACTGACAAATTTAAACCTAGTTTGGGAATTCACGAGAAGTTAATTAAGAAAAATGCTGACCTGCATTTCATCGAGTAATCGTGCCATATTTTTTGATAACACTGAAACATTTCCTAGCTGAAATTTTCTAGAAGATTTTTTTTTATTGTTGCCTGTTCAGTGAAAATAGCTTTGAGCTTTGAAAATATATTTTATATAACTGTTGGAATTTTGGCAAAATGATTATCTGCTTGTCGACTAGGTTGAGCGTTCGGTTTATTTATGCGTGTAGTTGATAGATTATTTAGGCTGGATTGAATTTATTTCGTGATGTTGACTTGTAAGGGTACTTCAACATGCTTAAATTTTTTGGTATGTGTAAGGTAAGCACATGATCAGTTGTAAAAGCTTTGGACAGGTTTTGAACAGATTTTATTCTCTTTAAAATCTGGTTTGTTATAGATAAATCAAATATTCAAAATGATAATTTTTACTTTATGTTTCGTATTACATTTGGGGTCGTCCATTTAGTATGTATGCAGAATTGCAGATATATTCATAAAAATTTACCCCTCCCTATATGCAACACCCCACCTACCATGCATATGCTTGATGACCCCCTCAATACTAGAATGGTCTATATTTATTCAACGCAGAAACAATAGAGGATCAATAATGTGTTTAGTGCTAAATTGCGCTCAGGAGTAACCTGACATACAAGTTACTTCTCTACCATAGTCGTATTTCTCCCGGTGCTTGTGTGATAGCTGTTCAGCGGCTAACAAGGCCAGCAATAGACAAATTATTATTGAGGTTTCCTATGCTTATGTATGTTCTTAGTAGACCCCGATATGTTGTAAGCATATGTATACATACTACATGTTTATGGATGGCCCTGTGCTTCAGTTATTGTTATCGTAATTCACATTTTAGTTTCATAGCTGATGCTGCCTGAAGCATTTTACGCTAGTTCAGTTATTGATACATGTGATCAAACGTTGCAGTTGTAAGTTGTCTCCAAAACTGATAAATAGTCTGGGTTTTTTGTTGCAACTTGGTAGGCTATTGTTAACTGTTATAATGTTATAATCTCCGTGGATGTAACTTTTGTCTATTAAGTTGTCAGTTTTACCGGCCTTGCGAAATATTTTCTCATCTCTTATAGCATCCATGCTATTCTCATTTCCCACTTCCTCTATATTATTTTGTCGCTTGTGTTTATTAAGTAGTTGGTGATTTAGGCGCTGATCCCATGACTTGTACTGTTTCCATGCTATTGTTTGAGTCAGGATTACATTGAGTTGCTACTGTTCAATATTGTTTACTTTGTGTGTAATTTAAGAACAGTGCCACAGCATGTTGGTTGTTGAACTGCTTGTACGCAATTGCTTATAGAGCATGAAACAAATATACTGGTAAATTGGTTTCTTCGTCTAAAAACTGTTCTGCTACTATCAGTTAGGAGAGTTTTTTAAATACAGCCCAGCATCTTCTGTGCTGGTTGAAAGCTTTTAGGTGTAGTGAGTTTATTTTGAGACTTTACAGAACAAGTAAATGTGTCGGTGGATGAACCCTGTGTGTACCAGTATTTGTAAACTGTAACAAACATCGAAGTTTGATGCTTTGATTTATTATTTTGCACTTTAGTTTCATATTATCCACTGGCTTCTTGGTGAGTCAAATAAATATACAACAAGTTGCCCTGAACTCCTAAGCATTAATAAATGATCAGGGTTCAAGACATTCAGTGCTATATATAAAAATTATCTTCCTCTGGGAATGTGGAGTAAGTAAAGTTGTGATGTCCCTAGTTATGGAATGGATGTGTCCATAGGTCCTGGACATGGGTCACTGCATAGCTGGACATTGCTATTTGCATTGGCAGCTTCTGCTGTGCAAAACGATTCATGCTCTGTGATGGACTTGCGCCTTGTAGTTTTGATCTAGCATAGACTTACTGCAATGACTAACTATAGCTGTGTCTATGTTGCTCACTTTGGTCATTTGATTTAAAGTCAGTAAAATTACGGTACAATCTATGAAATCCTGGAAGCCGATTCTGTACATGCATCTAACAGCCAAACGTAATAAGACAGTAGGCTATGTGACCTTAATCGAGAAAATGGATCACTTGTTGGTAAGCAGCTTGGTAACACTATCCATTTGGTGAGTTGAAAAGAAAGTCGTTAAAAAATATCTCAACATTTGTTGCAAAATTTATTCCTTTTTAAATGAAAATATAAATGTCATTTGGTGGGAAATCGCAATTATAAAATTCAACCAGTCTCTACCTTTAACCGCTTATTAAATCAGAGACAGGTTGCATTAACCAAATGTTTTGACTTTAATACAGCATGTGATGTAGTTTTTTTGTAATGCAGTGAGCCAAAAGTAGGCCTACAGTTGCACTACTCAAATGCAAAGATCAAAAATATGTTTTTAGGTAAAAATTCATTTTCCGACTGATTGGTAAGGGACAAGTAGTGCTTTTCTTGGTCGAGGTCACATATATACCTGCCAATTGGGTTTAGACTCGTTGTAGCTAGTAGCAACAATAGATGGGCCAATTAGAGCTACAAATTTCGGCTATGATGACACACGATGCCTGGATACCCGACAGTTTAACAGTATTGTAATGCAATATGCATCTAAGGTTGTCATAGTCGTCAGACCATTTTAGCTTTGTAGGTTACAGTTGTCACGACATTGTGAAGTGGGACGTTGTTAAAACGATTCTTATGAGAGGAAAGACATTTAGACTAAGCTTACTAATTAACGATTAATATTAATTAACCGATTCTTATAGCTACTAATTAACCACGTCGTAATTTCAAGAAGTCGTCGGCATCTTTGTGACGGGCATTGTGGACCGTTTTAAGTTGATCGCGGATTATCTGCGAATTGCTCAATTATTACTTTATAGGTTTTATAATGTCTAATTTTATTATCTTATAATATAATAGGTTTTATTGTCATAATTATCAGACTTGTTGTCCTCGAGACCAAAGTCTTGGTCTCGAGTGCGCTCGAGTTCGGTTTTAAAAGGCTTGGTCTTGGTCTTGGTCTTGAGAATAAAAGTCTTGGTCTTGGTCTTGAGGGCCAAAGTCTTGGTCTTGGTCTTGAGGTTCAAAGTCTTGGTCTTGGTTTTTCAAGACCAAGATCAAGACCTGCCTTCACGATAGTAACATAATTATATTATAGGCTAATAATAACTAATAAAATTATAATTATATAGTAGAAAATGAAATCATGGTATAATATGGCAGTTCATGTAGACCTAATACCGTACAATATAATAAACTGCAACTAAAAACTATAATTTTGTCAAATTTTCGGAGGAAAATTATTTTATTTCTGGGCGCTTTCTCCGCTGGAAATGTCCAGATACGCGGCATACGCCATGGCAGGATTTAAATAAAGACTCATGATTTCTAAATTTATATCCAGTGCTTGAAAAGATGCTGTGCGTGCCAGCAACTTCAGCACATGTAGAACGTATTTTTTCACATGGTGGAATTTTCATGAGGCCACACCGGGCACGCCTTGGTCAGAAAATGAATTGGTTCTGTTAAAATGCAACAGCCATTTGCAATAACATTGCACACAATCATGATTAAGGAGTTTTGTAGGCACGAACTGAACTCGGAATTCTCTGCAGTTTGGTTATAGAGTTGCTTTGTTTGAATAAAATACGTTTTCATTAAGATAGCAGAACCTGCGTTTTCGCAAGGTCTTGTCTTGGTCTTGAGACCAAAAGTCTTGGTCTTGTCTTGGTCTTGAGCCCAAAAGTCTTGGTCTTGGTCTTGAGGCTCAAAGTCTTGGTCTTGGTCTTGGTCTTGAGGTTCAAAGTCTTGGTCTTGGTCTTGAGGTTTGAGGTCTTGACAACAACACTGATAATTATGCTGAACTCCGGTCTATCTCGAGCAGGTACGATGATGCCTGACGTAGTAGGCCTCGGCCCTAAGCCTAGCCTATTTTATGGAGCACTGTCGTAGGCTAGTCTACGTGATTGTCCCTACGTCCGTCGAATAGGCCTACGATTCGAGGTCAGTCTGTAAAAATTAAGTGGTTTTATTGAGCAGCATTTTTGTTCTACACCAACAGATCGAGAGCTTGCTCGTAAATGGATCAAAAGCAGTTAAAGCACACAATGGAGATTGACCAATAATAACCTAATTGTCGGCTGTTAAAATGCACTCGAGCTTTGCCAAGCCCGTCGAGTTTTCACCGACAGAGTTGTTCCCTGCCTTATATGGTAACTGTGTTGCAGTTTCATATAAGTAGGCTATAATTAGTACTCACATCGTGTAAGCTTATTGGTTTTTCGTCCTTACAAGTTGTAAGTGAAAGCCATTGTTCCTAGACCTTGCCTATAGTCGACTTACTGTAGGCCTAGTTCGACGCTGAACTATAAGATTGCGCTGACGGTCCAACACATGATTTTTATGCATAATGAAAGGCAGAAAAATAAAGAATCATGTTAGGCCAATAGAACGCAACCAAGTTAATAGAGATCCTTGAGAACGCAGCTTAGGGCTACATAACTATATAGCTTAGGCCTATGCCTATAGGCCTAGCCTATATCGTCTCGCTTGATTGGTCATACAGCGCCTCTATGCACAATTGCTATAATAGGGCCTACATAACAATAACATAATGCCTGACGAAGTTTTAATTTTCATGGTGATGATTAATTTAGACTACGTTTAAAACGTGTGCAGTAAACCTGGGACTAATATCAATATATTGGACCAGAGTTAAAAATGTAGCCTACGTGATCTGTAGCCTAATCATACACTCTCGAAAATGCCAACGTGCCAACATATAGGCTACATGCAAAAGACATGAGCAGTAGTTGCAATATTGGCTTCAGTTTAACGATGCTGTGTCCTAGATTAGCCTGTCAATGCTCCTTTACCAGACTTGGAATTGGCACCATCCAAAGTGGCAGTTATAACACTTACTTGCGCTATACAACAAGTAGTTGCACGAGCGCAGACTACATATTGACTAGGAGATACTGCAATGTATTCATGCAAAGGTGTTAGGACTCAGAAATTTACTGTGCCATCTAAATTAGTTATATGCGTGAGTTAGACTAACTTATTATATGTTTGCTAGCAAAATTGGACTTCTATAAAACCGTATAAAATAAGTATCTATCAAATTATGCAAAATTATGTGCTTAAATTGCTATATTGCGCCAGAACTGACAGTCTATCAACTGCCAGAGAGCGCACATATTATTATAGAACTGAGGCCGAATCTATTTGTATATTTTTGTTTTCGGTTGTGTTAGAATGTTTATTATGACAGTAACGAGGGTAAGTGAAGAAATGTTAAATATTCGTCTTAAAATAGTTGGTATTTGCCGAATTATGTGATTCGGTGAATGAATTACGTCTGTGAAACTTCGTACACGCGACTGTGTGGGCTGGTTTCACTCTAACGAAGAGCCATGTGCAACAGTCATGTCTCCGCCTGTTATCTCCAAAGTCATTCCCACTTCAGAGATTAGATGTACGGTCGATTTCGATGTTTAAGGACGCCGTCGTGTCTTCAACGATCTGCGGCGGTTGATAGAACACGGTATTCGTTAACTTAATCACGTTTACTTAGCACCTGTTCAGAGAAACAAACTTGGAGTCGCCACCGGCCTAACACCTTCCCCAGGCTCCTCTGTCCATCACTCCTCGGACTTTCCATTCGAAACTAAAGTCTCACCTCATTAGGAACTCTTACCACGACCAACCTAGCTGTTCTTCAGTGCACCTTCCAATTCTCAACCTAAACGCCACCCACCTAACAGCTACTCTGCCACTTCTGATCCTTTGGTAACCGAGCTACGTCCTTCTTCGGAATACTTGTTTGGATAACCCTTCTGACTAGACACAGCGCTCATGAATAAGCTGGTGTCCTGCGCTTGGTTTTCGAGTGGCGCTTTAGAAATCTGGGATTACGATTTCGATTACGATGTCCATAGATTCCAATCTTCCGGAAATGATCATGGTGCTCTCTACAGGTGTAAAAAATGTTTCACTACAGCTAATGAAAAATACTGGTGGCTTTATGAATTCACAACACAAACATTTGAGGCAGTTTTTTTTAGCTCAGTGCACCAGTGTTCCATCATGATTAGTTGACAACTAGTCCTGCACTATCTTGTGACAACCATCACCAATGATATCAGCTGTGGCATCATGCTGGTCCTATAATTTACCCCCAATTATGATCTGGGACTTAGACCAACCAATTGATGTGGTAGTTGGGGACTTGGTTTCATTGAGTGTCATTGGTAAATGTGACAGCTAGCGCTTTGCTGTCTGTCTTTTCCGGTCTAATCAGTCAAGCAATTTAGGAGATAAATGGTCTAATAAATCATGCTAATGAATTATATATTATTTTTTTTATAAATGATTGATCCTTTTATGTCTCACATAATGCATTACATATTAAAAAACATGCAATTCTTTTGAAATTTATGGAGAATCACTTACCAGGAGATGGGAATAGAAGCCTTTGAATACATGAAGTTCTAGGTATCGTTAGGTAAAATTGGGTGACAGTTTTCATAACCATATCTTTACCAGAATCATTTCTTTACTAAAGACTTTCATTTTAATATTGTGGACTTGAGAATGACTAAGCCTTATTTACATGTTTCCACAGTGGTAGAGAGTCTCATATCTGATCTAATAGATGCTGTTGAAACATACCACTTTAAAGCTCTGTGAAATGGATAATTCTGGCCATACAAGTCTTACTTGTACCTTGTTGCATAATTTTACTTAACTTACTTGTTATGACTGCTATGCACTTGGCTTACCTGTGTTCATTGCTCTTTAAAAAATTTATTTTCATACTTATAATTTGATTTATTTTCGTTATAGGAAAGTTAATGATTGCAGTTGAAATTTGTTGTCGCTATGATACTTTACAAGTGAAGATAATTAACAACACCTTGTGTTATCTGGCTTCCATCTTCTGTGCAGTTTATATTTGATGACTCTGTTATGTTGTGGACCTCGTTACAGCACAACGCTTGGCAGACTGTGTTTTAATGAGATTGCTTAAATTAACCTAGACAGTAAACGTGTTGCTAATGGGCTGCTATGTTTTTGTTACCCTAATTCATCTGACCTGTACTTGTGTTGGAATGCCGATTATGTGGGTTTGAAGACCTGTGTAAGAAGCAAGGTACACATATAATTTGGGCCATTGGTAGACTCTCGGCTGGGCTGTAGTTCTATCTGGCTGGTGCGTTTGGCTGAACTGGATCGTCATAAAACTCAATTGTTATTCAGGTTGTTGCATTGTTCATTAGACCTGTGTACATCATGTGTTGAATAATTAATTGTCATTGTTAGTTTTTTATTCTTATGTTACCTTTTGCTTTGTTTACTGCTTCAGTTTTAGATGAAATGTACATTTTAAGCTCACCTCTTTTGAGAACCCATACTCTGTAAATAATGTCACCACTATCCTTTATACAATATACATACACTGCTATTTTACATTAGGTTACATTTGCTAGGATTTCTTAGGAATCGTATTATTTTCCCATTGATTTAATAGAAGATATGTACAATGTACATGTAAGTCTTGAAGACTTTGTGAACAGGCAAAAATAGTGCTTTAATCTAATGCTCATTATGGTCAGTAGCCAGTTTGTCCAGGATCTAATATTGCTATTTAAGGAACAAGACTGGGGTTTAAGATATATATAAATATCTATATTCATATATTATATGCATTATGTGCAATGCATGTATGTATGTTGTTTGTTGCTATGTATGCTTGAACTTCTGACAGTACATTAATTATGGCAACATGTCTACTAGCAGCAGATGCCAATGTGTTTAGAATCCTCATATTCATAAGTGTTTTGTCAAAGGAGATTCATTGTTGCATGCTGTCAGACATTGTGTTCCGAATATACATAGAATAGATGTATGGGTGTTTGTTATCATACACAGGGCAGTACTTATCTAGAAATTATGCTACTCTAGTATCTGCTTTTCGAGGCATTAGACAATAAGAATAAATGATGGAAGAAGCATTGTCAAATGAATGCCACATGCAGTTATGGTGCCAGATCTGTTTATATGCAAATGATGTTTCCTGTAGCATAATTTCGTAAGAGTAGTAATATGACAAGGCTCTAAGCATTGCTATTTGTATAGTTGTAGGATAGTAGACCCTATTTTTTTATTGTCTTCAGTGACTGTGTAGTTTGTGATTAGGTAAAAGAGCAACTATACATTGAATGGGATGCTTCAAACATATCTGTTCTTCATCTGAAGGCTATACATCTAGAGTTGCCAGTAATTTCATAAATTTTCTGTTATACTGGCACATCAATCAGCCAGTAGATCACTGAGTCACGTTGATCACAGTATATTGGGCGAAATCATCATCACCCATGTGTGAAATAAATCATTAAAAAATATCGTCAGAAATAGGTGCTTCAGTTGTTGCCATGAAGCGCTTCATTGAGTGGAATTGGAAATAACAGGGAACCACAATCAAAGCTGGATTAAGTTGAGGCAATCATACTAGAATTGCATACCGGTATACTTTGATGACATGGAATAGGGGCAGGATAAATGGAGTGGCGATGGCCAATTCACTATCTAGAGTCATATACAATGCATTGCATAGTCTATTATAATAGAGATGCACATTGTATGAAATATTATGACCCATAAATAAAGTTTTATGTTAAGTGTAAAAGATAATGGTGGTAGGAGAGTTGCAACAGTGAAGAGGTAGACCCTTCTTATGGCAGTATCCACAGTCTGTGAATGAACACAGGTTCGAACCTGTGTACTGTGTATATTTTACCTGTAAAGAATGGCATACTTTCCAGAAGGAGGGGATTTACCTTTGATGGAGCGCTAGGTGTAACCATGGATGGTTGGATGGTTGATGATTGGCATGAATTGCCAGCTTGAGTGGATTTTGCCCCTGGAGTTTCAAAGATTCAGGAAACCAGCGTGCATAGAGAATGAAGAGGCAGACCGTATGATGTGGTCTCAGTCAACACTACCGTAAATCATGCCATCTGGTAAACTGAATTCTGTTAATCGGATGTATAAATTGTATATGCATTTGTTGTTACTAGCAGACATTCTCATCTGTGGAGTTCAGATTCTGTGTAAGATGTGCCAGATGAAGGAAGATGATAATGGAATTGTTAGATAGCTAATTATGTCTATGATTAATTGAATCTGATGCTGTGCAGCAGAGAAATGGTTCTCACAATCTACAGTCTTTGACTTGTCACAGGAAGGCCAACATGCTGTACTGGAGGTGGTACATGACATTTTAGGAGCTTTGGTTCATGAATATGCTGACGACATCCAGCTGTAGTTGACATTGCCATGCAAGTGAAGCATTGGTTTTTACACTAGACACTTGCTCTAACATGGGATTCAGGATCCATGTTAAGAATTATGCATTTCGCTGAGGATTATTGCATTAAGCTGAAATAGTAAATGAGACTGTTTACTTATCTCTATGTAGTTGTGCATTTCAGTTTGTATGCTGTAGTAGGCTAATGGCATTAGAGCTCTATGCTATTATGTGCATTATTGGATTAGTCTATGTGAAAGAAAATTAATAATTGAATCAGTTCTAACTTGCAGGGAACAATGTGTGCACTGTGCAGTAAAGACCTTCATGCTGTCTATATAGATATTTTAGTTTGAGCAGCTAAACCAGTCTAGTCCAGATCTTCATTCAAAGTCAGTGAGTTGCGTTTGATTTTGCTGCCATGCTGCTCCTGCTTAGCAGACTGTAACAGAGTCTGCATATATACACGATTTTCACATGCAGCTGGGTACATATCTTGCATTTCAAACCATGTCAGAGCTCTCACTATATGCCATATTTACATGAGCCACATTACACATGGAAATTATCCTCTTAACCTTTCCCTTCTCTACAGTGTCAATAGCATTGCCACCCAACCTTGCTACCTCGGCAGAGCGTGAGGGTGCCATAAACTTGGCCAAGGGACACATGGCTGGAAGGCAACTGGATGACCATGTAACATTTTTACAGCTTTTTCTGCCAAAAATGTGGAAAACTATGGATAATTTTCACTATTTGCTGTATGCCTTATATATAATAGCTATTTTAAAACTGTAAGTGGTGTTGAAATATATCAAGTTATGCTGTGGTTGAATGCATTGTTATAAATGTGCAGTCATTTAGTCAGCTTCACATCAGATTCAAATTCTGCGTGCGACCGTGTGTGCATTGCAGATTAAGCTATTTTAATTTACTATTAATATTGATGAAAGGATCCAATTGGCAATGAGGGCTTGGCCTTGCTTTCTACTCTGGACCAGAACATCAGCATAGTTACAGGGAACGTTGTCCGTGAAATGAATGAAATGAGAACACCTTTCGCTGATTCAGCGTTTCAATGCTGAGGCCTTTATTGTACAGTTACTGACTTGGACCTTGATGAATAGGGACCATTCCAGACAAATCTTTGCTTTATATTAATAATGTTGAAGTCCCTGATGGATCATAATTAACTCTGGGCAAAAAATATATTTATAATGATAAAAATAAAGAACTAGCTGGAAGAGAAAGAAACTAAATTTATACTGTAGCTGTGCTGTTGACCTACCATTACCATTAGTAAGGTTGCTTTGCTCTGAAAGGGGTTAGGAAGCCTGTGCCCAGTAGGTTTCTTCTTATATCCTTAAAAAATCTTGATGACACAATTGTGGAAACAGCAATAAACTAGCATAACGAAAATCCTGAATGCGAGTTAAAGAGTTCTGTAGCAGTGTTGTCAATCAACGCTTGTAGCAATTTGTTATATTTTGCAGCCCTTTGACCAACTATCAGGTTGACAAACTAGAAAATAGAGATCAATGCAGCTTAAGGATATACCGGTAATTATGTGCTATGTGAGGTTTTCTTCCATGGATCACATACTTGTGGGTGCATGGGTAAATTTGAGATACCAGTACATGGCTGCAATCGTGGTGCACTCAAATTTACGTTTAAATACTTGAATGGATGAATGAATGAATGAATGGATGAAGGAATGAATGAATGAATAAGAAAACAAGATCTGTGGAGTAAGCATGCAAGTATTGCTGTAGTGGCTTAATGCCAGACATTTACTGTGGTCTTGTGAGGTGGCAATGCACAAATGTTCGGTTGTTCACCACAGCTATGCATGCACATAATGATTCGAGTCGTGAGCTACGTTTCTGACTCTTTCATTGCTTTAAGAATTAAACGGATTGGATTTTACTTCTTGGATTTATTTTCTGGCATTTATCGTTTCGCTGTGTTTGATTTGTTGGATTGTATTATTCATCCACATTTATCGGAGAGCTTTAGCTGTCATTTTTGCGTGGAAGAAATCGAGAGTGTCGATCGATATACGTGTGCTCTATTGAAAGGCAGCTAGAGCAGCGTGTCTGATGCTAGACGTCTAATGATATTGGTTTTTGTGGGAGAGTCATACGAAGACTAAATGCAGTAAATAGGAAATTGAAAATTTGAAACTAAGACTAAATACAGTAAATAGGAAAAAATGATTATTTCCATGGATTTCAGTGTTTGAGCTTGCGTGGGCATAGACATTTTCTGCAGCTTTGAAGTTTCATTGTATTAATATTATTTTATGTGGCTTAGCAAACATAAATCTGGCAAAAAGCCAAAATGGATACTGGCTTTAAACTTCAAAATCTGCTTGCTGGCCTGTTTTATTGAGATGTTTGTGAAGTATGGTAATTTGCAACTCTGACTAAATTGACAACATTTACTTGTCTTTGTGGCCTGCAAACCAGCATGGCTTTTTAAAAAGTATTTTAAGTTGTTTGACAGCATGTGATAGTGACTGCACTTTGGCAGTAAACAATTTACCTGCCAATATTTCAGCCATCGGATTATAGGTGTGAGCTCATGGTAGTTAATAAATTGTATGTCTGGTGAATTTTAATTTTGCTTTGCTGTTCAAATAAACAATGTTAATTTGAAGCCTATGTATGAAAGATTTTACATAGAAATTTGGCTCATTATTTGGCACTGTGAATGCTTGTTGCAGTCATTTGAACAAATATACTGAATCTAAATTTTCCTAACTTTGATAAAAAGGTGAAAATAAGCAGACCAAATATTCTGTTAACGACGGAATAATTTGAGCTATGGCTTATGATTAAGTTTCTTGGAACATGCTGATGTACACACATGGCTTTGGCTATTATTGCCTAATTATGGAAGCTGCAGTCTCGTTGGTTTTTAACTAAGGAAGAGAAAAAATGGCCTGTCTCTGTGAGAAACCAGACCATGAGTGTTGTGCCTTACCTGTCTTTAATGCATGAACGAGTTCAAGAGCAGCTGAAAGCTTCTCATATTGGGCTACTTAAATAAGACATAAAGAGCAATTAATATATATATAAATATATATATATATTGTTGACTGTGTATCTTGCCTTTTTGGCTTGATTCACAGACAAGAGAATAATATGTCATGTGATGTGCCTCCTTCTTGGTGAATGAGATTTTTCGTGAATTTCGTGTATACTGTTTTTAAAGACTTTTTGCGAGATCCAGGGCTTTTGCAACCTGGCGGATCATTTTACTCTTCAACCCTCAGCCAAATTGATTAGTCACGGCCTGATCGCTAGTCACCTTAACTAACAGCCACCGTTTCGTTCTCTGACCTAATTAAACAGCATGGTACGGTCATTATCAGCAGTGGAGTATGCCAAAGGTAGCTTGCTAAAACATGAAGCAGACTGTTGATACATGTATTATCGTCATGTAGCAGATTGGCTATTAGTTGATCTGTAGATAGGGCTAAAGCAAAGGCAGAGCAGGCCAAGTAATGGCCCAACAGCAGGAGGACAGAATGAGGACACGGCGTGTGTCCTGGATGGCAGACGTCAGAAAAAATCTATGCCTAGGTATGTGTCAGTTAAGTCTGTCTTGAATTTATTGTTCTCTGGTCTAGTCATTGTCCTAGCTCACCGTATTCTGGAGTTGCCATTAAAAACAAATCAGAATACATAATCAATAGATGCATATCCTACATCGGTGGATCATTAGAGTTGTATCCTATTCTATCTGTGATATTCTGTCAAAAAATTTATTTTTTAGGGGAACTCATGTAACATGTTAAAGGATATATGTGAATCTACCTGTTGCTTAAAATTTCTTAAAATAAATGGAGAAGACTTTGCAAAGAATCTTTTAAGAACATTATGTAACAAATTTATTGTATACTGCTGAGTCTGCGGTGTGTGTCAGAACTTTTGATTATAAAAAAATTATGTACTTCAAAGCCTTTTGAAGCATTCGTTAAGAAACGTTAAGATTGTATTGTATTTAAACATTTATAAAGCGCCTCTAGTAGGGTGAACCGTTCAGAGGCGCTCCCAGTGTGCAAGGCCCAGCGAGAAGAAACAGGTTTTGAGAAGAGACAAAGCAGAGGAGAGACTACCAGAAAGAAGTGTAGAGCGAACAGAAGGAGAAAGGGCATTCCAAAGAGAAGGACCAATTGAGACAAATGATCGAGACTGAGCCATAACAGTTCTAGACCGATTAGATTATTGTTTATTTAATACAGACTGCTTCTAGGTATTTGTGAAGACTCCTTGATCATCTGAAGTCTTCATGCCACAGGCCAAAACAGCCAATGCTCAAAACTTTTGCAATTGTGGATCCTTAGTCGTGTAATTATCTTCACCACAAATTCAGGCTGAGATTTTTAGCAGGGTGATTCTTTCTATCCATTTCAGTCTGTTTCTCGAAAACTTTTCTGTTTCCATGGAGTGCTGATGCTGAAGGTGCTCATTGTCTTTTGTTGTATTAATTAGTTTCGGATTTGTGTCGGCTTAAAAAATTCTTTGTAGAGATGAGAAAAGTTAGGATCAATATTCAATACCATTCATTTCTGTTAGCAGTCAATGCCGTTCATTTCTGTGGTCTAAGTGGTTGAAGCTGATGTAGTTTGGACCTTATTTTCTTGGTCAGATTGTGTTTGCTTGCTTTCATCTGCATGTTGTTATGGTAACTTGAATATTTAATGATTTAATGAATAGATTTGCATGTTTTGTAAAGGGCTTAGGTAAGTGCCATGGGATCTTTGTTTGGTGGAGGCAAGTAATTGCCATTTAAATTGCTGTTAAAGCTTGAAGGGTGGGAAGGATTGAGTATTGGGAAGTAGGTGCCAAGTGCCTAGACACATTTAAATAAATGCTATGGCAGAGGAGGTTCAGGCAAAGAGGCCATTTTGAAGATGGACAGTGCATCATGGGGCATCCTGATAGGGGTTTCTTCCTAGAAATATGCGCAAGTAAAAAATGTTCAGGGCTTAACGACACTGTTTCATATCGAAGACGATTAGTGTCGGAGGCAGAGAACAACCTCACACTCCACGTTTATATTGCGACCGAGCCACCCGCTGTAAAGATCCGACCGGGAATTGAACCCGGGCCGCCGGCGCGGCAAGCGGGCTACAACCCACTTGACCACGCAGGATCTTCGAATATGCGCATTGCGCAAGTGCTGCACTCCTATCTTGTATAGGGACACTTGAATGGTTGGACTGGCTGAAGAGATGGTCTTACCATATGGCTCCTGGAGAGGCTCCTTCTGACCAGCTACATGCATGAGTGTATTTACTTTATATTGTGTGAACCAGGGTACAGGTCAGCCTGTCTCTTCTAGTGCCTGTGAACGGGAATGTTTTCTGCTAGATATTGATCATCATGACCGTTATTACTGACCTAGATGTCATGATGAATCTGATAAAACTCATGACGACATCTTAGAAGTGCAGTGTGGGGCAAGTTGAACAGAGGTATAAAAAAGCCTTTGAGGATGCAGTTCATACACCTGTCCCAAAATGACTCTATTGTGATGAGAAGGGACCGTGCAGACTGCAGAGCACTGCAGAGTGTGTGCTAAGAATTACTTGGCTAGGATCTGCAGATGTCATGCACCAGTGATTTAGACACTGATGTTGGGTTGGGTGTCAGCCATTCAGATATGTAAGAAATCAGTGGGTAACTCAATAAGATAGGGGGGTGGCTGGTTATCACAGATACACAACCTGTTTGAACTAAGTCAGACTTAATGCCTGTAAATAAAGTGTGGGGCTCTGCATAGACAAATTGTATGGCACCAGAGGACAGCCAATGTGTGTAGTTATCAGACATTTGTCTGAATGAAGAAAAAGACTGACTGCAGGTCACAAATCAAAGCCTGTATACAACTTGTCAGACAATTCGTGTGATTGTGCTCAGGATATAGGACATAGGTGAAGTTATAGATTTGGTGACTATTGTTAGTAAACATTCAGCTTGTTTTTCTTAAAGTTTCCTGGTGGTAATTTCCACAGATCATCAGCGTGGTTAGGTAAGATGATTGCTCATTTCTCACCTGCCAGTAGCTCCAAAGGTTTTGTTTGCTTTGGACATTTTAGCTATGTAGGCCATATAAACATAGCTGTTGAGACCAGCCTTCCCTGTTGTTACAATCAACTGGCCTCTGTGGAGATACCCCTGTGTGTGTGTGTGTGTGTGTGTGTTTGTGCCTGATCTTTGAAACCAGCGTATGTCTATCCTCTGTGTGTTTTGTTTCTATTAGTCTTGAAAACAAAGCAAATGCAGATCGATGCATGATTATTACATGAACTGTGAAGTCTATTGTATTCCAGCTGTGCCTATTAATGATCCAAAGAACATTTATTTCATTGGACTCGTTTCAGACATGGCTGAGCTGCAATGTTGTTCAGTTTTGCTTGACATTGCTGTTTCTCAAACATTTGGTGTCCTTTGTTATATCTATGCATCATGTATAATTATGTTCCTTCAGTTTCTTATATCCCAACTTAAAATTTGAGACAGCACATTTCATCAGCGTTTCCCAGTTGGGGATTGCGACCACACTGGAGAATTCATGCCGTGGTTTTTTTCTACAGGGGAGTCGTCCTGTGGAATGCGTAGAATTCCCATATAGCAGACACATTTAAATGACATATGCAACTGTCAAATTCACTTGACAGACATTTACTTGACAGATCATCTATGCCATTGTCAAAATCGTGTGGAAGACATTTGAATGACAAGTTCTGTTATTTTTTGTCCTAGCAGTGTAGCTGAAATGGCTTTAGAAATAAAATCGGATATAGACAAGTCTTTAAGGAGGCTAGTCCCATATTATTAGGCTGCCTGTATTAATTATGTGGTGCATTTGAGGTATTGAGTAGAGATTCATGGACAGAGACAGAACACCTAGCTTGATATAAATAGTATAGATCTGTTTACCTGATTAATGAAATTGTTTATTATTATGCTTTTTAAATCTAACAGCACAGCAGGTAATGAAGTAGTTTGATGTGCATATTCAAATATTCTGATGCTCACAGATAGGTTATGTTGGATTATAATTATAGAAATATGGCCTGTTATATATGCACTCACACAGAGATATTGCTTTCAAGTCCAAAAATGTTTAGCCATGTTTTCTGCGTTGTACCCTTTCGAGTTTCTCTATAGACAAGATTAGTTCAGTTTGAAAAAGATGGGTCAAAGCTCACTCAACAAATGACAGGCACTTTGCTGAAACCCATTTGACTAAGTTCTGAGTTGGATTTGCAGTTGGAAGGGTCCTAGGTATGCAGAAGGCTACACATCCCATGATCTGTACCTGCATCTTATAATCTTCTTGCTCTCTTTGTATGTAGAAGGCATTGTGTGTGGTTACAAGGTTAACTGACTGAGAGCTCTGCATTCTCCACCTGAGCTGTCTATTCATGAGTGTGGTTTTTGTTATTTGTCCAGAAGACTGATAGGTCTGTGTTCTTTCGCTCTTTGTGTGTGTACCAACACTGTGGACATTTTCCTGTTACTAACGGCTGATAGTACACATGTGTCACATTGCTGCTATTCTTAGACTGTACAGTCAATTTGAAATAATAATAATACTACTACTGATAATTATGACAGTTTATATAGCGCCATAACACAGCTGTTACAAGGGTGCCTTACAATGCCAGTAACATGTAGTATAAGCCCTAGAGGGCCCAGAGAGCAGGTATGATTTTAGCATAGATTTAAAAAAGCCCAGTGAGCTTGCCGATCGAATAGCGGAAGGAAGTCTGTTCCAGCATGAAGGACGAGCGTCCGAGGAAGCATGATCGCTGAAGCGCGTCCTTATCCCGAAACTAGTCTAGTATCGTTGGTCACATATTTTCTTTTTCCAGCATGCAGTTGAGAAACAGGAAGAGCAGACATGTGATAACATCCAATGTCTGCAGATTGTATTGTAACCAAAGCTGTTACAACCATAACCATAATTTATGGTTTGGTTGAATATTGTAGGTTATTATCAATTCTATCAGACAATGCCGAGCCATTTCGATTGTGGGTCACATCTGGAATGGCCTCCCATTGACCTTGAGATTGATGCCTAGGCTAAACTCCCAGTTTATTTGTAAGTCGCTCAAATTCTAAATTTTAGCTGTGGCTGCGCTGGGAGCACCTCTGAGTAGGTCCTTTGAAGAGGTGATATATAAATTCTCGGAATGAATTAATGCATGAAAACATGGGAGTAGATAAAAATGGTTACAATTGCTCTCACCCAGAGATAGGTAAAGAAAGCTGTCTTGTAGCAAGAGAGGTTTGACTGTGATATGTATAAACGATGATTTTGCAATATGTTAATTTCTTTGTTTCTGTTATATCTATCAGGTTCCTTGTCTGAATCACCAAGAAGGACGCGACATCGCACTCGAACGCAGTCAGAGTCGAGTTCATCCGTCGACAATCGTTCAGTCGATGTTGCGCTGCGCTTAGACGATCGTAGTAACTCGAGTTGTAGGACGCCATCTGGTGAACAGCGGTCACTTAATCTGGACACAGTCGACGCTTTTCATCTCATGGATGGCCGCGGTTCACATGGCAGCCACCAGAGGGACACGGTCCACATGGTCGCGCGAGAGAACTACGTCAACAGTGAGCTAGCAGTTCAAGATGTCGAGTCGAACAGATTTCAGAATGATTTGAGTTCTGCCGTTACAGGCAGAACTTCCTGTTGTTCATCTGAATGTCGACAAGATGGAGAATTTGCCGATCGCTGTTCGAGGCATGGAAACAACGTTCCTCCGCCACCGCCTCCGAAGAGAAACAAACCTCGAATTCTCAGTGTGAAGCCGAAATTGCCGAAGGGAGGCGGTCGCGGCAATCAAGACGGTTGTAGTTCTTCGACGTCTGCAGCACCGAGTAATGCTGCAAGTCCAACAGAAGTGAATTTACGGAGTCCACCCTATGATGAGGTGTGTGCAGCGCCATCTGGTCTGGATGTTGTTATCCCTCCCGATAACGACTCGTCGTTGCATAGCAGTTCTGTCAGTTGCAGTTCAACTCCGAATTGTCAACTGTCGAATGGTGGAACTAAGCAGCAGGTGCAGCAGAACATGTCCCCAGACGAAGACTGGGTGCTGCCGGTAAGTGCTGGAGGTAGTCATAGCACCAAAGACAATGCTAAGGGGATTCGTCGTGAACATGCTAATAATGTTGAGATGTGTTTGCAACCTGGGCCATCCAACCATATCCAGTCGGCTGATGTGGAAACTGGCGAGCAGGGCACCAGTGGATCGGAGCGTGGTCTCGCATCGTGCGGCGCTCAGTTGGTTGTAACGTCTAAGACGGTTGACCTTCGAAGTTCTTCGTTGCTCGTTGGCGGCTCGTTGCCCCTTGTGTGCAGTGCTGCTGCTCCCGGCCATCGGTCTTTATCTCCACCTCCTGATGTTGGTGATGACGGAGACGATGGGACCGCTGCATTGATGCGGACGTGTGTCGTTCAGAGCGTATCAAACAATGCGACTCAGATGGTAGCAGCAGATGAATCGGTTCAGCATCCTCAGCAGACGATTGTCATCAGTCCGATTGCTCTATTGTCTTCCGTTTATTCTGTGGACAATGCCAGCGATGTCGGCGTTGTGGAGTCTGGAGCGGAGCGAGAGATGGCAGGTGAGTTACCATGGCTACGAGAGGTTAAAGATGAGCTTCAGGTCAAGTTTTTTCGTGTGCTAGCAGTTTTTAAATGTCTGGCACAATAATTTTGCTGTGCTGCGAAAACTACGGTATTGTAAAGTGGTGTTCCTACCTTTTTTGGCATGAGTAATGAGTTTGTTTGGTGCACCATCCATGCTACGGTGTAAGAGAATGTATGTCTGAGAGTATCCTACTTTATAAAATCTTTAACTGCAACTTGAAGAATGTAGAACGCAAGTTAGAAACATGTTTGCTTTGCAGAAATTATTCCTATGACCTGAGCAAATTGTTGTCTGTAGTTTGGTGTCACGTACAGGGTTGGGTCTGCTGAAGGATGATGCATGTTGCTGGTGACTCTTTGTATTTGGGTGCAGCCTAATCCAGAACACTTTTACGGTTGTGTTGTGCTGTCTGTTATGTTGTGCTGTCTGTTACGTTGTGCTGTTTGTTTTGTCTGACCTCCTGAATTTACGATGAGTCGTTTGTGGTTTGTGTCAATTTTGTCATTGATTGGTTGTGCTATGTACATCGAGTGACCAGTACCACACACAGTCACCAGACTGATTTGATTACACAGCCTCTTTGGTGTGCAGAAATATCTTTAGTATATGTATTATATATGTAGCCACTGTGCATACTGCATAGTGCATACACGTACCTACACATAGCTTATGTCCATATATGTAAACAGCGAAGCTTGGACCACGCAAGTGGATATGTACAGATACATGCACTAATGCAGATGTACAAATGTCTGTTGTTCCAGGGGCTTTTAGAGTACATTGGAGTCCTTTGTTTCCCCAAGGCAAATAATCTCTGAGGCATTGGAGCAGCAATTTATCACCAGATGCCCTTGCAGCAGCAGCAGCAACAGCAGCAGCAATAGCAGCAGCCAGTGTCCAATGTTGTGCTGTGATCCCACAACTATAGGAGTCAGCCACAGTGTCTGACTGCCTATGAATGTTTAATGAGTATTGAATGTCACTTGACTAATTGTGCTACCTATTGTGGTAAATTACTAAGTGTATGCCATTGACCTTAACTTAATGGACATCTATGGTCTCCTTAAGTCAGAATTGTTCAGTACTGCTTTGCAATAATAACCTCAAGATTTATTCAGCACCCCATGAAGGAACCAGTTTATGCACAGGTGCTTAGTCAAAGGAAAAATCGATAAACATGTAGGGTCAAAATCGGTTCCAGGTCAAGGTTCAAAGGGGTCAGACAGCAGACAGATGCCAAAGTCAATCCTGTTTAGAATTGAAGTGGTGAGGAGGTAAGGAGAAGAGAGAACTCAGTATAGGATTAATCAATTGTACTTACCAAGTGTAAGTTGTGCTGTGATGTCACAGTGCCCCACTTTGTAGAGTACCTTTCTATTGTTCCAATAGTACCTTCCTATTTGGGATGCATCCAAGATTCCTGCTTAGCTTTACTCTAAATGGAACTGTGGCCTTCCTACATCAAAAGTTGTTGCTTGCTTGTGCATGTCCACTGATCTGCTGATTGGATAAATGCTAAACTGCACAGGCATTCATGGTCCTGCTAAATCACAATTCTTTATAAGTTACTAAGTTTTGCTTGTTAGTTGTTAGTTGCACTGAGCAAGGCCTAGGCCTATCTGCTGTAGTTTTTTAGCAGAAAGTTCTATCAGTCGGCTAGCAAAATTATTGTAGGGTAACAACTTGCAATATTTAGGTATATGCACCATATGTTATTATGTATTTTTGGTCCTTATACATATGAATTATCCATGAATATGTTGCTATCTAGTCCCATCTATAACAAGACTTTTCCTTGGGTTTACAATAGAAAAACATATTATACAACATACCTTTCTTGAGCCTCAAGCACTGAACAGCACTTATCAACCAAACAGTACTCCAACAATGGTATAACCAGGGCTTAAAGTGTGCCTGGACGGTCATGGACGGCATCCAGACACTTATTTTAAAGTCTGAACACACTGTACGTCCTGGACAAGCGCTCGACCAGAACATCATGGTCGACCGTATCGAAGGCGGCCGAGAGATCGAGCAGACCAAGCAAAGCAGATATCTGCAGATGAAGAAACAGAATTAACCATAGGCAGTTCTTCAATACTTATACAACTCGATACTTGGCTACCTGACTCAAAATGGAAACTTTTCATATCATAAACTAATTCGCCAAGCTCTCCGAATTTCTTGTCGATTTCTGACACTCCTATGGATGCAAGTTTGTCAAACGTAATGTCTGTGGCTTTGGGTGGCCTCAAGTAGTGCCTCCTTTAATGGTGGCTCTATCTAACAACATTTGTAAAGTTATATAATTATGTGCAATCTGTGAGCTTATGTAATATATAACCTTTAACCTATTGCGTAGGCGTAGACAACTGTTGCAGAGTTGTTTTGCTTGAAATTGGGTTATCAGACCCATCTGAACAGTCACCAATCTCTCTTGTTTCTTCATGAGTGATGGCTCTTGACTCGTCTTGAGTCTTCAATTGTCACAGTTGAAAGGCAGTCAGGAAGTTCTCGGTTTCATTCTGGCTCCACTCTAGACTCTGCATGGTACGAGTACAATCCCACATATATTAATTGATTAATTAATTAATTAATTAATTATTAATCAATCCTCTGACTAACATGAAGGGCTGTTATGTGGGCCAACTATATATACTGTTGTTAAATTTGATTAAAAAGCACCAAACCACAGTGTGTTTGCGAAAAAGGTGCAAAAATGTGATCAGATGGGCAAAAATGTGATCAGATGGGCAAAAATGTGATCAGATGGGCAAAAATGTGATCAGATGGGCGAAAATGCAGTGAACAGAGCTTTAAACACTGACAGCTCGGAAACAATCTATTTTCCTTGAAAACAGTAATGGCATCATGGTAATGTGCATTTGCTGCATTGGTTTCCCATTTGCATTTAATATGCTCTCACTGTTAAGGAGTTAATTGCCTTAGGGTGTCCAGGTAAAGTTAGGTGAAGCAGAGGCACGACCATACCAAATGCAGTCACTGGAATGGCTGTGTATTTTTGCACGGATATTTCTGGATTTTGACCAACATCTGATTGTGAAAAAGCCTGTCCAGAATAAATGAAGAGAACTTTCGCTTTAATGATCTTCCTGGTTGCATTACATTGAATTACCTTGGTCTAGCTAATTTTGTTGCTTTGTAGATGATATCATGAAAGCTGCTGCTATTCACTTTGTTTGTTTTTATTTTAGAGCACTTTGAGGCATTATAATTATAAAGAGTGAATTACTTTGCCGCTGTTTTGTCTATGTTGAGCTATTTTTCTAATTGTAGGTATTTCATCAACAGTTGGTGAGGCAACCAGCAGCGAGGCAAGAGACGGTTCAACTCCCCCAGCTCCTCCTCCGCCTCTTCCACGGAAGCGTTACCTTAGTAACCAAGAAAGAGAACAGAATCGCCAGACAATACAGCAGAACTTGCTGTCTTGGAGCCAACAGAAAAGTCTTTCAAATCCTGCGAGAGGATCGACGCCCCCATCCAGTCCTCTGCTGGCAAGAGACACTGACTGCTGCCACCTCAGCAATCAACCTTCCAGTCCTCACACGACGACGGTCAGTCTGCCTCCTTCCGATTCTGATTCGCCACCTCCAACCTTGCCACCTGTAATTCCCGTCACTACTGCGTCCTTCCAGCAGGAGGATGATGTCTCTTCCGAAATGCCGTCCATCCCTTCTGAGCAGGGAGTAGATGCAGATGCATCGTCAGCAGCAGCAGCAGCAGTAGTCACGGATGATGATCTGGTCACTTCTGCTGGTGGCAGCGAGATGCAGAGCGGAGCAGCAGACCAGGCTTTGTCTTCACAGGCAGATGCAGTTCCTCCTCCACCCATTGTTCCCAGGCGGCTTTCAGAGACTGAAGGACAAATAGAAAGCAGGGAGCGAACTGGAACTTCAGATGAAATCTGGGAACTTCGCCAGCAGAATGCTTCGTCACTTCAGATGCCCACTGAGGTTTCAGAGGGGAGCGGTGTGGGCGATGGGGATGCGGGTGATGGTACGGCTGCTGCCTCTACTCTTCCAAACCGAGCCATTCTTCGAGGCAGATCAAGTAAGCTTTCACCTGAGCTGCTTTTAAATTACACAAAGTTAGAAACAACCTCTCATGTTCTGTACCTATACAGTATGTAATACTAGATACTATGTATGTATTCTGAAGACATTTTGTGCAGCAATAATCTGGTCAGTCTGTCATAAGTTAACAGGAAGCTGTGTATAATGATGATGATGTTGATGATGATGATGATGATGATGATGATGATGATGATGATGATGATGATGATGATGATGTTGATAATGTATAGTAAATTTAACACAGTTTGGTGTATGTAAGGAATAAATTTTCAACATGTGGTTAGACAGCATTCATCAAATCTTGAGGCTTAGGTTGATTAGTTTGCCTTGCAATGTTCATGTATTGGGATCATGCTTATTTTGCCATTAGAATATGCAATTGTGTGATATGTGCAGAGGAGGAAGAAATTCTGATCTTGAGCGTGCTGACCAGTTTGCTCGGCTTAATATATAATATTAATAATGACGACAATTTCTATGGTGCTGAAACACAGCACATGCTGTAACAGCATTGCTGTTACAAGGCTTATAAATGTGTGTGGGCATTGATTGGTCATATCTTTCTACTGCCTTTCTTACCCTACATTTCTTGCCCATTCATTTGTCACTGTTTTATTGGTTTAAAAAAAATCGTCCATGGTTCGTTTGATGAACTTCTTGAGCCGCCGGTTGCCATATCGATGACCATAAAACTCTTGTGTGCTTGAGGCCGCGTGCTCAAGTGTTTCATTCGCTTTTGGTCTACTTAGAATGGCCATTAGGTGTGTGCCAGATTTTTCTGCATTTGCAGCGTTGATTGCCTCAGCTGGTCCCTTTGGTCTGCTGCTGCGAGGGGGTTTGAGGGGGGGTTGGGAGAGGGAATGCCGCGACCCGTCGTGTCTACGAGACATCTTTGCGAGAAGGATAACATCTGCAACGACGACGATGACGACGTGATTATCACGTACTGATGGTCGATTCGTCATCAGATCATTTCTGTACGAGAGACGGTTTCTGAAGGACGAGACGATGAAGCACGTTTTTGTATCATTTTCTTGCGAATGATGTCGTGCTTTACAGGGTGCTGGATGCAAACTATTGCATATGTCTCTATATTGTCTATACTGGCATATACATTAACAACTATTATTATTGTTGAAAACAGAAATGAGCCTCCTATAATTTAGGCACTACGGATAGGCATGCTACCTAATCTTACTATTTGACCTTACGATTAAAGTTAAGTCCTTTGCTTCTCATGATGCATGATTCATGAATCATAAATCACTGAAAATGGCCTGATTCCTGACTGTACTTATTATCAAGTTTAGTTTTCTTAAAGCAGTAATTAATCGGCCCATAGTTAGAACACTTTTGCTTTCAGTAGCACAAGAAAAACATATTTCTAAAACAACTTTAAGCTTCCTAGTAAGACAAGTGTGCAAAATCTATGACACTTTAAAACTATGGCTTAACTGACTCGACTGCTAGTTATAGAAGACTGAGTGGCTTGCGTACCTTTCCAGGTTTATAGGGTTTTTCTTACTTATCTGTGACCCGTCTGCACAATACCAGTCATCAGTTGGAGTATTCAGTGTCAAGAAAATAAGCAAAAACGTGTTTTTCTCAATTGTTAGATTATTGCAAATTATAATTTAGAAAAATATAAGTTATAAAAAACAGAAATGTTTAGGAAAAGTAACATTGAAGGATATTATATGGATGATTTTGTCATAAAAAGTGAACATTTTAAATTTTTTGTGAAGACCAAAATTAGGCCAAGTTACCAGCCTTTGTCCATTGTATTTTTGGTATAAATGACAAATGCATGTAGTTCTTTTATCCATTAATTCATTTAGGATTGAGATAGAATGCTTATTTTGGTGTTGTTGTAAAGAGGATATATATTTTACTCCAAAACTTAGAATTTCGACTTGATCTTATCTTATCTGACCATTTATAAAGCGCTTTTTGCAGCAAGAGCCTTTCAGAAGCGCTCCCAGTGCGTTCAACCCCGAGAAAAAAAGGCAAGTTTTTAGACGAGAGAAAGATGAGGATACACTACCAGAGAGGATGGCAGAGCGAACTGATGGGGGAAGCCCATTCCATAGGGAGGGACCAATGCAGGCAAATGATAATGACTTTAGACTGCTTTCTTGCAGATGAATCACATTTGTCAATTTATTAACTGAACTGCCTTGTAAAGCAGTCTAAAAATCTAGTAATTTTTATTGTTTCCACAAATGCACTTTTTTTCCAACGACAATTGTTTTCTCTGGATTTCATTGTACATAGCGTGAACTGAAGTGCGCTAATGACTCCACTTCCAGTGAGATTAGTAGGTGCAGTGATTTGTGCAGAGACTGCAGCACTTAATACGAATTGGCTTGAATGACACAGCACATAATTAATGATACAGGCATAATTTTTAGATGTGCAATATTGTAGGAGGTTTATAACTGTGGTTCCCTCCATGTGTCTGTTGTGACTGAGATGAGCTTAGATGACAACGACGTCAGCAGACCCACATTAAATGTGTCACTCAGACTCACTCTGATGTGGCCATCGTTAGGCCGTGTGAATCAGTGGATAGTTTGATGCCATGCGGGCTAATTAATGTCAGAAACAAGAGGAAGTGAGATAGGCTGTGACAGGGAGAGACACAGATGGAGAGATGGACAGAGACACAGCAAAAAAGGGAGGGAAATAGACAGAGGCAGAGGGACAGAGATGGACTGTGCCCAGCTATAGTGTGCTCATGCCACTTGACAACAACAACGAGCAACCGAGCAATCGTTTTACATGCATATAGGACAACAACCAATGACAACCAATGACTGTTTCACGTGCTGCCCTGGACATGGTCTGCAAGACTATCCACAGTCATTGCAATACGTATTCTCTGATTTGCCTGACGTCTGACTGTTGAAAATACAGGGAAATTGTTTAGTTTCGGCCTTGCCTGCAGATTGCTGGCTCGCTTTTTCATTAATCTAAACGCAATTTTATTGCTGAATCTCTTTTGCTGAATTGCAATTAACGTAGATGGAGGAGAGTTTCTGCATGTGTTGGGAAAGTGGACAATGGACTTAAAATAAAAGTGCTCGAGACTTGAGTTGCAGGTTTGATCACTTGTAGTGCTTGTTCTATTGTTATAAAGTGTAACTAGTTTTATGACGTGTTTGAGGTGTTGCAGGATTTGGTCAGCGATTTTTTGCTCAATTTTGATGTTATTTAAATACACAAGGTCGGAGTTAATGTTTGTTTCTGTGAAGTGGTGCAAGGTTGGTTTCTTCCAGTGCCATCTGACAGACTATTTGTAGGTTGTGCTTTCATGTCAATATTTCTTATTCTTGTGCTGTATTCTCAATAGAAGGAAATTGATATTTATATGATAAGAATCTGTCAGTTTTTACTTTACTTATTGAATCTACAGTATAAAGTTATAAACTGTTGCTCTGAATTTTCACTGTTTAAGTTATTATTACTTTGCAGTGTTGTCTATTCATTGTAGTTTCTTCTATCAATTGTTTTTTTGCATCTTAGCATTGTCATATATTCTTCCACAGATTTTTCTGTGCTTTCTTTGCATACTGCTATTGTTATTTTTGATCTCCTTCTTTCAATGGGCATTATCACACTGTCATAACATAGCAGTGCTTATCATCTTAACCTATAGATGGAATCCCTGTCACCCAATGTCTGACATTGAAGCACGTCGGGCTCTTCGCTCTGCTACAAAGGGGCAACTCCCTAGTTTCACGGGCTTAGCTGCCATGCAGGCAACACCGAGTTTCTAGGTTGTAGGGTAGTCCATCTGGAATGAGCACCTTTAAAAGCTGCATTTATTGCATCTGACCAATCAAACTTTGTTTCATAAATTATCTCTCAAGTCGTTTTCTTTGGCCCGTGGGTGGATCACTGCCAGTAAATCTGGGATGCCCATCCTCCCTAGTTTCTTTGCAGCTCTGTGATGGTGTTTACTGCAAAATGGATAATATTGCAGAAGCGCTCTTTCTTATGAAGAATTTTTGTTCTAGTGTGCCTTTCCATTTCTTGTATATAATCCAGAAAGGACTGCTGCATGTTTGGTGCTAAATCAAGAAACCCATCCCACTGCCTGCCTACTCCAGTGGTAATCTTTAGAACTTCAATTAGATTCTTTCTTTGCTCTCATTTCCCCTGTATCACCAACAATTAAGATAGTTCTTTTTGGATTTCTCTATAGATGTTCTACGTGTATTATTACAACCAAGGATGCGGTATTCCAATTTTGATCTCAACGTGGTTTTGTATAACCTCAGTGTTGTATCTTCGACTATTCAGACTACAGTCATCTTGATCTTGTAACATAAGCGGTTGAATTTGTCTTTTTTTTCTGCTTAGCGTATTACTTTTAAAAGGTTTTCTATTCTCACAGCACATTGATTCTCTCGACTAAGGATTTTCTATTTGTCAGTTTGAAATTCCTTATTTCTCTGACCATGCTTTCAGTTTACCCAGACAACAAAGTACTTCCAGCATTGTCAATAATTAAACTTCTCGTGTATTATTGACTTTCTACGTAGTTGCAGAGTTTTACAACTGTGTACTTAGAAGGTGCTAGTGTTCTTTAAATATGCTGTTTACAGTATACTAGAGCACTAGATTGAACTTTAGTGCATTGCAAGATGTCATGTCACTTGAGATTTATAGCTACTCTTGCAGAGATGTAGTGTAGTGGCTGAAAATCAGGAGTGAAGGTTCTGTATGTGTCATGATTAAGAATTAATTTATCAACACATTAAAAGGCGTTTCCATATCGAAATTCTCAGTCTGCCAGTTGTTCTGTTTTTTTAGTAGAATGCAAACTGAAACCAATATCTGAGCTTTATGTGTGAATTATAAAATATATGTCTGCACAAAGTTGTCAGCATGACTTGCACAGAAGTTTTAGAAATCTGTGCAGGACAAAGTATTGCAAGGCTAAATACATTTACTTTACCAGAAGAAGTGATGATAAACATAAACTGCGGAAGAGGAATCAGACTCACAATAGAAATCTTTTCCTAAACATTGCATCATCTGGTGCCAGCAAAAAATTTATTGTTTGATTTCACAAGACGCAGCAACTTTGTCGGGATCGGTTTTTAGTTGGGTGAACGTGGTCTCGTTTAGTCTGATTGGACTGGCGACAACTGAATGCTGCTGCAACAGATTTTGCTGCTTCATTGAACTTGATGATTTCTTTCTTTGATGGAGTCATGTTTCTGCTGCAGCAATAGCAGCATTAGCAGTAGTTGTCGCCTGTCTGGTCAGGCGTTCTATATGCCTTTTGTACATGGCTATAGTTGTCTCTTCATGCAAGCTGTGGATGCCATTCAGTGTCACTTTGTGCTTGCTATGTCTTTGTGTCCAGACACTCAACACTGTACATTTAGGTACAAACACTGTACATTTACGTACAAACACTACATTTACGTACAAACACTACATTTACGTACAAACACTGTACATTTACGTACAAACACTGTACATGCATTTATGTACAAACACTGTACATTTATGTACATACACTGTACATTTATGTACAAACACTGTACATTTATGTACCTCAAGAAAGCTCTGCTGTATTAGTGTCTCTTCTGTCTGGCTGACGAAGTTCTACCAATGTGGTGGTCATCGCAGAATATTTCTTATGAAATAATTAATTGTGCAGTATATCATGTGCTGAAGATTTTCTCAAGTTGTCTGGCACTGCCAATCGTCACGTTCTTTACTATAATCTGCTGTCTTCTTTTGTGTGGGTGAGACTTTCGTCTGCTGTAAGCTCTTCTCTTTCTTAATCTATGAATCACGATGTGCTTTGCAATTGTGATCTTATTCATGTATATCTACCGTACTTCAGGGTTAATAAGTAGACTATCATGGCGTTTAACCCAATTCACAGGTCAGTTTGTGGAATGTGAGTGACCTATTATTTTTTGGACTAGCAGCTCATGTAGTTATAATTATGTAATGTAATATTATCACAGATTTATAATTACATGTCTTCAAAAAATCCAGTCAGCAGTGCTCTCAACCTGATGATGGAAAACCAGGATTGAATTTTTTTTTCAAATACTTCAATGTAATTGACGTCTAAAGGTAGATGGTTGCAACCATTTGGTTTATTTGTGTAGTGGAATCGGGTGGCTTTGGAAGTGGACATTTTTCAATGGAAAATAATTTACCAATTTCCTGTATTCACTAGGGTCAGAGTGTCTTCTTTCCGATGAAGATTTTGTTTAGTTTTTGTTGAGTTAGGCAAGATATATTCTATTTAGTGAAGGCCAACAGACTTTTCTCAGTTTCATTATGACATGATATCAACTGGAAGCATGCTTATCTTTGTCACTTCATGACATGACCGCTTGTCTTCATATTAAGTTTCTTGTTCGTTTGTCTACTTCGAGGTTAACAAGTAGACTGTTGTTTGTGTCTCTCCGCCAAATCCACTCTTCGTGTCACTGTTTTTATGGCTCTTAACTAGCCGTGCATGCAGTTATAGACCTATATCGCTTTGGCTTTGAAGGTGGCTTGTAGCAGCCATTTGGTTTAATCGGCTTTAATAAGGGAATTCATGTGGCTTCCAATACTTTTGAAACAGGTGCTTTACCACTTTACCTGGAAACACCAGTTTTGCCAGACGTATAATGTGGAGAGAGGGATGGGGAAGTGTTGCCGGTGGCATGGTGATTTATCATTTCCATGTCCAGGTCTTCATTGTGGCTTGATATCATGATGTGGAGGCTTGGTCATAAAGTGAAACATTTAAGCATGAGCCAAGCTCGATTCTCAGAAGAGTTAAAGTAGGTGACTATGTTAGGACAGTCGAGCGATGCGATTGGTTCACAGCGATAAGTGGGCTGTACCATTGCGTAAGTAGGTTATATAGGGCTATATCTATAGAAACGTGAAGTGTGTGTATATATGAAGGGCTGTGTGAGGCCTATATATGCATGACCGCTTGGCTGTGCTCACTTCAGTCTGATGTTTTGTGTAGGAGTTGTTGATAGTAGTATGAGAGACATATAATTCGAAAAGTACTGCGCGAATGAGTTGGAGAGTTCATCGTGTCTTCGATTCGATTAGAATACAGAGCTCACGATTGCAGAACGATCTTCGTGAAACTTCAACCATCTATTTAAGTATTTAAGTGAGCAGTGCGTAAAAGGACGAACGTAGTATTAAAATAGGACAACACTGTTTAGAAACAATATACACAGTTTTTGTGAACTTGTGAAGTGGACTTTTAACGAGCATGGGAAATGCTGAGGGAGCGTACGTAGTAACGCACAGCGGTGGTCAAACGCACGGCGGTGGTCAGACGCGCACTCTGCCCCACAGCCATCCGTGTAACGTGGCTAGCAGGGAAAATGCGGCAGGGACTCAACATGACTATCCTCCGCCGTATGGAAGCCCCTCGCTGCCTGTTCCTACACGCAATTCTGCAGACGTCATTGATATAGAAATTCAGGGTAATTTAGACACTCCAGGTGGGTACAGTTCTCGGTACTTTGTGTAATTGTATCTTGAGTCGTCTGGTGTAATTGTATAGAGTCATCTGGTGTAATTGTATAGAGTCATCTGGTGTAATTGTATAGAGTCATCTGGTGTAATTGTATAGAGTCATCTGGTGTAATTATATATCTCTGCTTGTCTTGTCAATTTCTGAGCATTTATGTAAACGACATGCAAAATACTGTTGGCATCTGATTATGAAAATGCTGCACTTTAATTCAGTGTTACTGTGCTGTTTGTTGAAAGCAGTCTTGTCTAGGCTTACTACATTGTCTTTGATGACTACATTGTCTCTGATGACTTACCGGTATGTTTTGTGCGGATGAAAATATATAATTATACACACACCACTACCTGTTCTTGCCTTCTAGTCTAGTCTAAGAAATCACCACGGTGCCTCTGGCAACGAAACTGCATCAATTTCAGTCCGAATGCCATGTATCTGTGTATATGTATACCAATAGATTGATAAGAAATCTGTATACGTGATAATCTCATAAATATATATTACACAGGATTGCTAATGGCTAGAGTGGATGGTAGTAGTGGAATAAGTGGATATTGGTGGAACTTAGGAAGAGGCGTTAAGAAGTGCCACCTAACGTCTCTTGTTTTCTTTGCTGTGCTGATAGACTTTCCCGTTTTATTTCTGTTTGCCTTCTTTATGGCTTGCTGAGAGTTTGCCTCACTGTTGTGTCTTCTTTTTTTTATTGCAAATAAAATGGACCTTATTGCCACACGACCCCCCCCCCCCACACACACACACACACGTGCACTCATCCACTTACATATGCTAATATATCCGCACATATAATTTTATTTATATATATATATATATATCGTGTATAAAATTATGTGAGTATATATACACACCGGGCATGTATTATATTTGTGTTGTTTTTGTTTGTGTTATTGTGTTAGGCTGGTTACGTATTATGTTTCTCATTGGTTCCACTGTTTGCTAATTCAGATCGAAAACTAATAGATATTTGTTGCATGACTATTTCTGTATGCTGTCCCATTGCATATAATATGAATAGGTTATCCTTGTTACGGGGAAATCCTGTCACTTTTGGATATCTCTAAAGTTGTATCTTGAGAAGCTGTACCATTTCTGTGTATGCACAGTCAATTGGAATGTCGCTGTATCAATAAATGCTGATTGATAGGTTGATTGATTGATTGAAATGGATATGTATGTGTCTATATATACCTTTACATGAATTGTTGTTGAAAATATAATGTTTACAATTTTTATGTACAAATCTGATTTAATAAAGTTAGGGTTTCGAAGTAATTCATTAATCAGCATACAATGCTTTACATTACAACTATTGCTAATAAACTGATAATTTTTATTTAAAAAAATAGTAGTGCTCAGTATCTTCAAAGAACATTGAGTAGCAATAACTTTTAATTTGACCAAAAGTGGAAACAAAACAACAACAACATCCTATTAAGAACCTCTTGTGGTGTCTGTGTGCTGTTTACATTCTAATGAGATTGATCTAGGCGCATCAGGTAGTCCGATCTTCCTGTTTGGATTGTGCTTAATATGGTTATTTGTACTGTGCAGTGATTGCGTGCTGTGCATTTAGTTGGTGATAGTACTAATGTACCGGTACTGATTTTAATGTACTGATGATGATGATGACAGGTGTTGTGATTCTGAGCAGTGCAATTGCAGATAGGATGGTTTGGATTGCAGTAGTCATTGCCTAACCAGGTGATTGCATTACCTTTGGACCATATCATAACTTTGGAGTTTCTGGGCCGTGGTCTATTACATTTGCCTAGTTATATGTTGATGCATGCTTGTTTGTGTATTGGATTTAAAGAGGTGTTTGTAGAGAAGGTGAAGGCCTTCGATAGTATGACAGTTTGATTTGTATTTATTTGATATGCTGAGCCCAACATTTGAATCTGGTCTGCAACGGTGAAAATTTTCCGTTTAACCACTCAGCTACTGCACCAGTTTGTTTCTCAAATTTATACTGACATCGCACAACCAGCATAACTTCCAGGGACAACTGGAAAAGTGCAGTTTGTGAATATCAATTGTTGTGCCAAGATTTCTTTCCATGTATGAAGTTCAGTGTGACATAATGAACGCATACAATACAATGTATAATAATATATGAGATTACTTTATGCTACTTTACATTACCAACCAATCTCGGTTTCCATTGAAAAGATTGCGATTAAGATCGATACGTTAAAGGTTGAGATTTTGTTGTATTGACGTCGGCTGCATCTTGGAGTCTGCTGAGCTCTTATCAGACCCATCTACTTCTTTGTATTCTTCATTGTTGTTTGAATTGTGGATAGTTGTTGTTAAATGGCTTCCTATCTGTATCTTAAAAACAATTGTGCTTTTGCCAGCTGTTTGCCTTACCCATCAGTTGTTTGATTGCAGCACGAGGTTCGACGCTTGGATTCCACCAGCCACAGCTTCCGCTTCTGGCCGAGAGCAGCGGGGGATCACGATACCAGACACTGGAGCTACAGCCTGGAGAAGAACCGCTTCCAAGGGGTAAGCATCATCATCATCGTCATCATCATCATCATCACCACCACCACCATCATCATCATCATCATCATCGTAGGCATGTGTCGTATGATGCAGATGATCCTATGTCTAATGAATTGTTCTCAGTGGTAGTACCGGTGTATGTGGTTTCTTCAGAACGTAACTCTGAGCATCTTTTCTAGGCCAAGAATCAAGTCAACAAAGTAACGGATGTTATCAGGTTATTATGATCAGGAAGTTTTTACATATCTGCACGCCGACATGTTTTTATCGACTACTTTAGAATGACGAACAGTGAGACAGCTGTAGTAGATAGTTCAGCAGATAATACTTGGCCTATTTAACTGAAGATGATTAGTTGGCTGAGGAGGAGGAGGAGGAGAGGAGGAGGAGGAGGAGGTAAGTCAGCTGTGTGGGTGTTACATGTATTTTCATGAATGTCTTCTGTTTAAATGGATTCAAGATCTCTTTGGCTGAAATAATTCCACTCTGTATGTTTTGCAAAGTGATCCGGTTCACTTTCGCAGTGTGCTGAGCTGGAAGAATTCCATCGGGAATGCTCGGATTCATTCATTCGTTGTTTTTTTGTTGGTTGGCTTTAGGTTGGGAGGCACGCATTGACAGTCATGGTCGGGTGTTCTACATCGACCACATCAATCGTACGACCACTTGGCAGCGGCCGCATTCGCAGGCCACTCCCCAGAGACGGCCATCCATCAGCGTCGAGGAACGTCAGCAGCTAGACAGGAGGTCAGTACATACGATGATACGAGACAGTATACGAGAGACGAGACGAAGCCAGTCGTCGCTTCCGAAAATATACCGGAATATTGCGTTGATTTTGGGACCGCTGATTGATTAGTGTATTGACTTGCAAAGCGTTCGTTTAAATCAGAGTAATTGGTCGGATGTCGCTTGTACCAGCGGCCAGTTCTTCGGACGAGTCGCCTTCTCGCTGCGTTGTTCGAGTCCTCGTGCAGCATCGTTTGGGTCGACGATCGCTTTTTTTGTCGCTAGCCGTGAATTATTGTCGAGCGAGGATCGGCGGCAAAAATCAATTTCTTGTCTTTCGCTGAAATTGGTTTTTTCCGGTGAAAAAGATGCGTCTCGTTGGATAGAATTTTTTTAGAGATCAATCAGAAGATAATTGAATTGAAATTATCCTCTGATCGTAAATTTTTAGTCGATATGCATCTGAAAGCGATATAATCAATGTACCAGGGCATAGTGATTCAGATCTGGTGGAGACAGTTTTATAAACGTCTAACAGTGTAATTAACGGTTGTTTGTATTTTGTATTGCATTCGTAAAATGCAACTATTTTCATATTTTTTTTTGTTGAGATAATTTATTTAATGCCACTCCAATGATTAGTCAGAGATGCTGTTTGCTCTTGTCATCATCATCAATTGCATGATTCTTTCTGAAGCATTTGGCATTTTTCTGACATGGTGCCTTCGGTCTTGGTTGATGCGCTGTGTGTATCCCGAAATAACATAGATCTGCCTAAACTCTCCTGGGTGATGATGTGAGTGTACTGGGCTGTCAGGTCGTTTTCTTCAAGCATCTCATGGAGTTTTTGTATTAAGGTTTGGAGCATCCATGCAGCCATACTGTTTGCGATTATTGCATGTGACGTGAACAAACATTCAGAGACTCTTTGTTTCAGTCGTCTGTGAGACAATAGCCTGCATTGTGCGCCTGTATATTTATTTATGTATTGTTTAATGTTCACTGGATGGGATTTAAAGGATCATTCTTTTATGCAATGTTACTGAGCGTTTTAAATGACCATTGACTGATCATTATTATTGTTGCATTTGGAAAATAAAGCGGTTATATAGAAGTTTATTTCCAAGTTAATTAATTAGTTGTTGTTCGGTGTCCAAGGTGACCACGCTGGTTGTGTTTCTCGAATGTGGGTCTTTTACTTTGGAATAGCGTCCCATCTGGTCTACTTTCTCTCCAACAAGGCCTCTGGTTCTTTTTTTATAAACTACTTAAGATCTACTTATGATCTTCATTTAGATAATTAAGTGTATCTGTGTAGTTATCTTGAATAGGTAACGGTACTACATGTATATAAATTTCATTTATGGATAGGTGGATTTGCATTTTAGCATTCATTTGCAATTAAACATGCTGTTACAAGTAAACTTGAGAGTCTCAGGAATCATTTCGACTGAGATGTTTACAGCATGCTTTAAATAGAAATGTGCATATATACATACTTACACACATACATACCCAGGTAGTATTACATATGCATAGGCAAACAAACCTACATAACAGACACTTGCTTACACAAATGCACATGCACACACACACCCACACATTCTTTATATGCATGCAAATGTGCAGACATAACTACACCTCTTCATAAGTAATGGTTTTGTTTTCAAATATCATTTTATTTTGTTACAACTCCCTTCATAAAATGCAATTATATGATTACTTTTGTTGGAGTGCAGATAGACATAAAACTTTCCATAAACACCTTTATTTCAGACACTCTCCTTGGA
This sequence comes from Lumbricus rubellus, assembly GCA_945859605.1. Lineage (NCBI taxonomy): Eukaryota > Metazoa > Annelida > Clitellata > Crassiclitellata > Lumbricidae > Lumbricus > Lumbricus rubellus. Next base: position 48,634,412 of record OX243811.1, on the reverse strand, counting down.
ATCACTTGTTTAGCAACACAATAAAAGTAAAGTAACACAATAAAAGTATATTAGTTGCAGCAACATGTACTAATAATTATAATTTGTGTGTGAGGCGCAGTGGTGTAGTGGTGGGTGTGGTGCCTTGGAGCTGGAAGGTTCCAGGTTTGAATCCACTTCAAGCCGCTGTGTGAGGATTGAGCAAGTTCTTCATTCACTATTGCTTCTGCGCTTTGGCGTGAAACTCCGATGTAGTGTCCACGCTATAGTCGGGAGCACCTCTGAGTAGTGAGCTTGATGGGGCGCTATAGCAAATGTGACAAATGAACAAATAAATAAGAATAATAGCAATATGGAAATAATAATTACGATATTAATAGTAATTAATAATATTTGCAGCCATAAATTCAACACTTTTGAGAAAGTTAACAAGTGAGACTGAAACCACGGTGACTTTAAAAAAAAATTTGTCGGGTTGTAGCAGTTTGAAAATCAATGTACAGTTGTCTGTTCAAGCAGGGGTTAGTGGGGTTATAATATAATTGGCTGTTATTTGTGTGTGTTGTTGTACTGAGTTGCAACAGTACAATAGCCAATGACACGATTTGCCGCCATAGTCAGTCCTTGCTTGGGTTGTAAATGTTCCAAATCCCAACTTCAGACCAACGCCTCAGATTTTATTCATAGCCACGCATGCAAATCAAAGACTGCACAGTATGAGAATAGATCCAGGTTACAGCCAGTCGTGCGTGTTGCTCGCTTTTCTTCTGACAAATGTGACAATGAATAATGAATTTCTTTCTTTTTTACCTAATAGTACTTGCTTCACATCAATGGTGCTGTAAAGGATTCACCTTCATCTGATTTAATGATTTAATGGCATTTCGAGGTCTCTGATTTCGAGGTCTCTCTGATGGTCTGTCCCATTCTGGGTCTGCATGACTTTTTCTGTAATGTCCTTCTGAGGTCGTTTCGGTGATTAATGGTCTTTCATCTCGAATGAGTCTTTAGAAGTTTGCTGAATGTTTGGTAAATTGTGGTTTGAATGGCATTATTATGCAAACTATGACATGACCTTGGCTTGTCAGTTTAGACTCAGTCTTACTGGAGTCGATGAAGTCGACATTTGATTTCTATTGTTTCTTGTTTCATAGTATTTATTTGTATTTAGTCCCCATGTGGGCGATTTTCTCTACTTGTATGCAGATCAAGTGAACTTGTTATATCACAGTTGCTTTGTGTTTGTGAAGTTCAATTTATTTAAGGCACTGATTTTACTAAGACGATTTTAATACCAAACAAACACTGATTATTATTAATGACTTAAATGTGGGTTAGTTCCTCATTTCTGTCACAACGAGTGCATTGTATGGACTTTTTTATCTGTTAAAGGTATCAGAGTATTCGAAGGACGATGTGTCAGCAGACAGGAAGAGAGGCAATTGAAGAGATTAACAACAGTGCTAATGGTGAGTACTGAGTAGTATACCAGATCTGTTGTCAGAAGGATTGTCGGCCTTTCGAATAGCGACAGCAGCACTCTCGATTTATTGAACAAGATAAGGATAAGTACTTTAGTTATGTGTACCAAGAATCGTTAGTGTATTACATAGACTCGCTTATCTCCTTGTCATGTTCTGAACCAACAATCCCCGAATATTATATAACGAGTTATATAACGAGTCTGCAGGTCATAGGAGCTTCCTGTTACTTTACTGCACCTGACTGTACTAAACTGTACAGTTTGATGGTTGTTCAGGGAAGTTCTTGGTGAGCATATTATTTTTATTATTACTATTAATTCGTTGCTTCTGACATTTTTACGTCTAATGCACTAAAACCAAACCATTGTAAGGCAGTATTCATAAGATTGGTGCAGGTATAAATGATGAGCTTGTTTACTTATTATTGACCGTCAATTGTTATGTTGTACATTTTGATAACGATACTGTAGATGTTCCAAGATTTAGATCAGTAATGCTTAGTAAACCTTGTTAATTTGCACTTTCTGATGGCTTGAAACCAACAGAAAGTGCAAATTAACAAAGAAGAAGCACTGGTTGTGATTTATCCATATCTTAGTAATGGTGTAATTGAGTTGATTTAGAAATGTAAAATAGATGGCAGAAACAATGGAACAAACTGTGCATTGCATTGCGATGTGCAGAAAATGTGTAGAGGTGCACAGGATACACAACACATCGGTATTTGACAGAGAGAGAAAAGAGAGAGATTTCTGAGAGCTATGTGAGAAAATTTGATGTGAGAAGAAAAAGAGTATAATGTGTGAAGTCGTGGCTGAGAGAAGAATAAGAGTATAATGTGTGAAGTCGTGGCTGAGTAGATCTGTTTGATTCTGTGTGTTTAGACTCGTCCACATCTTTGGAGGATGCTCCTCCTTCTGCCAATGTTTCCACCACATCGTCGTCACAGGACGCGCCAACGACGACAATTAGTTCTTCTATCACTGTTCAACCAACACAACGATCCATCCTAACGATGCCGCCCATTAAGTTCCTCACACGTCCAGATCTCTTCACTCTTATTCAAAACAACGAGGTTAGACAATAGTTTGTTGACATTGATTGTACTTATATTACAAAGGACAATAGAAGTCTAATAGCAGCACGTAACTTGCTTCTTTTGCACTGCATTCAGGACCTGGATGACCCTGTGACTAAATATTTTAGCGGTTAGTGTGGCTGAATTTTTCCAGGTAGTCTCTTTCAAGTTTTGTTATCAGAGTTGTTGACTGTTATATGAGATCATATATCTCTGAGGCAAAAGAGGTTTCAGAGATAACGCTCTAAGCAGCATTGCGTGCGGAAAGTTTTCTTTATTTCTCTGTTCCTGTACTAAAGTAAAGCTTTGAGTAACTTTGATAAGGAGGTCAGTAGTTTACGTTGTGACATCTTAACGTGCAGTGCTTTGAATGGTTCATAATAAGAGACAAGTGTTAAGTGTTCTAATAGTAATGCATACATAAATACATGATTCGGACTTTGTATGGAGGACATTGTCAGATTACATGTGTATTGTATTGTATTGCATATTTATCAGTCGATTGTTTTCTTGATTCTGAACAGCATGCTCTTGCTGACTACAACAGGAATTCTACTCTCAAACACATGATCAACAAGATCAGGCGCGATGCCTTGGTTTTTGAAAGGTCAGATATTATCCATATGTTTGGCTTCAATAAAAGACCCAGTTTAGATTTTCCGTTGCAGTTTGTAGCGTCATCAAATAATCCTTCATCATCAGTCAATGGCACAGAAGCCAGATTCATGCATTCTTATTGATCTAAGAAAATGTTTATTTATATCTAAAGTCTTTTAAAAACTTCACAGTGAAGCTGAAAAGTTCACTCATTATAATAATAATAGTGCTTGTATTTATTTATTTTGTGGTTTACTTACCTGATCGTTAGGTGTTGTCACTTTTTATCGAGACAAAACATAAATTAATAGCTCGTCTGTTAGTTTTGGCTTGTGGTGCCTCAGAGTTAGAGGGTCTTAAGGTACGTTTCAAACATATGTAGCTGATTTACTGCTCTTCATTTCAAGTGAAAGAGTTTGTTATGTTGACATGAAGTCTTGCAGTTTTCTTAAAGTCTTTGCAAGCCAAAATTATTCTTGTAATTGAAAATTTTCCGCAGATTGATGACTGTATAAATTGCCATGTTTTGTTTTGCAGATATCAGCACAATCGGGATTTGGTCGCTTTCATCAACATCTTCGCTGATACAAGCAAAGAACTTCCGAGAGGATGGGATCTCAAATACGACAGATCTTCCAAGGTATCTGATTTGAACATGTGCTATTTATATTTTAACGATGGAACAATGAGACGAATTATTTGCATGTCAATCGTTTTGAGTCATATCACATTATTTGTCGATGTTAACATGGACATAATAATTATAGAGTATAGACTGTTGAAAAATGTGAACATTTCAAGATTGGCTCAATGGACTCGGTTCTTTTTGTTTTCTTACGGGAATGAACGAGTGATCCCCCGATATTTCATCGTGCAACAGTCAACTAAGATATTGAATTCATTTAATAATAATAATGATAATAATAATAATAATAATATTGAATGATTAATGAATCTGTTAAGTAGAGTGATGTTTGTGACAAATTTATTACTTTGCATTATTATGTTGTGCGTTGCAGCCATTTTTTATTGATCACTCATCGAAAAGCACAACGTTCATCGATCCGCGACTTCCAACGGAGGCGCCAGTCTTGCATGCCAGCGTCCTCAACTATACCTCGTCTTCCTCGTCCGTGCCTCCTCGGCCTCGTCACTCAGGTGCTAACGAAACAACGGAAGTTGGCAACCGGGATGTGACGTCGTCACGGCAACAGATTACCGAACCCATTCCAATAGGTGAGAGGACTGAGTAGTGTGAATGTGGAGACAGATCAGAAGATAATAAGACATGGAGACATTTAGAAAGACAGGCAGAGCGACATTTCATTCAGGTTTATATTGTGTGTCTTCATGTGCACAGTTTTAGTCGCTGGTGCTGATAAAATCTTTAGCTATTTGTAACAGATATCCAGCAATTTTTTAGATATATGTTATGATTTAAAATACCTGAAATTACATTCCCTACATAATTCCTTAATTCCTCCCTCATAAGAGGGAATCATACTTGTTTAAGTAGAGCATATTCGTCATGCTATAATGTCGATATCGACTGCATACGAAGTCAAAGCATTAAACACGAGTGTCAGTCTGCTAGTTTATTTCTTGCTTTCCTAGATGACAGCAGAATAAGTTTATGATACGAATCTTTAGTAATGGGTTTGTGGTTCAATCACTTATGTAAGATTAGTGAAGTTTGTCTACTATTGAGATTTCCATGTCTCTTTCATGGGGAGAGATTGAACCGATCAATCAGCCTTTAAAATACACTTTCATTACGTGCTTGCAGTAACTGTAATTGTGAGCAATGGTTGATCAAAGCATTTAATGAACATACATTTCATTAACCACATTTTTGTCTGCCAGCATGACACTGCTCTTGCCTTCATTCTATCTTATTGAGAACTGAATATGTTTCGTGTTTAAAGCGTACAACGACAAAGTGGTCGCGTTCTTTCGCCAGCCGAACATCGCCGAGATTCTCAAAGAGAAGCATCGTTCTTTCGCTTCCAACATTCCTCTGAAGAACAAAGTTCATCTCATTCGATCTGAGGGTGGAGGGGTGGAAGCTCTCGAGAAATTCTCAAACGATGTAGAACTCATTCTGCTTCTAAGGTAAGACAGATTTTCAGGTCTTACTCCAAGTTTTTGTGACCCACAAGTTTACAGTACACCCTGATTGTCCAACATCACATTACATGATCAATTGACTAATGTCTTTCAGTACTGTCTGTTGTCCAGTTTCTTATGCTAAAAGGATCTTTTTTGCGGTTGGCTGGTTTGAGCATGACTTTGTACCGTAGTTTCTCATTGGTACTTGCTTTCATAGACTTCAACTTTCCTAAGACAATTAGGGTTGAACCCTGCCAATGATTTATATTCTAGATTTGTGATGGCTTGAGCCATCCTAATATATTCATCAGATTCCATTAATAAGTTTGATAACTGGACAAGGACGCTGTGCTGCTAACATGGTGCGATGGAGACAGGCTTCGGACCCACTGTGTAGCTGTGGTGAAATCCAGACAATGTCACACATCGTAAATGACTGCAAAACAACCCGCTTTCCGGGTGGTTTAACCGCCTTACATGTGGCTGATGAGGCTGCTGTTCAGTGGCTGGACGCGTTCTGCAAAAGCTAAATAAATAATAATAAGTTTGATTTGTGACTTGTTTGACAAAGTAGACTCTCGAAATGGTTCTGAAGTCTGCTTGACTTTACGTCAATAGCTTTGAAATCTTTATGCCAATGCTGTATGGTATATTTAAAAGACTGATTAATTGCATTATTGGTTTCGTTTCAGTCTTTTCGAAAATGAAATCATGTCATTTGTTCCACATATGCCTTCTTCGGTTGGAGGTCAAGGAATGTCACCACGTGGGTCGCCCCAGGGGTCACCACAAGCATCTCCTGGTTAGTCAATGATTTTTCTCTGATTAGAACTTAAATGTTTAGTTGTTCTGATGTAATCTATCAGATGGAATTTAAAATGCTTGTATTTGGTCTTTGTAAATAAGTTTTTTGGATCTAACTGAGAACAGTTGTCTTTTACAATATTGCATGGTCGTTTTCTTTATGCTATTTACACATGTCATTGGTGAATGGCTAATTGGCTATATTGAGTTTGAATTGTATTGTTGGCACTGGACTTGTATTGATAATGTTTCAATTGTACGTTTGTTGACAATTGCATCTACAGCTGACAGCACTGTTGTTTTAATCACAGGTCTTCAACGTGCAAACATTCGTGTTCCTGCTCCATACAAACTCGACTTCCAGACGAAGCTTAGAGAATTCCATCGAAAACTCGAATCAAAGGGCTACGGCCAGGGGCCAACAAAAATCAAGTATGGCTTTACTTCTTCCATGACTTGTGCTAAGTTCTAATTAAGTTTTCAAGTGTGGTGTGAAGTTTTGCATAAAGCTCAATTTGCCACATTGTTTAGAGGATGTACTATACATCGGAACATATATTTCACGCTCAATGCTATCTATATCTCTTTATACTGTTAAATAGATAACATATCTGAAGTTCAGGTATGTTATTTTGTTAATTTTACTTACTGCAATTTTCATTGCATGTTACATATTGTATGTTATAGTGCATCATGCAAGAGACATATGCAGTTCTGAAAATAAATTAGAATTTTCTTTTAAATACTCAAGAGGATAGCAATTGTGAATAAATTGGTCTTTGTAAAAAGTTGATTTAAAATTTAAATGGATGACCGAGATGATGGGGAAGTGCAAATATCATAAGTGTGTTAGCATTGCTTTGACGGTTGTGTGTGACTCTGATTGTAGGCTCGTTGTTCGAAGGGACCATGTGCTGGAAGATGCGTTTGCAAAGATTATGGCAATTTCAAAGAAGGATCTGCAAAAAGCAAAACTGTTTATCTCATTCCAGGGAGAAGAAGGGTAAGATATTTCAGATTTTAAATGAATGAATGAGTGACTTAATGAGTGACTTATAAATAATGTAATAATGTAGTAGCATTGTTGCATGTAGTTTACGTATTTTGGGCTGCAGAATTTCAGTATTTGTGAGGAGTATCAACTGTTGTTAATAATAATTGTGTGCAGATTTAGGCTACAGTTAATTCTTTGCATAAGTTTTTAGACAATTTGGTGCAGCATGGTCTTTGACAATATTGTTGCAACTTGTAGAATTTACTATAATCTTTGCATAGATCTTGTAAATTAGAGATGGCGCTCCCACAGGAGCTGTGCTTATTTCTTAGGCCCTTACTGTAGCATTTTTGTTCAACTCAAAATTGAACTGCTTTTTTTTGACATGCTAAAGTTGGAAGCACATCTGAGTTGTCCCCTTGAAGAGGCGCTACAAAAATGCTTGAATAAATGAATGAATGAGTATGTACAGTAAGGATTTGTCGTAAGGGATGAATGAAACATTATGTGATACACTTTCATGTATTACAAGTGTTGATATGACTTGCTACTGACCAATTCCAAAAGTCTATAGATGAAAATGTTAAACTATACGACTGCAATAAAATTTGCATCCATATGCATGTAAAAACATTAGTACAGAAATTTGAGTGTTTATGTAATTAATAAGCTTACATTTTATGGTCCTTGGTTTACATTGACACATGATTTGAAGAACACAGATGAATCTGCATAGTTGCTGTTGTCTGTTCTGTAGGTTGGACTATGGAGGTCCTTCTCGTGAGTTCTTCTTTCTTCTATCACGAGAACTCTTCAACCCATACTACGGTCTGTTTGAATATTCAGCTAACGACACATATACCGTCCAGATCAGTCCAATGTCCGCATTTGTGGAGAATGCCCATGAATGGTACACTAACATTAAAACGACATATGAAATGTCTATTTTGTTTATGTTTTAATTATGTTTTTGTCGATTATATTTGTGTTTCATGTGTATTATTAGTTTAGTATATATATTTGTTTTATTGAGTTCTCACTCAAATGACTGACTAGCTGACTAAACTCTCACATGATATGATATACTTCTAAAAAGCTCAATGATGGACAGTCATTACATTAAATTACAATGCCAGAGCTTTGTACTTTGGGGGAAGTTTTCAAATAAAACTTCAGTAGTGTACTATGGAATTTTAAGGTAAAGCATGTCCATTTTTTATATTGTTTTGCTTCTACTTTTAAAAAGAATCCATGATTGCTTTTGAGGTCTTTGATTAGTTTTTTTATACGAGGGATGTACAGATGAATGATGATGCTTGTGCACATGGGTTTTTCAGTATTCTGCATGACATGAAAGGACAGGAAAGATTTTGCTTTTTAATTAGAATTAATTTCTTTCTGACTTCAAAGACATTTTTTTACGTGTTTGTTATTAGGTTTCGTTTCGCTGGTCGAGTTATTGCTTTGGCTGTTGTTCATCAGTACTTACTTGATGTTTTCTTCACGCGTCCTTTCTACAAGTCGCTGCTGCGAATGTAAGTCTAAATTAATTTTTAACATTACTTTCATTTCAGGCAGCAAAATTAAAATCAGTTTGCAGTACTTAGAGTTATTGAGTGTTTACCTATTACTGTTTCAATAAAAATAAATGAGAACATGACTGGTGTTTTCTCAGTTTCTGTCTAGCATTTGTAGGCTTAAATTTGTAAATTAAATTTGTATTTTTAAATTTGTATTGTAGCGTGTATTTTTCATGATTAAATCCTTTATTAACCCTTTACCCATTCATTTTTCCTGTTAAGCCCGTGTTTTCAGCGGATATTCTCGGGGCAAACGGGTAAAGGGTTAAGAGCTTCTTAAATAAGCTGTTAATATTTTGCTAATTCCATATTGATTGATGAACTCTGAAATATCAATAACAGTCTCTTTAAATCGTTAGAATTGTTTCTATAGTAGTTTTTGTGTCCAGCATTTAATTTTGTTGTTGAGGATGATGTAATTTAAATGATTGACAGGATGATACACTGTTGCAGATCATTGGTAAAGTTGTTGATTAGCGAGTAACTTTATTAACTCTTTGATAATAATTTGTTGGCAGATCACCTTCGCTGAGTGACTTGGAATCGCTTGATGCTGAATTCCACCAGAGTCTTCAGTGGATCAAGGACAACGACGCGATCGACTTCAGCAATCTCGATCTGACGTTCTCCGTCGACGAGGAGATGATGGGGAAGGTGACGGAGCGAGAGCTGAAGCCAAACGGACGGAACATTGCTGTCACGGAGAAGAACAAGAAGGAGTACATCGATCGAATGGTGAAGTGGCGCATTGAACGAGGAGTCGTCGAACAAATGGACAGTCTCATTCGAGGCTTTCATGAGGTAAGGCGTCAACTTAACCCTTTAGTTACGGGAGCAGACCCGCATACTGGCTTAATAACCCATCGCTGTGACGGATTTCGTAGCGAAAGGGTTAAGCTACAGCTTTGACTAACTTAACTGTAATTTTAAAGACTTTAGATTCACCAGGTGAATAAATAAACTTGTCTTTGGTTGTGTTTATGAGGATTATAGGTTAAGCAATCCTACTTTGACTCTCTGTATCACATGTCATGCATTGTTCATATATTTGTGTAAGAAGTTAAAGCGATTAAAGTCTTTTTAGTGGGCTTCAGTTGATTATTTCCTGCTCATAGAGACATGGTAAGATGTGGTTTTAATTAAAGGTGCCTAGATGTCATAGTTCTGTAATTACTGTGGGTGTTTATGTTTTCTAAAGATTCTAGAGCCGCGCCTTGTTGCTAAGTTTGACGCCCGTGAACTGGAGTTGGTGATTGCGGGAACGGTAGAAATCGATGTGGCTGACTGGAGAAAAAACACTGAATACAGATCTGGTAAGATTTCTCAGCTGAGTATTGCAAAAAAATTCAGAGCAATTCTTTGTTGTTATCATCTGAGACTGAAAACAGTGAATTCATCAGAGCTATGTGACCCTTTCTGGATGATTCTTTTGGTTGGTTGCATGTTTGTTTGATTGATTCCCACATTTAGAATATTATATATGAACCAAATTGTGGTATAGCCAGACTAGCCATAGTTAGTTATCTAAACATTTATTATAATGTCATTTAGCTACCTAAATACTAGCCTAAATGGGTAATGACGCTGTTATGAAAAAAGTCATAAAGAGTAAGAAAAAAATGGCGGGGCGATGATAAGAGTCACTGCTAGTCAACGCTGAACACATGCGAAACCTAACAGAAGATTATTATCACCCACCGTAGAACTTGTTAGTTGATGTAATGTTTCAAGTCCCTTGCCTGTGTTGCATTTAATGTTGAGGGACACTTCATTGATAAACCAGCGGCAGCTCAAAAAGCACTTCCAATCATCCAGCTATGTAGTCAGTCTGATCGTAGCTCTCCTATGGACCTAGTGTTATGATCATTTCTTCTGCATTTTCTTCAGTGTTCTCTTTCTTTTGTGTGTTCTGAAGGTTACCACGACCTCCACCCAGTCATCCAATGGTTCTGGATGGCCGTGGAGCGTTACGACAACGAACGGCGCCTTCGTCTTCTCCAGTTTGTCACGGGTACATCGAGCATTCCATTCGAAGGCTTCACGGCCCTTCGTGGCAGCAACGGACCGCGTAAATTCTGCATAGAAAAATGGGGAAGAATATCGAGCTTGCCTAGGTGAGTTTAGCTACACGCAGGCTGCTTTTGAGATGATCTAGTCTGTCGCAAATTGCCTTGTTGTCCATTGGTTGCTAACTTGCTAAGCTCCTTTACATTTTTAAGTTTTCAATTGTCATGATCATGATGTGTTAATACTTTGTTGTATTATTTTATACTTATTTTTCGCAAATTAACCATTTTTAATCTATTTAAAAATATATTTATTGAGAAAAGGAGTGGACAGACTGCCTTAAAACTTCCATACCATTTCAAATGTCTAACCCAAGATAGAGTTGTTTGTGCTTATTTTTATTAGTCGTTAATATTAATAATAATTAAAAGTAGGCTATGACTTATTTTGCTTGTGTATCTGTACAGACCTGTTTTGCTATTTTCAGGGCGCATACATGTTTCAATCGTCTCGATCTTCCTCCTTATACATCGTTCGACATGCTCTTCGAAAAGCTTACGATCGCCGTCGAGGAGTCAAGTACATTTGGAATCGAATGAGATGACGATGATTCATCAGCTGCATAAAAATAATTATCTTCCATATGCGAATGACTCGTCGTGACTGGTTTCTTCCAGTTATGCATATAAACTGTGGCTACTTCTCGGCAGTAGCCTCTCATAACACTCGTCGTGTGACCTTTGGTGTCTTTTACGCCTGCATGTAGATTTCTTCGATACCCCAAGTCTTACTAGGACAGTGCTTAAAGAATTCGGCTGATGAAAAGGCTGTCGTGTTAGATTGTACTGAAGTCATTCCACTTAGCGAGGCTGGTGGCAATCAGTTACGACTGGTAGAACTTTGAATGACGGAAAACGAGTTCGTCGGGTTGCTCATGATTTCGCTGTCATTGTATTATAATCCCATTCGATCGTGCCTGAGCCAGAGTTAACCCATTAGCACCCCGATTTTTGACGATGACTCAGTTTTATTGAAATTTTGTTGTTGTGCTATGCCAAAGCATTGATGATCCAGCCACTTTATGTTGATATTTCGTTCTCTTGGTTTGATGTCTCGTGTTTTGGTGCTTCTCTATATTATCATAGCAGCTGTCAGTGTTTTATCAGTATTCACTGCACCTATGTAACATGGCAGTCGAGTGCAGACTTATTTTTATTATTATTATTATGCTCATTATTATTATTATTATTATTATTATTAATCTTCGAGTTCACTTGCACATACGATAAGACTGGGAAGTTTATCTCTCTATGTAATTTATGTAGTGCCGTTCAAGAGAGCTACTCAAAAGTGTTCCCGGCAGCCATATTTGTGGTGTGTGTATACATACTGTATGTGGAATTGTAGATGGATGATAGAAAGTGCTAGGAACCAATTTCCTAAGAATTCCAGGTGGAAGTTTTGGAGTAGTGGTTTGTCATGTAGAATTGTAGATAGATTTCATTTGGGTCGGTCAGCATTTGTGCTGCTCTTTCACAATTTCTGTATGTTAGTTTTTAATTTCATTTTTACACTACATATATAATTATATGTCTCTCTTCAAGAGAATTTTAGATAGTATGCGTAGACATAGATCTCAATTTAACTTTGCTGTTCAAGAGCTTGAATTTGCTTCTGATTCTGGCGTTTTATGCTCAACTCATTCCGTTATTTGCATCATGACAAAAGAAGGTATTTTAATGTCATGTTACAATCATGGTTTTTAGTAGTCACATTTGTTGTCTTTAGTCAGCAGCACACATCAGTGATGATAAGAATACGAACTGGCTTTGTGCATTCAGTCCTTTTGTTTTTACGTGAGAAACTCTAAGCTTTTCAGCTGTTGGTGGTTTTATTTTGTTGGAATAGATTTTTTATTCAGATTAGATAACAGTACTGTCTATAACGAAACTATTTTATGTTTTAAGTCTCTTGAAGCTAGAACTGTAGAATGCTGTAGTCTTGATAATCTACATTCCAAGATGTCTAGCTAGCTTTTACTGTGTTCAGATCACTCATTATTTTCCATATTCATATGCTGGTTGTATGTTCCAATGGCAAATGATTTCTGACTCAATAATGCATGCACTAATATGCTTGCATTATTAATGCAAGCATCATTAAATGTGCTTGCATTATTTAGTAATACTGCCTTAAATGTGGAGCTGCATTTATTATGAATTTAATTGTCAAATGCATCAAGATGTCTTAAGTAGGCATTTCTTGTTTTCGGTTGGCACTTGGTCTGATGTGTTACAACAAGAAGCTCATGAAACATTTTCAGTATGTCATGAGTAGATCAGCTGTCCTTTCTTTCGTACTTTCGTACAGCTCTGACCAAGTGTCTGCTGGACTCAAGTCTGCAGTTCTTCATTTCTCTTTTGCTTGCCTGTCTTTCATTTTCTGATTTTCCGGCTGCATCTTTGCTGCGATTGTTCCTTCTTTGTATCTGATCAGATTCATCAGGTCAACTCTTTGTAATACAATGTGTTTATTTCTGGGTTTTTTTGTACATGACTGTGGAACTTTTTTATATTGATATTGCAACTGATTACTTATTACTTAATGCAACTTCAGATGGGCCTGTGACTTGTTGTGTTGCAATGATATTTATCTTAAATCAATCTACTTTAACTGATTTCATCAAGAACTGTTCGTGGCTGGTGGTTATTCACATTTGTCTTCGATATTCATTTCATTTTTTGCGAGATACGTAATAGTGATTTGGCCAACTGCTGCAGTCACACGTTTGAACGACGAATGGTATCACTGATGTCACGTTTTGTAATCTACCGCCTGCTATTACTGTGATGTAATTTCTTGTGAATTCGATGAGTATAGTAAAGTAATAAATTATTCGTTTCAATTGCTATAGCAGTTTGTTTTTGTGCAGTTGCTTTAATCTTTTACCCGTTTGCCCCGAGAATATCCGCTGAAAACGGGCTTAAAATTTGTGACTAGTGCAGAGCCAAGTTGATACTTAAGCTGTTGGTTGTAAGGAGTGTTTTGTGCAAGCTAATAATTAGTTTGTAATTTATTTACAATAAGAAGTTACACGTTGAAAACTAGTAACACGTTCTTAAGTAATAAGTCTGTTAACTAGAAATAATTTGAATAACATCTGTTGAATAACTAGTTTAACCTACCCACAACAGAGAGAAAAATGTATTTTAATATTTTGAAGGATTTAAAATTTGAAGATAGATTAATTTAAGATGCTATATGCATTGTTGATGTAAACATTACGGCTGCTAGCACTGCCCCACAGTAGGATGCTACTTGTAAGTGTTTGAAAAATTTTGCTTCTTCAAAAGTCTGCCAGTAATGAATGACTTCAACATCTTCACTTTTATATAACCTTCATTCCTTTCATCTCCAAGTTCTGTAAAGTTACTCAATCGAGTCAATCAATCAATCAGAATTTATATAGCGCCCATTCAAGATACCTATTCAGAGGCACTTAAGTATCAGAGTTGTGTAAAACTTCTGGAATTCAAGTGGGTAAGATACAAGTAAGTTTATACACGTGTGGATTAAAGGCTGTTGTGGTCCAGTAGCACCAGGTAATTGTGTGTCTGGATCCTCCAGGCATGGTCTAGGGTCTAGACAGGAACCTTATGTTCAGCCAATGCTTTCTTTTCCAGGCACTTGCATGTTGTCAGTTTTTCTAGATATTGACAGGTAAACTCTTACAGATTGGAGACAAGAATAATAATAATAAAAATTACAACAGTTTACTTAATGCCCTAACACAGCCATGTCGTTACAGGGACGTTGCAAGCGAATTGTGTGTGCCATGGGGCTCCTATATACAGCCACATAGTTTGCATACTGGGCAATCCAGTCCAAGGTTATATCTGTTGTTGTACAAACCTAAGTGTAGGCTAAAGAAGGCTGTTTTCAGATAGATCTAAAGGTTCGGCCGCTACTGTAGTTCAAGTCTCGGAGCCTGAGGAAGTTTTAGTGTGAGTGATCAGCAAAGCACGATCATGATCTTTAGCTGCTTAAAGGCTCCAGCCAAGGACTCGACAAAGTGAAATTGGTCAGCAACACAGGGAATGCCAAACTATACGAGTACAGTACACCAGTACTTTATTGTTACTGTGCAATATTTATTTTAATCACCACAGTTTATCTGCTGCGAATGAAAACAGCCTAATCCGATATAGGATTCTATTTTTGTTACCATATTCTGCCGACCGGCGTTTCAACTCTTCTGCCTCGAAACTGAATATCAGACAAGACAAATAATCGCCATGACCAACTTTCGTGTTGACATATAAACGCCCGGATCAGGAATTGATCCCTCGAGACCGAGCAAATTAGAACGCAACCTTTTTTGTGAGCCAAATGTGTTTTCTCTGCCCCTGGGATGATGGGGAACTTGATCCATTGCAACTGGGGCTTCCCATCGAAGAGCGATGAACGACGACGATGCTGGTCAAACTGATTTCACAGGTCAGCAAAGTAGGAAGAGACGCCGTCTATCCACGTAATGCTGACCAATGGTTATTGTTGATTGCTAACGCACTGTATATAACCCTCAGCACTTCCCATGGGAGAAGCTAATCATCCTGACATTGCATCTTTCACTGACGTCATATCTTTGATCTGTGCTAGCCCAAGGATTCTTCATCAGGGCTAGTTCTATTACAATTTACAAACGGTCCTTGTCCTTCATAAGAGATAATAACGCCACTGGCGGAAACCTAGGGGGGACAGGGGGGGACGGTCCCCCCCAAAGAAGACGTTGGGGGGGACGGCCCATGCATTTGTCCCCCCCAATGTTCAAGCGTTAGGACATGTACACAATCTTCAGTAGGGAAGTCTAGAGAAAAAATTTTAGCAGATGAAGTAAAATATTTATAATGTTATGAACTCCAGAGCAATCCAGGCACTAACCAAAAGTTATTAAGTCCCACATTTGATAGTTTGCGAGCGATATACTGTATAGATAAGACACCTCTTTTAACTTAATGCCAATTATTATAAAGACTTGCCAACACCCAACGTCACAAATTCACAATGTCTTCGGGTTTCTGCTACATTCAATTCAGCTTCTCAAATCAGCGTCGTGTTCAACATTAGAAGTAACATGAAAAGTAAATACGTAAATAAGTAAGTAAGTAAGTATTTTGTTTATTGTTCCTCTTGAAAACGAACAATGGGACATAGAACATCATTGGGTCCATGGGCTGAGTTTATTACGGGCTAGGGGAGCTCAAACCCCTCAAGAAGACCCAGATTCGGGTCTGTCACAAGAAAAATGGTATAGTTTCCGGGGTTAGCCCCCAAGAAATTTTCACGAGCGAAACTTGAATCCGATGATTAACGCTTTTTTGTCCGGGAAAAATAGCATGGTTGTTGTGAGACTTCAATTAAAGTCGTTGAGTAAAACGGGTGTGTCCGGAAAATTAGTATGGTTTCATGAGATTTCTACTAAACTCGACGTGTGTAAGGAAAAAGAATGGTTTTTTATGAGATTTCAACTCTATGACTAAGAAAAGGTCGACACACTTTTTCGTCTGAAAAATAATATGGTTTTGTGAGATTCAAATTAAACTCGATGACCAAAGAAGGTGTCTACGGAAAATAGTATGGATCTATGATATTTAAATTTAACAATATGACTAAAAAAGGTGTTTACGGAAAAAAGCATGGTTTTACAATATTACAATTAAACCCGGTCACTAAAAATAGGGGTTTACGCAAAACAGTATGGTTTTTATAAGATTTCAATTAATCTCGATAATAAGAAAGGTGTTTACGCAAAATAGTATGGTTTTATGAGATTCAAATTAAACTTGATGACTAAAAAAGGTTTTTTACGCAAAATAGCATGGTTTTATAGGAATTTAATTAAACTCGATGAGTTGATGTCTAAAAAAAGGTGTTTATGCAAAATAGTATGGTTTTATGAAATTTTAATTAAACTCGATGAGTTGATTTCTAAAAAAAGGTGATCACGCAAAATAGTATGGTTTTTATGAGACTTCAATTAAACTCGATGACTAAAAAAGATGTTTACGGAATAAATTATGGTTTTGTGATATTTCGATTAAATTGGATCACTAAACAGGTGTTTACGCAAAATAGTATGGTTTTTTTAATGAGATTTCATTTAATCTCGTTGACCAAACAAGGTGTTTACGCAAAAAATATGGTTTTTATGAGATTTTAATTTAATTCGATTACTAAAAAAGGTGTTTACACACAATCTTTCACCAAAGTTTAACGTCGTCGTTTGGCGTCAAAGGCCGTTGACGACAAATTTACATCTTATACAGTACAGTAACAATAAATTCATAACGTCCGAGATATAGCCTACTATATAACATTGTCATAACAATATTATTGTTCGTTGTTTAACAGCAAACTTAGCCATGATATAATGTTATTGTTCAATGTCTTTTGTGACCATTGCTTAACAGCAAATGGTTAACTGATAATAACATCAACAATACAAGTTATGTTAAATCTTTTGCTTTGGCAAATTCATTAATATTTTGCAGTAATATTGTCACGTGCATCACGGTGCATGAAATGTCACAAACTTTTCTTGATTACTATTCTTATTACACATTTAATTCGTAACTGATACATATAGAAATTTTTAAACATGCTAATATGAGATATGATTTTTTCCTCATAAAAGAGTAAAGACGACAAACAATATTCCAGCTCAATCATAGTACAATGGCATGACATAACAACAGCAAGACACACATTGATGATTTTGTGAACATTTTTTAGCAAGTTGATTCATATACAATGTATAAACTTCCTACACAGTCTTATAAACGACAGTAATTACACAATTTTTCCTTTGGTTATTTGGTTTATGAGCCTATAAACAACACTTTGCATGTAACCGTTATCAAGTAAATTCTTAGTATTGAAGTCTAATTTAAAAGAAACACATGCATTTCTTAGTATGTCAGATATATTTTCTTTTTTACAAGTTAATAATAAATGATCTATGTTCTCTGTAACTTTACATAAATTACAAAGACCACTGTCATGTTTCTTCATAAGATAAAGTCTTTCATTTAGATTAACTTTTCCTAATCTTAATCTTGAAATTTGAACCTCTTTTTTCCTATTAAGGTCAGTGAACTTCAGGTTTGTGTTCACTACTGGACATATAAATTTATAGTGATGACCCTTATGATCACTGTCATAGTATCTCTGCCAACTGTCAATTACATACAATTTTATAATTGAAAACACTTCTTGCAGTTCCAGATAATTTGTTGAGTTAACAATTGGCATACTCAGTGATTGCTTTGCTAAAGCATCCGCTCTTTCGTTACCAGATATATTTACATGACTCGGGATCCAGATCAAATGCACTTTACTTATTTTAATTTCATTAAAGGCTCTTATTGTTTCTTGCAATAAGTGTGATCGGGACTTTGTAAAGGAATTCTTAATAGCAGTAAGAACACTTAAAGAGTCGGAAAAAATAGCAAAATCTTTAAGGTCTTGCTTTTCATTTTCTGATATCCAGGAGAATACTTCTTTAATAGCAGTTAGTTCCGCAGCAAATATGCTAGAATAGTCACAAATACGAATTTGTTTATCTAAATTTAGGGCAGGGATTGTATAAGCAGCAGCGACTAAATTATCAGCTTTTGAACCATCTGTATATATGTGCGTGTAAGTAGGATATTTGTTTATATGTTCTAATGAAATAAGACGTAAAAGTTCGGGATTGTCGTATTTCTTACTCATTTCTTTGTGAAGAGTTATATCAACATCAATGTCTTTATTTAGCCAAGGGGGATTCGTTGGAAAGGTAGGGGATTGAAAAGGGACATTAAGAGAGGAGAAAAAACTATGTGTCCTAATGTAAGTGGATTGATTTTTTTGACCATATGTTCTGAACTCATCCGTCCAATGCGGTTGATAAGCAGACACAATAGTATGTTTTTTAAGGTTTAAATAAATCTCGATAGCTAAAAAGAGGTGTTTACGCTAAATAGTATTGTTTTTATGAGATTTCAATTGAACTCGATGACTAAAAACGGTGTTTACGGTAAATAGTATGGTTTTATGATATTTAAAAAAAACTACTTGACTAACAAAGGTGTTTCCGCAAGATAGTATGGTTTTTATTAGATTTAAATTAAACTCGATGACTAAAAAAGCTCATTACCTTTTGATTCCAGAAAAAAAATTCCGGCGCCGCTCAATCTGGACCAAGTCTCCGCCTCATATCCAAACTTCAAGTTTATTTAGCCCCAAAGAATGTAAACCAAACTCCGTCCACGATTTGGTTTCTTGAACGGATTTAATCTATGCATAATGAGAGTTGGCAGGGCTTTTAAACGTGCAAGTTCACATAGATGTGTTGATTTTAAATAAAATGGCAGTAATAATGGTCTTAGAAAGTTGTAAAATCACATCCTCGCAGCAAAAAATAATTTGAAAAAGTCATTGTCATCTGATTGGCATTTATTTATTAGGGTAGATCAAAAGGTTGAGAAAAAGTCATGCAGTACTTAAACTGAATTCTTTTGATATGCTCTGATAGCATGTATATAATAATTATAGACAAGAGTAGATTTTCATTCCTATCAGTGTTTTCTTTTTAGTCTTTCTAATAAACATAATTTGCATGTAATAAATTAACGCAAATATTTTAGTCATGAATTTGATTAATATTCACTACATAGTATGATTTTCTTATATATATTTCTGATTGAATGCATTACAGAGGTGTCTACGTTAAATGCATCGATAGTTTTTTTGCAAAACTGTTTTGCGAAATTTAGCACTTTCCATCATTATATAAATTTGTGATATCAGCATTAAAAGGTGTCTAATACAATCTGCACTCCGATCGTGTTCAATAACAATTTACAGTTTGAACTACTTCTATCGGGACTAAGAAAATGGATCATTTTTTATATTTTTTATGACAGCTAATATGCTTCAATTAGATGTGAATATTAAAAACAACCTTAATTCACCCCTTTCAACTCGGTGCTTCGCGCTTCAGCGATCGTCCTTCAGCCGCTCGTCCGTCCCCCCCCAAAGTTCGGACCAGGTTTCCGCCCCTGAATAACGCCACGGTGATGCATGCAGACTGGCAGTTTGGCACTGCTGCTTAAAGAGAAGACTATGAAACAGTGGACAATAAACTCAAATGTCTTATATACCAGCATGGGGCGAACCGATTATCTTAGCTATGATAAAAAAGTAGCAGTTATTGATATGTAAAACATCCTGTAGGCTTAAGTAGCTTAATAGGCCTACAATGTGATATCTGGGCAGTCCAGTGGTGTCATAAATTTGAAGCTGCTTATGATTTGCTCTTAATCAAATCACGTCTTGAAGTGCACCTTCTTCAGTCAGATAAAGAAAACAGAAACAGCACCAGACGATCTTCCCTTAAAATTATAGACCTCGAGCGATCTGTCTAAGATCTTCTCACATATAGGCCTACTGGAATAAACAACGAGAACTCCCCCAAAATTTGAGACCTTAATAAAAAAAAGGCTGCAATTTATTTTATTTTAAACGAATTTTGAATTTTTGACCGTAGGCTACATAGGCCTGCGTGTCTAGAATTTGTTTTGAAGAAGCGTCAGCTAATAAATTATAAAGGGCCTGCTCGTTCCCGCGACTTGGCTTTTGTGGCACCGCTGTAGGCTGTTACAGTAGCTCTAGAGATTACGATCAACGTAGGCCTATAGCCTAACCGAGTCCTGCAGCGATAAGATTGGACTACCATAAACTTTAACACGGCTTGCTTCTGCGTCAGTCTAATAGAAATATTAGATACGGTAAGTCTACTCTTTGTAAAAAGAAGTGACGTCTGCAGCACGCCAGAACGTTCAACTTCATAGCACGTGGTTTATCGCGGTTTTCGTGCATGGCTATTAATAAGAAGTCTACGAATTGGTTGGCGCAGCAGCAGCAGCTGAAGCAGCAGCCGCAGCATACGACTCATCCATGCTGCTGAAACGACTGCAGCAGCAGCAGCAGCAACAGCAGCAGCAGCAGTTGTTGTCAGTGGGATGCTGCTGCTGCTGCATATAAACGAATGAAAACGTGCACTGTGCACAGTCCACGAGATTCGAAAAGATATATACGAGCGTAGGCCGATCGACTATGGCACCTAAACGACTGCAGCTCCAACAAGTCGTCGTCGAAATATTTCAACGATAAATAATAATTATAGTGCACTGACTTCATCATCACACGTGGATTACTGAATTCACTGCAGCTCTGCTTCAAAGCATCGGTTGTTGTCGTTGTTCCGTTGAAATACAGCATCGTCGTCGCTTGTTGGATTGTTGTCTTGTCTCGACATGGTAAGGCTTGTTTCGCTGATCATATAATAATAATAGATTTTAATCGGACCTGCCATAGACGTTTTGGACGGAACACAGTGAGATCGCAGAAGCAAGAGATCATTATCAGTGCCAGTCCAGCTCTACGCACTGCAATGATATGCGTGTATTAGGCTATAGGTTAATGTTATGACAGAATAAGGAATTTATCTAGCTCACAAGAGACACTGTTTCGGTAACCAATGTCAATTACGGCATTTTAACGCATTTAGGCCTATTATTTCACTACGTGGGATGCAGCCTATAGGCCTACTACAGAACTTTGCTAGCAATAAGAAAACAATGAAGGGTAGGCAACTTGTGGGTTTTGAGCACGAAATCGAGCTTGCTGCTTTGGGAGTGGAGAGGTTCCAAAAACATCTTGTGCTGCAGGCTGGTTATTTTTAGTAAGTATAAATGGCTTTGTTCCTATCCGACGAAGCTTTGTTTCAGTCACGTTTTGTAGCCGCTGCCTTTCTTTACCCGTCGTTTTTGTTCTTCACAGACAACGTCTCCCTTTCAAAGTGTTGCTTCAGCCACTGTCTTTTGACGGACGTGCCAACAGTGCCATGCATCTTTTATGCACAATTCCTTTTCAGCAGAATTATGGTTTCAACCACAGCACTGTTGATATTGATGTATATAAATTATATATTCCAGCACATGAAGCATGATGATTTAATGTGCCTTATTTGGGATCTTTGAAGCATCATTAGGTTAGGCCTGCAAAGTGGAGTCAATGGCCTTTTAATATGGAATTTCTGAGAAAGTAATTGTAGTTTCAAAGACTTGGTGAACTTGTGGAAGATAAGTTGTCATTCCTGCAGGATTGTCAATGATTTTGCAGCTTCTAGGATGTTGGAAGTGATAATTAAAAGCTAACTCATGACAAGCTAAATGATTCTGGTCATTCTGGTAATTATAAATAAAAAATTGCAATAGGTTCATTTCACGCTCGTGTAATTTACTACGTTTACAATTTTTGGAAAGTAGATTTAAAAATTATAAGCGGATGCTGAATATTGTTTTCAAGGGTTCCTACTCTGTAGCATGTAGGCCTAAGTATTGATATTGAATACACTTGCCACTTGCTAATTCATATTCTAGAATTCACTGCATTTGCTTAGGCTACATGAGATTTCAAGGTGCTTCTCATGCAAATGTAGTAAGCATAGTGAGAGTATTATGGGGTTACCCAGGTATGGCAAAATCACTAGGACCTTATTCTGTGTCATCTGTTTGCTTGAAGGCGCTCTGATTTTCTGTGGTTCCTACTTCGAGAGTAGCTGCTCACAAATTTTGAGTGACTCTAGAGCTAGGTCATTTGAATATATGGTTGGAAATAAATAAATGAGACATAACGATGAATTTAATAAAAAATTTAATCGTAAGAATTTGTACATCTCTAGTAAACTGATTAAATCCAATTTAACAAATTGAAGGCAAAATTCAAATGGTTGCTTTGTAAACGTCGTTAGTTGAACTCCGCTGACCTTCCTGTTAGAAGTTACCATGATCGACCCAGTAAGCAACATTGACATGACCTCTGTGAATACAACAGGACATGAAGACTGTATGGTCACTAGGGTTCCAAAAACTTGAAGATTTTAAGATTGGGAGATTGGGAAACTCTTAGGCAGTGTGTGTTATGTAGAGTTTGAATCAATTTTATCCTTGCAGATAGACAAGACAAATGTCAGCTTATTAGCATGTCTTTAAGTATTTCAAATGTATCGCCCATATGATAAGCTTCCAGATTGAATTTCTAATGACCGTTCCATGTCGTACTATAGGAAATGTGGATCCCATTTGGAAAATTTATGTTTTATATTCTGTTGGGGTTTGGCATAGCAGCCATAGCTCTAAAATGGTGACCACATGAAATCACAACATTGCCATAATTGAACAGATTCATCAGAGAAATCTCTTCTTGCTAAATTTTTGTACAGTGCTATTGACTGCTATTAAGCTGGTAAAGCAGTTATAGTTAGCTTTGTAACAGCTCCTCCTATAATTGACCTGCAGCAGTCATTGCAGTCCTTAGCCAGTGGTGGTCATTATCTGACACCACTTGATTTTGATCTGCTACTCATGAGTTGGCCAGTGACTGGAATGAAGGAATTCTAGCCATGTATAAGAGGTGAGACCTATACCCCACCCTAATGCGCATGTGTTTGTGTGTGTGTGTGTGTGTGTGTGCATGTTTGTGGGTGGGTGCGTGTGCGTGTGTGTGTGTTTGTGTGTGCGGGTGTGTGTGTGTGTGGGTGTGTTGGGTGTGCGTGTGGGTGTATGACACAAACAGATGATTCATTAGCAGAAGGTGAAGATGGAAGACTGCCCTGAAGTTCTGAAAGAAAGACTAATGTAGCTTAGTCCTAGTATGGATTTGGCTCACCATGAACTCTGAAGGTGTTACTGTCTGTGGGTTCTGCCAGGAGGGCTTGCCATAGGAGGATTGCCTAGGCCAGAGGATGATTAGTCATCTTGAACTTTCCTCTTTCTCCTCCTCTTCCTTTTCCTCCTCCTCTTTCCACTTCCTCATTCACAGATCTCTGCCTCCTTTTCTCCTCTTCCTCCTTTTCTCCTTTCCTCCTCTTCCTCCTTCTGCTCCACCTGCACTGTCTGCAGCATTGTCTAAATACATCTCTGGATTGAATTGAAAGAAAGCCCAATGATTGCTATCTATTGGGTCATTTGAGCTAAGTGGCGAAGCCAGCCATACTTTCAGAGTCGGCTTTTTAGGTGCATGTGATTTGCCGTTTGCAGAGTGCGGCCTTGGCACCCAACCAATTCTCGTTATCGTTATCAGTAATGTTCTTGACTAATCGGCCTGCAACATTGACTGATCTCTCTCTCTGGTTAACGGTTCCACTTTCTACCAACTGCAAAATGGTGTATGTACTATGTAGTGTTGGTGCCTTGACTTTCTTGGCCTTGGCATTGACCTGTCACTTTGTTTCCGAGCTTACTCTCACGGATTAGCTGCTGATCTGCAAGTCATAAAATCTGCTAGTTGCCAGGTTGTGGAGAAGTTAACATTGAGCATGCTCAGGTATAGGGAGGAATGTGATTGTTGAATAGGGGACGGTGGGGTGATGTATCTAATGAGGGATAGTTGGCAGAAGAATAGTCCTGCACGAAGGTGGCAGAAGATGAAATATCGACTTTTCATATGCAGCATCGATAAAACCTTAATTGCAACCTGGGTAAAGGAACAGGTGACTTTAAGCTTCCTGGTCACGACAACCGTAGCTGGAAAAACCATGTTCATTGATTGTTATCGATGATTCTTGTTCAAATCATCATGTATACGACTATACGTATGATTGCATGCAGGGCGGAGTCTGCCAGTTGGGTGGGACGAACGCGTGACCGAAGGAAGGACGCGACATTTTGGGCGAACGAACGACCGAGTCGCGGAAAAAAAGTTCCATTTTTTGTCATTTGGTCGAAATTTCCGGAAAAATTACCTTTTTTCTTGTAAAAATCTGATGAACTGTTTTGTCCTGGCGCTTAACTATTGAGGGGGGGGGACAGATGCATGGACGGTCCCCCTACCCAAACATTGAGGGGGTCCGTCCCCCTGTCCCCAAGTCTCTGCCCATGATTGTATGTATATATTGGTATGTGTAATCATAATTATATTGTAATCATAGTCATCATTTTCATCATAGTCAATACAGGTTATTAGCTAAAATTTCTGAACTGATTTTTATGTTTTCATTGAGTTATATTTGTTAAATTGCGATGTTACATGGCGTTCATAGATCCTCTTGATCACATGGTTGTGATTTTTATTTCTTATACTTTTAGCAAACAGTTAATTTATGTATGACATGCTAAGTATCTCTGACAAGTGGTATATGGTTTGGCTGATCCCCTCCTTCTCTTTGTCTTTTGCGAACATTGTCTCACTGGACAGGGGTGCTTGTTCTCGGTGCATGTGTACCTGATGCTAATGATCTTTTTCCAGTTTCTTTAATCTGACTTGCCTTCTGTCCCATGTCATGCAGCCATTCGTCCCACAAATCAATATTCTTGTTTCTTGTTCTGCCTCCGTTGCCGCACAGCAGTAGAACATGACGTCATTAGATAGGGCATTTACGGTAGAACATAGAAATATAGATATGAGGAGTTGGTTTCTTCTGTTCGTTGCTGTGTATTTTGTGTCTAGTTTATGAATTCCTAATTGCCTTACGCATGTTGGATGCAGATGACATTGACTTATGCTCATTCCTCTTAGCTTTCCATCGTCTGATGCTGGCATTTGCTCCTACATATAGCTCTCATTGTTTGCTGATGATGTAGTGAAGTGATGAAATCTACTAGGGTCGGCAACAAGTGGCCGAGGAAAGATTGGGTTGAGTATGATGAAGAATGATGGATATACTTGAAGTGCTCTGACAGTTGGTGATTCCATGTATACTGTATAGTGAGCAATTTAAAAGTTGATAATAATTATGTGGAAACCGTTTGTCTAACGTCTTCTCATGAATGTACCGTAGGTTTTACTCAATGGTGATATATTATCATGAACAATGGTGATATAATATCATGAACAATGGTGATATAATATCATGAACAATGGTGGTATAATATCATGAACAGCGGTGATATAATATCATGAA
This sequence comes from Lumbricus rubellus, assembly GCA_945859605.1. NCBI lineage: Eukaryota > Metazoa > Annelida > Clitellata > Crassiclitellata > Lumbricidae > Lumbricus > Lumbricus rubellus. The sequence continues at coordinate 48,608,773 of OX243811.1, read as the reverse complement.
CAGCGGTGATATAATATCATGAACAATGGTGGTATAATATCATGAACAATGGTGATATAATATCAGGAAGAATGGTGATATAATATCATGAACAATGGTGATATAATATCATGAACAATGGTGATATAATATCATGAACAATTTCTGCGGCATCAGCATTTTAGAAATGCAACTAGACATTCAAGTTAGTATAGTCTCAATGAAAAACAGAATCGGAAACAGTGAGAAGACAGTCGTAGATTTAGTCATAATCTACTGATTTTCCAGATGTAATGAATGTTTGCAGTAATGCCTTAGCAGTATGAGAATTATGGAAAATAATTTTGGGAAGGGGGGTCAGCTTTTGATCCACATGGAGTCATGGTGTGAAAAGAAGAATTTACAATGGAGCCCTAAGAAAGACTAGGGGGCTGAGCCCCTCAATCCCCCGGCAAGTCTCATCCTGTACAGCTTTGATATGTTACAGATTGGTCAGTGGGGAATGCAGCTGATCTGTGACTTAGGTTCCAATCAGTCCGAGGAACAAGAGAAGAAGGAAGGAATGTGGATAAATAGATGGTCCATATAAAAGTGAGACAGTGAATGACTGTGAATAGCCAAAATATTTGACCGCTCTAATTTTTCTTCTACTTATTTCACCCTTGTCTAAAACTGATTTATTTATATCGGAATTCGTCAGACCTGAAAGAACTTCTAGGTCAGTTTAACTATCCATGGTCATGAAGCATGAGTTGTTCCTGGTCTCGTCTGCATAGTCTTGACTTCTCTTCTGATTCAGTTGATTCGATTTGAATTTTCACAATTGAATACCATAACAACCAAGGTTGAGATATATTATAAAAATCTTAATAGGCAGTATAAACAGATTAAGTTAAGAAGCCAATTGAGGTAATCACTGCGAGGAAATATAACCACTCAAGAATGTTTCCCACTTATATTAAATTCAAATGACTCTGGTCCACGATTATTGGTCTGTCTACTAAGTTAATTATGCCCAGCTTATCTTCTGAGAGTGTTTACTATTTTACCATTTCTACCACTTAAAAAACATTATACAAACTTATAAATGTTTTTTCTGGTTCCTGGTTAAGCTGAAGCAACGACGCAAATTTATGTAGACTTCTGTTGCAACTGCAGTGTGTCGTCTATCGACTTGCGCTAAATAAAGATTTAGCGATGCATGTGAATTTTTCTACCACTAAATGCTAGCAGGTGCATAAAGCATTTACTATTGAACCACGAGGTTCTAAGCACATGTTCAGCACATGCATTGAACACATGACCATGCATAATGTTCAGTAATTCATACAGAAATAGATGAGCAAGTTGAAATTTACCAGTAGGTAACCACTTCATTTATCACTTTACCATTTGATGACACATGTTGGAGCATGCACAACAGTTGTCACATATTTTACGTATGTTTATGTGTCCAACTATACCGGTACTCCGGGTACTTATTTAGTGCCTTTTAAGTATCTTTAGAAGGTGATGCAATATTTTATTTGATTGAGAGCAGTGCTCAGTACTCACGGTTAAGTGCATTATTTTCTAAATTGCCAGCTGTTGCAAGTGGCTTAAAATAACAGTCGATCAGAATTTATTGGTGACCATGTTTCATCATGGAAGCTGAAAGTAGCTGGTCTCCATTACAAAAGCTGTTGAGTGCCATAAATTTGCTTTTGCTCTGTTTTTCACACTTTTACTTAGTTTCCAGTTTATGCTCTAAATCTGAGTTTCATTTCCTATACAGTACTTACATGTCTGAGTGTAGCTGGATTTAGTATTGGCATTGTTTGTAGAGCAGAGTAATGAATCTGATTGTTTGGTTTGTTGTACCTTTTTTGGTTCTCTTATATGCCACCAGTTTACAGAAATTATTTGTTATCCTGACTTATGCTTTTCAAAGTGTCTGGTGAAGGCTACAGAGCAAATGGCTATAGGGATGGAGCTTCTTGAGTGTTGTTAGTGATGTTAAAGATAGTTTAGTTAAAGATTTTATGCTGACATTCAGACATTTTAGTTAGATATTTTGTATTTTGGTATACATAGATAAAAGTATTAGTGTTTTAATGTGATGTACCAACTCTCGTATTGGCTGATGGCTTCCTTTGTCTGTTTGGGGTTGGCCTGGAGAGAAGAAAGGACAAAGGTAGAGCACAGAGAAGAAGATAGTGAGTGATTGGACCTACCTCCAGGCACTGCATCAAAGTTGAAGTACTTGACAGTGTATAAGGCACGAGTCGTTGTTTTTGCCTTTGTCTATTTGATCACTTTGAAAGAACTTTGGCTGCTGCAGGCTTGAATCTCTGTGTAGCTTAAATAGAAGGAATTGCAACAGGAAGACGACTGGTACAGAGCCAGAACGAGATGAAGACTTGAGGAAATTATGTTTATAAAGGAAAACACAGATGCGTGGAAACGACGATTTGTGGAAAAGAACTGTGAAATGTATTCTGGCCTCCTTTGCTGTAAGTGATGGTCGTCACTTTTCAGCACTGTTTATTTCTGTACATCGTGTTGCACCACGAGTTGTTGTCTTCCAGTGGTTGAAGTGCATTTTTCTTCTGCTTTGTGCTGTGACCTGATTGCCAAATTTTGTAGACTCTTTTAAAAGGACAAGGTGCTGAATCGTGGACTGTTCATGCAGGCAGGCAGGCATGCATTGTTTTGCACATAAATGGTTGAGTTACAATTAAAGAGGTGCTAAAATAAGTGATTGTATAGAAATGAAAATAGCTATGAAACATTGATCTGGCATTATTGACTGGCTTTCGACAAATATGAAAGTTTGGGATATGGGTACCAAGTGTAATTGAGGAAGTGGTGCGGTGGATTTGGTGGCTGTTTCTGTTTGTGGCAAGTAAAGTTGTTCACAAACTTCGACATTTGAAGAACCAGGACAAGGTACACAGCCTGAGAACTTGCTTTGCAGGAAGTCAGCTTTCACGACCAATAATAAGCAACACGTAAGCTTTAGTTTTCCTGAAATTAATACAGCCGGTTGGAAATGTTTGATCAATTTGCTTGCTGAAACCTTTCTTTCAGAGACAGAACCTTGGCTTTGTTTTTCATGGATTAGTGCATTTGTTCTGGAGCGGGACATAATGGTTCCTGGATTAACCGTGTGAGGCCTAAAAAAAAAAGTGTTGTGTTTCCGGTAACAGAGCTAAAAAAAATTGGGTAGGTAGGTCGGAAAATATTTTTATTTTGTAAAATATTTTTATGCAGTGACTATCCGAAAAAGTATACCCCACTAGTCTTTTTTGCACGCTGAAACAAAGTACGTGTTCTAAGCAAGTATAAACTGCCTATTTCCCCGACTGTCTGCACCTAAAACTGCTCTAGAAACAGTGCTATTAATTTCATTTTGTTGACGTCTCTTATGTTATGTCAATACAAATGTAAAAAAAATATTTTGGGGGGAAAAAAAAATTTTTTTGGGAAAAAAAAAAATTTTTGGATTTTTTTTTTTTTTTTTATAAAATTTTTTTACAAAAATATTTGGGTCGCGGCCGTAAAAATGGGTCGGTCGGGTTACCGGAAACACAACACTTTTTTTTTTACGCCTGATGAATGAATGTTTGTCTTCATGCTTAGTCCAGAAATACAGACACGGTGTGCTGAGTGAAATATTGTGCTCTCCCAGAGTTGGGTAAATTTTCCGGTGTTTCTACTGGCAACCTCTCTTTTTTTATGACTTTTCTCTCTGGAAGTTGATTTTAGACTTCATTGTTTTCTCATTTTCTGGTGTACACTGGATGTGCTTATATATTTTTCATCTGTTGTCATTTAGACCTTGTGGCTGTACATTATTTTCTAATTTTCTAAAAAACTTTGTTCTTTTTTCAAACAAATCAATGATTTGCTTTTCTTCACCGTTGCAGTTCTGCTTCAGTTACTGATGGCTGTAGCAAACTATTTTCTCTGCCCATCATAGAAATTCCCATATTTAGTTTTACCCTTCTTGCATGAGAAAGTAGGTTTGAATTGGTGGCTCATTTCTAGCGTTAGTCGATGACAATGTGTGTGTGGCTGAAACAACGATGATATTATTTTTAGCCACCGAAGAAGACCAGATCCAGCTGATGATGATGGCTGAGCTGCGTTACAGTGAAAGCTTATACCTGTGTTATCTATTGATCCACACGATTATATACACGGCTGTTGTAATGTGGCCACTTTTCATCCGGGCTGTTGCGGAGGAATTCAATATCCACTGATTGTGCATTTACTGTTGACCTATATGGTCGCCTATTTGAGGATGAATAATGTTTGCATTTCGGCTGGGCTTTGGGCCGATTTTTGGGCTGGGTATATGAAGGAAAGAGGCACTGAAGCAGGCCGCTCCCACTGGAGCAGCAGATGTGGCTGATGACCTGCTGGCTCATTCAGTTCAAAATCTGATGGTTTGACCTGTTTTCTGAGGCTGAGGCATTGACTGTGTTGCGTAACTATTGTAAAGTAAGTGAAATGTTTTTTTGCTTTCGTTTGGAATGACACAACTTTATCGAGTGTTATGGTTGTTATGGTGCAAGTAAGTCAGTGCTGCGCTGTGCTCTGCAGATTAATGGATTGAATTAATTTAATTAATTATCAGTTTGTGTCATGTGGCATCAGAACTCTCTTCTCTCTCTTACTGTCCTAAATGAACTGTTCATCACTTAACTGAAACTTGTATGATCAATGTACAATTGTACATCCTTGTGATCAATGTACATCCCTGTGATCAATGTACATCCCTGTGATCAATGTACATTCCTGTGATCAAGGCTACATCCATGTGATCGCTAACATATGTAATTTTCTGTCATATCGATTTTCTCAGTACGTAGCCGTTTGATTTTTATTGCTTTGAAATTAGTTGTAGCGTACTGAGCAATGAGAGCATGTTGATTATTGTGGCACTAGAGAAGTTACTGGATCCATTAGAATGGATACATGTAGAGAAATGGAATACTGATCCAGGTTGAGTTCAGTTGAGACAGCTTAGACTATAATACTGGACCAGATGAGATACAATGCTAGTGCGGAGTAGAATCAAATGCAGCCTATACCTCTATTAGGTTAGATCAGATTACTGATAAAATCAGGCTCTTGCTTCTTATGGGAGCATTGTGAAATATCCGAGTCAATGTCGTTTTTGATCCTATTTGGTTGCATTACCCATGGCTTGCCTTTTCTTGCGTGGCTTGCCTTTTCTCGCGTGGCTTGTCTTTTCTTGCGTGGCTTGCCTTTTCTTGCATGGTGGCAGTCGTCAGCCGATGTATTTCTTGGCAGAGAAAGTTCTGATGTCCGCCATCCGACCATTGATGGAAGAAGAAGCATTCCTCGTGGAGACGGCCTTCAATCGTAAACATCGCTGGAATTTAATTATCGCTCTGTCACGTTCGCTGTCAACTGGAAAGGCTCTGTAGGAATTGCTCCATCGCTATGTCTCTATCTGTCTGCCTCTGTCTGTCTCTGTCTCTATCTCTCTGTCTCTATCTCTCTGTCTCTGTCTCTATCTCTCTGTCTCTTTCTCTGTCTTCCTGCCTCTTTCTCTGTCTTCCTGCCTCTGTCTCTGTCTGCCTCTGTCTCTGTCTCTATCTGTCTGCCTCTGTCTCTATCTGTCTTTCTCTGTCTGTCTCTTTCTTTATCTCTCTGTCTCTATGTGAATGGATTGAATTACCCTAATATAATGTAATATTAGTCTATATAAGTGATTGACACAAACATAGAGCAATACGACATATGACCTAGACAACAGAAAGGAAGTATGGGCAAGGATAGCAAAAGCCACAGCAACGTTAAAAGCCATGGACAAGATCTGGAGGACAAAGCGATAAGACTGGAAACTAAGATGAAAGTACTACAGACATGTGTCTTCAGTGGTGTGCTTTATGGATGCGAGTCTTGGGTGGTGACAAAGGATTTAGAGCGGAGGATATTGGCATTTGAAAGAAAGTGCTACCGAAAGATTCTGAGAATAGGCTGGACACAAAAAGTTACCAATGTCGCACTATACAAACGAATACGCCTGAAGGAGAACATTATGCAGAAGCTGATCAGGAGAAAGATGGGGCTATTTGGGCACATATGCAGAATGGGGGACGACAGGAAAATAAAACTACTGGTTTTCAGCAGAATGGTAGGGAAAAAACGGAGAGGAAGACCACACAGAGAATGGTTGGACGACATCATCGGGTAGGGAAGAGCATCACTCCAGGAGCTGAGTCAAATGGCGATGGACAGGGAGCAGTGGAGATTTTTGGTGAAGATGGCAGTGGAAACCTACGGGCGTTGAGCCCATGGTGCCTGATGATGATGATGATGATGATGATGATGATAGAGTACAAATAAGGAGTCACACGCATTCACCTTCGAGGAAGATTATTTGATGAATGCAATACAATACAACCATACTCATTGTACGATGCGTGAAGGAATGACTGAAGATCCCGACACATTGACTGCCTGCTCAGGTGAGTCTTGAACCTGTACCAGTGTACCCTCTGCCCTGTGCCATTACAGGCAGACTGCTCTAACCAATTGGCCATCATATCACACAACTGATGATCTCTGTCCGTTTCGGGTCATGGTTGGGATGATGGCTTTGGATGCGGGATGCTTTTGTAAGCCGCTTATGCTAATGACCTCGTCCCGTATAGTACTAGACTTCTTGTTGCCATGGTGATGACACTGCAGGACAGTGGCCTATAAATAGTTTCGCATGGCATTCCTTGAGGACCGGTGGGGTGGGGGGGGAGGGATTCACCAGCGACTAACAACAACAGCAACAGTAAGCGATGATGTGCACATATGTATGAAATGCCTTCTCCTTCTGTCATTGAATCAGCGCCAGGAACTGTGTCTTCATCGCTTGCTGTTGCTGCTGCTGCTGCTGCTGCTGCTGCTGTTGCTGCTGCTGCTGTTGCTGCTGCTGCTGCTGCTGTTGCTGCTGCTGTTGCTGCTGATGCTGCTGCTACTGTTGCTGCTGCTGCTGCTGCTGTTGCTGCTGCTACTGCTGCTGTTGTTGCTGCTGCTGCTGCTTGCGTTTGGCATTCTTGGCAGATGCCATCTGTCAGCTGGGATGGCAGTTGGGGCGTTCTGCTGGCCGTCTTCTTGTTGACCTCTGTGACTTCATTGTCTGAATTGGTCAACTGTGTGACTGTGCTGCTGCTGCTGCTGCTGATGCTGCTGCTGCTGCTGCTGATGATGATGCTTTCCACAATGCTACAATGGGGCTGACAGACAAACACCAGTTGACAATTGCTAGTCTGAGAAGGTTGGTCAGGAACGTATTATTATTGTTGTTGCGTTCCCCTTTCCATCTTTCCCTCTCCCTTCCTCACATCTCGTCGTTGTCGTTTATGACTGGCATACTTAATGCTGCTGCCAGTGTTTATCCTTATTCTTTGCTGCAGCTAACTTTCTAATGCCATTAAAATTGCATGTGCTTCCCATCCCAGCACCTGACTCTGGTCTACATGTGTGTGTGTATTATAGTTGTATTGTGTAGGACATTGGTCCACTGTCTTGCTTCTAGTCTCACAGAAGCTCGATCTTTTTTCTTAAGTGATCTTCTGACAGCCCCCCTTCCCCGCTCTGAGATGACATCATTTGCCTTGATATGTCAAGCAGCACTTCAGTTATTTAGAGTTCATTGCTTTGAAGGATCAGAAATCATATATATATATATATTATATATATATATATTATATATATATATGTTATATATATATATATATATATATATATATATATACATACGGGATCATTGTATGGTACAGAACAGTGTTGTGCACGAGACCGAAAATCCAAGACCAAGACCAAGACCAAGACCGAGAGGTCCAAGACCAAGACCAAGACCAAGACCGGGTGGTCCAAGACCGAGACCAAGACCAAGACCGGGTGGTCCAAGACCGAGACCAAGACCAAGACCGCAATTTTCTGGTCTCGAGACCGTCTCGAGACCAAGACCACGTCTCGAGACCACACCACTGAGGTCCAAATCCCTGCTCCTCAATGTTTGCAAAACTACAAAATGCCACATCGAGCAATTGCATCGATGTAATTACTTACTAAGGCACTAGGATAACTGAGCATTCACGTTTCTTGTCTCTTTTGATGCGACCAAGAGGTCCAAGACCAAGACCAAGACCGGACCTTCAAGACCAAGACCAGACCAAGACCGGACCATCAAGACCGAGACCAAGACCAAGACCGGACCTTCAAGACCAAGACCAAGACCGGGTGGTCCAAGACCAAGACCAAGACCAAGACCGCAATTTTCTGGTCTCGAGACCGTCTCGAGACCAAGACCACGGTCTCGAGACCACATCACTGGTACAGAATATCTTATACTCTTGCAGGGGACTCAAAATAATTAGCATGGTGAAGCATATTATTAAACCTCCTGATGTTAGAGAAGGCATCCTTGGACTGATTTCCAGGAAGCACAGCAATTATCCATTTCCATTGTTTTGTCTTCTAATCACTGTTGGCGGACACTCTGAAGGGCAAGATTCCGTTTTAAACCACCTGCACTCATCTGTTTTTACATCAAGTTTAGACTTGAAGTTCCTCTTGCTTCCATTCAACTGATCCATTCTTTCCATGGCATCGTTATTGTGGCACTTGAGATGCTTCTTGAAAATCTTGAGTGCTTCTATTCAATGTTGTTGAGGAGTTATTAAAATCTTGTTCTATAAATGTTTTGTAACAGTACACTGTAAAATTAATGCTTAACAATTTGATACAGAGTGGAAGAGTCTGTTAGAATGCTTATAGATAGAAACTTTCTACTGTAAAGCATATGCATTGTTGCCTAATTGGCATGCAAAAGTAGTGCTGCACAAGGTAACAAGGAAGCTTGGCTCAAGACTACAGCCTTAATATCTACTCCTTATTATTAATTACCAGACAGCTTATGTATATGGGTATTGGCATAGTTATAAAAAAAGTTTCTAAATTGGTCTTTTATTCTCTTCCAAAAAACGTCGTTTTTTCATTTTTTATTTTTTGCATTGTTTTTTATTTTATTTTTTTTAAATGTAACTTTATTTATTTATTTACTGTCTGTTATTATTTTTCTTAATTTAATTCTTGTCTGATATTCCATAAGTTTTCACTGTACTCTCAAGGATTCGGCTGTCTATTTAGTGTCATTATGTAATTGTTTAAGTCATCATTAAATAAGAGTTATTTTGATTTAAAATTCTTGGGCCTATAATTAATTAATATTTATAAGTAGCAATTTTATGTACAAATGTACAATATATAATTTAGTACGCATCTATGGTCTTTGCTTTTGATTAGATTTTTATTGCGTTATGTTGATCAGCATGAACTTATGTGGACTTATATTTACAATTTAAATTTGAAAAGATTTCAATATCTTTAATTTTTCTGAATTTTATTATTAAACCAACGCTATAGGAAAAAATAACTGTGGTAGATTAATGTTACTTATACCAATTAATTTTGGCCTAATAATAAAGTTGTGTTATTTGCAGATTAAGATGAAATTGCATTTATAAGCAAGGTTTTAAAGCTTAAAATGAAATTTCATATGTAACAAAGGCAAATTATTTTCCGTATTCCTTTTTTATCGTTTTGTTGTTGTTTTTTGTCGCTTTTTATTTTTTCAAAAAAACAACGTTTTTCCCATTTTTAAAATTTCATTTTTATCGTTTTTTACACCTATGGTTTTTTCATCATTTTTTACATCTATGGTATTTTGGCAACACTAGTGTGAGACTCTTCTAGACATAAGTGTGGCCAGTGTGGTTGCATTGGTCAGACATCAAAGGTTCGTTAGTTCTCTTTCTCTCTTGTCTGTAAACATTGGTGCTATAAAGTGTAAAAAGTGCCATTTCCAATCAAAGTCTGGATTCATGTGTTGCCATTTCCTGACTCTGATGTTGAGCTTGTAGGATACATACCAGTGTACGAAACACATTTCCCGAACCGTTTAGCCGAGAATATCCCTGATCATGCACCGAGACTGCGTCCCGTGCTAATGTGTGTGTGTGTGTGTGCCGCCATGGCAATCCACACAATATGATAATCCCACGACTGCAATTTCCAGACGTGCTGGATGGCATGCATAATTGTCTGGCAGATGTGGCTTTGCACCTATGCTGATGCTGTGACGTGTGACGGAGGCCATCACAGAATCACTGACAATTGGGAAGTCTGAGAATCGCTTTTTTCGATTCTGCACAATTGTTCCAATCAATGTGGCTGTGCTGGCAAACTGCAGAATCTGCGACTGAATATCAGCTTGGCTATTTTTCTTTTAACCCATAAATTGTTTTACTGTTCAAATGATAAACTCATCGTACCTGGAGACTTTTACCTAAACATAGATCTACCCAGCTAATTTGAGTCAATAGGCATATCAATACAAGTCTCCAATACAAGTCAATGCAAGTCAATACAATACAAGGAATGCGAAACTCAAATTGTTCTCAGGTGAGTTCCAATGAGAAGTCGTATAAACTTATGTTGTGTTTATCAAGACGATTAAAATAAATGCATTTCCGAGATTCGTTGGTGAATCTTCAAGGAAATACATTACTCAGCCTTTAGTATACACTCCTCCTTCTTCAAGGTGTGAACGAATGTCTCGTTGTTCTCGGAATCGTTTCTGAGTGATCATCGCTAATTTATTGCACTCATTTTCAGAATTGCCTCGAGTATTGTTGATTCGTCGCTTCCTCTACGATGACCTTTATCGGTCATTTATCGTCTGCTTGTGACCTTGACATTTCGACAAACCACTTGCTTTTGTACTCTTTGACTCCTTCAAGCACTTGGCCACCGCTGCTGCTGCTGCTGCTGCTGCTGCTGCTGCTGCTGTTGGCTCATGGGCATCATGGCTCTGCTGCTGGGGGATGCATTGTAATATTGATTGCGTAACACCGAATGTTTACTGTGCACCGGCTGTTGATGATAACATAAAATTCTCTCTCAGTGTTTATGGGTATACGCTGTGGATTAAATAGTTCTGTTGCTATGTCTTAACCTTTCAGTTTTTTTAGGTCGAAGGCGAACAGTGGCCATTCAGCCACTGAAATATGAGATACACGAATATTTGGCAATGTAATGGAGCACGAGAAGGTCATGGACTTGACCTGTAAATAGGAAGAAAGCTTGGGAATGCTTTGTCAGCATTCACGATGATCAGTCAAGTCTTACTTTACTTTTGATGTTTTGATGTCAGGTGATGTTATCTTGTGTTAGGTTATGTTTTCATGTCTTTTGTTTTGTGTCATGTCATTATGAGGTCCTTCTGTATCACTCAGTTGCACCCATAATTGGCAATGGCAGACATAGATGCCAACACTGATAGTGGCATTGTGTGGGTGCTTGTTACTTATGCATGCATCCACACTAGTAGCAAGTGATTCTGACACTACAGCCATGAATTTGGCTGTCTCTACAAACAATACACGATCATATGCAAACTATTTGTCTGCTGCGCCACTCATTTATTCATCAGCATTTTGTTTTAAATTGAGATCTTACTCACTGCCAGTGAATAACTTGTTCGTTGGTGGCGATAATAATAATGAGGAGGGCAAGAAGTCTAGACAGACACTTGGATTCTGCTTGAGAGGCACTTCTTTTTTCTAACCGATAATTATATGAATAGTGGATCCAGAGCAGAGGCTTTCAGAAATAATTGTCTTAACTGCGTTAAGATTTCGTGAGTTGAAATGGTTCGCGTAGTCAACTTGACCTTGAGCGTAGTTTTCCATTTAAAGGAGGAGACTTGAGTGAAAATGGACGTTGCTGATGGAGAGCAGATGAGTGGAGTCAGAGAGATGTTGATATAATGGAAGTGTATAATGGACGTGTAGAGGTAAGGAGGGAATGCCTTGAGGAAGAAACGGAAGGAGCAGGGAGGGATGCCGAGCTGAGTGGCTTGGAAAAATAGACATGACTGGAGAGAAGACAATCACGCTAAGAAAGATACATAAACAGTTAAACACAAACAATTTTTCTACAAAGCAGACATGTAGTAAGACAACAAGACAGACAGGTAGAGGTAGAAGGACAGCTCAAACAGAAACAGATGCTGGAGTGGGACAGAGGTGTTTCTGCTCAAGTACCTTTCAGGTGTGAAGAAGAAGAAGAGGAGGAGGAGGAGGGTTCATGGAGAAAGCGAAGAACTGTTTGTGTCTTATAGATTTTGGAATTGATCGAAAAGACGTTGTTGCGCTTGGGGGCGACATATGCATTGGACACGATCCGATCTGCTAACCATTGGGGGGGGGGGCTGGGAGTCATTTTGCGGTTTAATTCTACATTTCCTACGGCTGTTTCTTCTTTATAGAAGGACATGTTTTATCGTGTATATCACTTCAGTTTCACCTGCAGAGTATATCACCGCATCGGTTTGTTGCTCTTCCTGTCTCAAGGCAATCTCTGCTGCACAGCGAAAGCAGGGAAGAGGACGACGCAAAAGATGTTGTTTCTATACAGTGACATGTATAGAGGACTTCATAAAGTGGTAAAAGCATGACCACAGGGTGCCTGCCACCCCTCCTCCCCCACTCCCCCACTTGTTGATCAATTCCAAACAGGACTGTACCACCTTCAGACCATGAGCCATCAGCCATTCTTGGCTATAATTATGCACTGCACAACATATGTCTTTGATGATGATTATATTCTCAATCAAAAGAGTGAGTGCATGCTTTCATTCTGGCATGAAAGCACAGAGGAAATAGAGTGCTTCTGGCAGAAGTTATTTAACTTGTTTGATCTCAATGTCTGCACAGTAACCTCAATTGAGATGTGCATCCTTTATCATCGATGCAATGAAGCAATGAAGAATCTTCATTTTTGCAAACACACTGAGTGACTGAATTAATTGAAACTAACTGTGAGCAAATTACAAACCTTGGCTCTGAGCTTCCTGAAGTATTTTTGCTCAACTGCTTTAGAAACTGAATCAGACTTATTTTAAAATGAAAACTCGAAATGAAAACTTTGAGCAAGCTTAATAGTGATGCTTTAGTCTTGCTTTGAGTAACAGTTTCAGTTATTACTTGTTTCACATGTTGGGTGGCTCATCAGCATTTTGCAGGCCTGCTCCTTAAGACTTGCTTGTATCACCTTGGTTGGGTTGAGAGCACCTCTGAGTATATATGGTGGGCTTCTTGAACGGACGCTGTATACATGCATGAAATGAATAAATGAATAAATGAGTGAATTGCAGCCATTTTAGTTTGACAATGCATCATATTCATATTGCATTTAACACACACACATGCGACTAAGAGCTCTAATCTGTAGGTTCAGGTTTTTATCAACCTGTGGAACCCATTCAGATTATAACTTCAACACTTTCAGGAACACTTTGTTCTGGAGTCATTTAAGTTCTGGATTATTCTGTGTGTGTGGTAGTAATGCCTGTTTTTTATTTTGTTTCAGATGAACTCATCGTTTTCACAGCACCACTGGAATAATATGTGTTGATGGACGTTGGATTAGAATGACCTTGCGACTGGAAAGGACTCTGTGATGCTGTAATTGGAACTGATTAACGACGTAGATATACTTAGAAATGCCGGTGCGGAGGGGTCACGTTGCGCCCCAGAACACCTTCATTGATACGATCATTCGAAAGTTTGATGGTCAAAGTAAGTATAAATACTGCTTCTTATGCTTTTGTCGTTTGTAGAAACATTGGTGCAAATCGCAACATGAACATCTGTTTTGAATGCTCAATTTATATGGATTTCATAATTGACCTTCTGTGTTATCCGCCCACTTATCCATCCTCCTCCCTCCGATCTTCTGAGTTCCTCTGAATAATTATATGGCATTACTTAGAACTTTGAAGGATGGTCTCTGAATCCCAATTCTTAGCTGCTGTTTCTGACCATTCTGAGTCTTGTTGAGTTTGTTGTTTGATTGTTTCTACTGATTTTGGAAGCGTTTATATTTACTGTGTTGCAAGATTGAACCACTAATACGTTAAGTTGTTTTCACAGAACACGTTTCTCCCTCTGCGATCAATTCTGATAATATATCATCTGTCTGATTAACCTTCTGTGTTTACATCCTAACATGGCCACGTTTATAACTATCCGCCCACTTATCCATCCTCCTCCCTCCGATCTTCTTCCTACTCATTTCTCAATGTATCCCTCATCCATATCTTCCATCCCCTTACTACCTCCATCTGCTAATGATTGTCACTTATTGATCCGCCAACAGACCTCTCTTGTCCACAAGATCTGTGATGCTAGATACAGAGGCTGAGGCTGCTGTCGTGTGTGTGTGTGTGTGTGTGTGTGTGTCTACGTGTGTGTGTGTGTCTACGTGTGTGTACGTGTGTGAGTGTGTGTGGCTGAAGGCCGACTGCTGCTTCGTCGTTGTTGTAAACAGTTAAAAAAATCGGTGAGAATGGATTTTTTCCAGATATGATGACCCATGGCAACAAATGCTAGATTTCCCAAATGATCAATAACGTTAAATTCTGCAAGCAATGCGTGCTTGTCTGTCAGAGAATTAGCCAGATTAGGAACACAAGAAAGAGGTCTCTGCATCTACCCGGCTTCATAGTCACAGATCTATGCTGGATTAAAATTATGTTCACACAGATAATCAGTGACGTGATTGAATGACGATGATGATGATGATGATGATGATGATGATGATGATGACGACGACGACGACGGTGACAACAACGATGGCTATGATGAGGATTGATGCAGCTCGGAGGACAGAGAGAGAGAGAGAGAGGGGGGAAGCGAGTGAGAGAGAGAGAGAGAAATAAAGAGTGACACAGACAGACTGATGGAGAGAATGAATTATGATGGCATGAAGAGTGAGGAATAGTAGGTCGAGTGACCATGTTAGGTTCACTCCAGTAAAAGTTGGAGCAGGTCACTCATTAATCTTGTCATATTTTCTATTTAGTCTCAAAATAGCTTCATGCAAAGCCATCGGAATAATTTTTTCCGTTTGTTGATGGCTTTGCATGATGCATCGTCTGTTTGCATGTATGTTTGCATGTATGTTTGCCTGTATGTCTGCATGTATGTTTGCATGTATGTTTGCATGTATGTTTGCATGTATGTTTGCATGTATGTTTGCATGTATGTTTGCATGTATGTTTGCATGTATGTTTGCATGCATGTTTGCATGTATGTTTGCATGCATGTTTGCATGTATGTTTGCATGCATGTTTGCAGTTTGAATCTCTTTGTATCTGTCCAACTATTTTGGGGTTTATTACTTCGTCTGCTTTCCTGTCTCTGCCTCTCTTTGTTCTCTTTGCTCTCTGTAATTCTGTTGTCTGTCTACTTCTGTTGTTACGTCTGTTGTTAGATACCAGCATTTGTGTGAGTGTTCTCATTTGTGTTCTCCATTATGTCTCTTAATGACATAATTATGTTGGCCTTCCAGGTCAGCATTTCCCTCTCACTCGCATGATCCTGTAAGGCCCTGTAAGGGTCCTGAATTTCTGCAGCCCACTCTAGGTCCTTCTTCTCTTATCTTCTCAGACATCTTCCAGATCTCTTGGGACTCTGTTTCATCTTTGACATCATTATGTTTTGTATATCATGAGTCAAGTCATGCATGACATCATGTCGACAGAAGTCATATATGCCATGCACTTGGTGCCATAACAAATAGCAAATATAATGACAAATATCTCTGCTTTTTCGATTTTGATTTGTATTTCATTGCTTATTCTTCCATGGCACATTTCTTCTGTCTCGAGTTCTGTCAGATTATACAGTGGTGTGGAGACATCATAATGTAATCTGTCAACAACAAAAACAACAGCATCATCATCACTGTCATCATCATCATTATCATCAGCATCATCAATTGGGACATCATGTCAGAGATTCAATGGCGACCATTGCTAATTATTTCCAGTCTTTCCAGCCACTTTTAGAACTTTCTCAAGTCTATTCCAACTTTTGTATTTTATTTTCACAATCTATGAAGGATAATAATTGTGGTCTTCATCCATCTTCCTTGCACCCTCGTATCTTGATTCTTGAATTGTGTAGAATTTGATCAGCAGTGATTCTTTCTTTCTGTCCAGAACAACGAAGAATTTGCTGAACTTCGTTATCTGACGGAGTTGTAGACCTGCTTATCAAAAGACCATCATATTTCCTCATTTCAGTTACTGTCCTCATATTGCTTAATTATTTTTGTCATATTGTAAACTTGTATTCGGTTCTCTTCTTGTTTCTGCCTTAGTGATCCAGCTCATCTCACATATTCTTACATTACATTTATTTGTCCCATCTTCCAGAGAAGTTCATCCATGTATTCATGAATCCTTCCAGGAATCCATCCTTTCATCAATCTGTGCATCCATCCATCCATGCACCATGACTGTTGATGCACACGAATCATGATGTGTAGTCTTCTACAGCTTGTCATGCCTATATATGCAAATACAGACGTCCTATGGAAATGTGAGGAGGAGGAGGAGAAGGAGGAAGAGGAAGAGGAGGAGAAGGAGAAGGAGGAGGAGGAGAGAAGGAGGAGGAGGAGAAGATGGGAATGCACAAAGACCAGTGATCAAACGTGCACTGAAGACATACTGTGGAAATAGACAACAATGAACACAGACAGTGTTGAGTAATGGTGCATTCAGAAGGGAAGACGAGTGAATGATATCAAATGGATCATCACAATGCGTGAAGAAGCGATGAAAAAAACCAGACTATCACTACAGTCATCAAAAAATTCAATCTTGCTTTCCGTAAAAATCTAATGAAAACTAAGGAAAGAAAAAAAAACAATTATCTATGGAGCAATAACAACTATGCGAAGAAGCAGAAGTTTTCAAGTAGTAAGTCTATGGTAGGCTGAAAGCTAATTTGCTTTTGGTTCAACGTCAGAGTGCATGTATTAATCAAAGGTTGAATTGATGATCATGTATCAGAAAGCAATACTTCTATACATGTGGCACCAGTGAAGGGAGTATTTCAAATTACTACTCTATGGCACGGAGCCTTATGACAAAAGAAAACTTCATCTTGCAGTTTCTTGCTATTGACCTGTAGCGCTTTCATGGATGTCTAGAAACCATACAGCATGGATCGACAAAGTAAGAGGAAGGATAAGAATCCAAGTATGGATGAATTCAACAGTACTATGTAAGTACTTAATGGAGACGAAGAAAGAATTGCTAAAAGTATGCATTTATGCATACTCTAGTTCGAAAGATTAAGACTTGGAAGACTAGAAAAATGGTGGAAAATCTGTAATTTTCCATACTTTACCAAGAAAGAGATATCCATGGGACCACAAGAATTTTCATGTTACTTACAAAGATGCTCGCTTAACATCCCAGGAAAGGTTTCACCAAAATGATACAAAATAAGGGAAATAAGGTATTGAGAATTTGAGAGAGCACTTAAGGGGAGGAGCAAGTGGGATTCACACTATAGAATAAAAGTACTGTTGACTAGCTATTAACACAGAGAAAACTGAAATGATAGTTTCAGAGATGTCATAAGTATCAGCATCCCGGAATGTTCTATTGAATAGCGAGGACAGTTTGTTTATCTAAGAAGTCTTGTAATAGCAGATGGTAAAGATGCACAAAGGAGAATTTTTGGATGAACCTCACATGCAGCTGGAAAATTATCAGGATATGGAGATGCAGGAAATAACAAAGAAAACATAGACAGAAATATGAGACTATGATCCAAACCATCTTGTTACATGGATTAGAGTGTTGTGTAATGAGATGATAAGTCGATAGAAGCAGCCTTATACAACAACAGCGATTTGGTCTTGAATCCAAAGACAACAGATATTATTATAAACTGTGAAATGCAACAGTCATTGTCTGCTGGAAGTCAATCAGCAAAGGTTCTGATGGTTTAGTGAAGTGGAAAGAATGTCATATTATAACTGAATCCAAATCAGTGTAAAAGAAGACATTAGAAGTCTTAACTGTACATGAAATGAGCGTCAGATTTAATGAATGACTAACAAATAACTGAAAAGATTGGAAATAATTCATTCAAGCCCATTACTTACATCGATCAATCAAACAATCAGTCAATCAAACAATCAGTCAATCAATCAATCAGTCAATCAATCAATCAGTCAATCAATCAGTCATCGTAAATTGATCCAAAGTCCACTATAAAAAAGGCAATAACAGTACAAAAATAGTCAGCTATGCACTAAGATAAAAAAAATGCGTTCATTTAGAATAAATAATTCACAAATAAACTGAAGCAGTGGTCGAATGATGATGATATGGGAAATCATGTTCCGTATATTTTAGTGCGACTCGTTATTTGCGTGGCATGTATTTTTTAATATACATAATATGTTTTGATGACTTATACAAGACTTTGGGATGATATGAATGTATAACAACACAAATATTATGTCATATCAACATGTTATGTAGGCCGTGGAGTAATTGGCAGAAAGCTATGGAGTATGATGATGACTTGACCCAGTGTAGAGAGTTTCTTGAGAGTCATGAAGCAGTGCATTAGTCTGGTTGGTGGAGCAGAAGGTGGATGAGTAGTTACTGGGTGAATGGAGAAAATGATGGACCAATGAACAGATTGAAGAGTTATTCTGTAACCATGGTTACTAGGTGATCGGTGGTGGCTCTTGTCCTATGACTGATGAGCATGGTTTCTGCCCCAGAGATTTGTGTAAATGTCTAGAAGATCCGACCATTACTCTGTCCACGAGATGCAGCCATGCGCATCATTAGTTACGCTTGACATATAATGGTTGGCAGCCACTCTTCTGCTCCCCACCCCACCCCCATCTGATCCTCCCATCAACCCCGTATGATGGTGGTTGTAGCCAGTCCTCTTCCTTACATTCTGATCCTCTCACCACCGAGAGTGTGCAGTCAGCGTACTTGTTTTTGCAGCACAGTTTCCTAGGTTACTCCTGTGGGGCAGGCATTTCAGATCACTGTCTTCGCTGTGTGAAGGATTTCAGTGCACAATTCGGTAAATTTCGGTTTGCTATCCACAGTGCAATCCTGCAACGTGGATAAGGAAATAAACAAGATATAAGCTGCACAACTCTGTCTCATCAATGATTTGGCAGCCAACAGCAGAAAATTGGCTTCTGTCTGTTTCTAAGGACATATGATGAACTCCTAATTAGATCAGTTACAATGTAATTCTTTAATTGCGGTCTCATTCAGTCAGCAAAATTTGTCTCTTTGCCAGGTAATAATTGAAATACGAGACGCCATGCCGTGCGATGTTCAAATTGTCCAGTCCTATTTTCTGTGTGATTATACTTTGATTGGGTTAGACATACATAGTCTGTCAACAAGATTATTGAATAAACGAAAATTACTTACTTATTACGTAGTTGTTTTGCTGAGCAGATATATATATATATATATATATATATATATATATATATTCATTGACAGGTTATTTCTATGTGCAAACAGGCAAGGTGTTGAAACAGATTATCTCTCTTTAGAGGATTTTATTATTGAGACCATGCTCAAACAAATTGGACATGCACTTGACTTGCATATGCTGAGCACTGCGTAACCTGTAAAATTTGCTCATATTAAATACATCTATTCATTGAGACTGATTAAAAGTTACGTATTGTTGTATATATAAATTATAGGCTTATATATACATACAAGGTGGGCCAGAAAAGTAATCCCTAAGGTTATTTCTAATAGTATAGCCAAAGTATGAATTTTTAAATCAAGTTTTCCAGGCTTAAAGGCAATTCATATTTATGTACAACATTGGCTAAATTTCACCAAAATATTTCTAATAGAACAAAGATTATTTCACTTTTGTTCTAATGTTAAATCTATAGGTTGCCTGTCTTTTAACTCTTTACCAGTTCATTTTTAAATTTTAATGCCCTTTTCAGCGGATATTCTCGGGCCAAACGGGTAAAAGATTAAGGATTTATCTGCAAAATTATTAATGACTCTTTTCAGTAGATTGTAGACCCCACAATTGGATGACTTGTTACATTACACAGTGCTGCGGACAGTGTAAATTGGTGATGGCAAATTGAGTGACTGCAGGCATCCACGAATGGCAAAATCAAAAGTGGCAGCAGCCCTATAGATATCAACCACAGCTATCTGCTTTCATTGCGTGTAGCATCATCTGTGGTTTTGCTCATGACTTAAAGCATTTCACAAACTAAACAACAACTTGTAAGACTCCATTGACCACATCATACTAATTGATATTTTCAAAGACTCATTAACCCTTTACCCGTTTACCCCGAGAATATCTGTTGAAAACACAGGCTTAACGGGGAAAATGAATGGGTAAAGGGTTAAGAAGACCCGGTTATTTACTGATGTTGACTGTTTTGTTTTTAATCGCAGATCGCAACTTCATCATAGCGAACGCTCAGGTCGACTCGAAGCCGATCATCTTCTGCAACGATGGATTCTGCGAGTTGTGCGGCTATTCACGCGCGGAAGTCATGCAGAAGCCATGCACGTGTGACTTCCTGCACGGTCCACTGACAACGGTCTATGCGATCCAGGTGGTCACGGATGCACTCGGTGGAACGGACGAGAAGCAGGTCGAGGTCTTCTACTACAAGAAAGACGGTTTGTATACATACATACATACAATGTATACATACATACAATGTATACATACATACATACATACATACATACATACATACATACATACGAGGTCTTCTACTACAAGAAAGACGGTTTGTATACCACTGTCAACATTGAAGCGCGTCGGGCCCTTCGCTCCGCTGCGAAGGGACAACTGCTTGTTCCACGGGCTCGCTTAGCTACCAGACAGCGCCGAGCCTTCTCGGTTGTGGGGCCGTCAATCTGGAATGATCTCCCCCCAAACCTCCATCTCCTCCACCTGACCAGTCAATCTTTATTTCTCAAGTCCCTTAAATCTTTTTTCTTTAGTCGTGGCTGGGCTGGGAGCGCCTCTGAGTAGTTTCTTGAAGAGGCGCTATATAAATTCTAGTAATGAATGATTGAATGAATGAACTTTGCATCTTCAGTTCAACCTCTTTTCTGCTTCTTACGCTGTTCAGCCTCTTTTCTTCAATGGAGTCTGTTTCGAAATGCGCAAAAGCCGCTTTGATAAGTTCTCCCTTGTAAACAAACATTCATGTTATTTTTTTCTCGATCAAAGACTTTTTTGTGCTAAATTTTTTCTCTGACATTTGCTATAAAGACAGGGATACAAAGTACTTGCGTTAAACACTCAGTGAAGCAGCTGTCGGTAAAAAAGAACCTACTTTAGGTAGTGATATCACCAAGTGGTCTGCTGCGGTCATGTAGTTCTGCCATTTAGCATTATGCCTGAGGTTCACTTAAACGTGGCTATGCTGAAGAAGACAATTTACTTGGAAACCTGAGAACATATTGGATGAGGTTTAAATGCCGTGTTTATGCATTCCTGCATTTCATTTATCAATTCTTGAGCCTAGGACCATCTTTAGTTTTTGGTATATCATTGTGTTATTGTCATCGTTATCATCTCCACCACCCCACCATCAGGACCATCACCAGAACCATCAGTTCCTGGTATAAAGCTATTTTTGTCAGCTATCTCTCTCCAATGTTTGTTACTTGTGATCTGGTTTGCTTTACTTGCATTTATACGTTTCTGTGTCAGTCTACTCTCCATCTAAATTTGTGATCTTTCTTTCTTCTTCTTTCTCTCAAATCTTGTTTGTAGTTTAATAATTTCCTTGCGTGTAATTCAGATAACAAATTAACCATCTCTCTAGTCACCTGGATGAAAGTCACTTATCTTAGCTAAACAATATTTCCACTGGCTTCCTCTCGCTATCCACTTGCTGCCTAATTTCTTTCTAAGTTTTTGTAGTCATTAGATTTTTTTAGATTGTCCAAGTGTCCAGCTAACTAAGTCATGCTTGTGACCAGGCCATGATGGCCTTGTCCGGGCCTATCACTGGGCCTATGACCGGGCTTATGACCGGGCTTATGACGGACTACCTTTGCATGGACATTGCCTATAATTAAAACGTCTTCTAAACAATATTCCATAACGTATTTACGCATCAGGAAACATTGATTTTCTCAGTCGTGCGGAACAGTTGACGTAGCGGACGACGATGTAGGCTTTGTTCCACTTGCATCCATTTGCAACGCTCTTATATATTAGATATATTATTGTTAAAAGCCTCAAGCCATCTCCTCCTCCTCCTCCTCCTCCTTCTCAGTCGTCGTCGTCGTCGTGGAGGTCGTGTTTACACGGAAGAGACAGCGATCAATATTAGCTCACGATATTCTAATTTGTATGTTTTGTTCGTCTGAATTTGTTTGAGTATACTTAAGAAAATAATATGATCGTGGAAAAGATGGACTGAACAGCATAAATTTGTGCAATAATTTAATTATCACTTGCATGCGTAGCATCTCAATATTGAATATTTGGATTGAATGTCTGTTTGATTAATAAAAGTAAAGGTTAACGATTGGAATGATCTCTGATTTGTATCGCTGTATGCAGGGATGAAAGTGTGACCCGGAATTGATTATGAAATTTATTCTCAATGTGAAGACAAAGACTAAAAAAGGTCATAAGATTTTAAAGATCTATTAAGGTCATCGGAAAGAGATTTTCGGATGGAGGTCTTACCGCTCTCCACCTCAGAATCTGACTCCTTTGCCAAATCACTTTCAGCCTTGGCTGTATGGCAAATTGTATAAGATGCATTTGAATTGCTTGCAGTTATGCTTGCATGATTATTTGGATGATGTATTCAGCAGTTAAATTTATGTTGATGCTGCCGAAACTGAGATGAGCCACCTCTTCATTGAGTAGTAGCATGTAAACCATGAGATCAAAACCTGAAGGAGGTGTTATTTGAGGCGTATCACGTGAAGTGAAGGAGGTGTTATTTGAGACGTATCACCTGAAAGTGAAT
The DNA here is from genome assembly GCA_945859605.1 of Lumbricus rubellus. Lineage (NCBI taxonomy): Eukaryota > Metazoa > Annelida > Clitellata > Crassiclitellata > Lumbricidae > Lumbricus > Lumbricus rubellus. Next base: position 48,585,868 of record OX243811.1, on the reverse strand, counting down.
GCTCGTCACCTAAATGTGTTTTCGGTTTACGAAATAGATGATTTTCATCGTATTCAACTCACTTAATGTTTTCTCAAAATAGTGAATAGCAGGTATCGGATATATTTTCGTGAAGTAGGCTTAGGTTTCAGAATTGATCATTTGCTTAGAACTGCCTCCTTTGGATGACCAACTAACCACTTTTTACACTCAATGCTAATTCTCCAATTACACAATTTTCATGCGTAGGCCCTATTTCTGATGTAATTCATCAGGTGAACTTGTTTCTGCTCCAATCCTTACTTAATAGCCTACAGGACTGTGCTGTTTGATTGCCTTCTCCACATTTCTCTTATGTTTTGACTTTCATGACTTAAAACCTTAATTGTTTTCCATTGACTGCTTGAATTCAGTCTTTTTTACCTCTCTGCTTATTACTCGTGCAGAGATCTTTTCTGGGTGCAGTGTTGTTTCTCATCGTTCTCTTAAGGCTTTCGTTCTCAACGAGTTCTTTGCACTGAGAACGCAAAGACGCATTAAAAGTCCAATTAGTTCATTAATAGAAAGAATAGAATTAGAAGTGATGATTGCCTCATTGCTGTGTCTGTGGCTGAGAAAGATTATCCACAGATATTCTGGGATTTGCCGGTTGCAACGAATCTGATCTCTTATAAATCATCGTGCAAAAAAATCACAGACTGCAGATCAGCGGTTTCGCTATAATTAGCAACTGAGACGACGACGTCATTTGTCATGTTACCTTCGATTCATGGAACCTCAAAGTTGATTCATGGAATCTCTTTGTTCGTTGCCTCTGATTCAAGTATTGAATCGACTCGCTCGTCGTAAATCTCATATTAGTCATTCATGCTGAGCTATTTATTTTGAGCTTCCACAGTGGCTCGTGCCACTCGATAGTGGAGACCTATTGCAAACATTTCTGAAATGCTGTGGAGTTGACAGTTGAAAAACTTCCCCAGACAAGACTGATTTGCTGGACCCAGAAAGAGAGAAACAGAGAGAGACAGACAGACAGACAGACAGACAGAGACAGACAGACAGATAGACAGAGACAGACAGAAACAGAGACAGAGAGAGACACACACACAGAGAGAAAGAGAGAGACAGACAGAGGGAGAGAGAGTGCCTGCATTGTTCTTCTGGTTTCAAATGCTGACTGGCTATGGTCGCAATGTTGGTCACAATGAATACAGATGTCATGGCTTTTATGCAATGGTGATAATGCATCGTGTGTGTGTGTGTGTGTGCGTGCGTGCGTGCGTGCGTGCGTGCGTGTGTGTGTGTGTGTGTGTGTGTGTGTGTGTGTGTGTGTGTGTGTGTGTGTGTGTGTGTGTGTGTGTGTGTGTGTGTGTGTGTGTGTGTGTGTGTGTGTGTGTGTGTGTGTGTGTGTGTGTGTGTGTGTGTGTGTGTGTGTGTGTGTGTGTGTGTGTGTGTGTGTGTGTGTGCCTCACTTTGACGTATTAGAAATGAAGACAATGCAGGCAAGAGCTTTCAGGAACGGAATCAGTTTGAGTTTGATGTAGGGGGGTGGGTGGGTATTGTAGGGTGGGTATTGTAGGGGTGGGTATTGTAGGGGTGGGTATTGTAGGGGGTGGGTATTGTAGGGGAGTAAGTATTGTAGGGGTGGGTATTGTAGGGGTGGGTATTGTAGCGGTGGGTGGGTATTGTAGAGTGGGTATTGTAGGGGGGTGGGTGGGTAATGGGTATTAGCCATTCTGAAAGCGAATTGACTTTGGTGGATGACAGTGATACCGCTCCTTGGCTTTTTTCCCAAGATCTTGGCTTTTTCAATCGTATCTTGGGATATTGGCTTTTTTCAAAGGACCTTGGCATTTTTACTTGGCTTTTTTCTGCCCACTAAATAACAATAATCTTAGCAATAATCCACTAAATAACAATAATTTGTTAGCAATAATCCACTAAATAACAATAATCTTAGCAGTAATATAACCATGGCTCCATTTACCTACTAGTATTCATCCGACTTATTATTATTATCTGAACTGTTTGCTCTCTGCATATTAGTTATTTGTGACGTCACGTGCAATTTCGCGAGATTCCGCGCAAAATCGCAAATAACTTGATAAAGACAAATCAAAGATATTAAAGTCTTTAGAGTCTAAAGACCCTAATATCTTTGGATATTAGCCTACTAGCGCACTATGTTCCAAAATCTTGTTGGTATGTTAGAAAATCAGAGAATGGAAGTTACGGAACCAATAATTGGTTATATAAATTACATTATTTGTATAAATTATTATAATTAGGTTATTTAAATAAATAGAAATAATTAATGATTTATTATTAACAATTTAACAAACATTAATTTCAGAATTAATTAGGGGCCTATGCATAATTTCATAAACATCACAATTTATCGGACAAAATATATAGCTTCTGTTGAAATGAAAATAGGTGTCATTTTAGTACATAATCATTAACTTGGCTTTTCTTGGCTTTTTTTAAGGCCACATCTTGGCTTTTCTTAAATTTTAGAGCGGTATCACTGGTGGATGATGTATTAAGGAGGTTTTCGGTTCAGGTACATTATGTGGAAAGATGATTTATATCTGTAGTCATGCGTGGACTGTAAGTAAGATTATGGTCAGAGGCGTAGCGACCACCCTCTGTACCCTCCGCCCCGATAGGCCTATATGTTCGGAGGGGGCCACGTTCTATGTTGCTACGGCCCTGATTATGGTTGTTTGATTGGTGGACGACGGATTGCTGTAAAAGCGCTGTTATGATCCTCTTCGTTCATATCCTTTGATCACATGACCATGCGCACTTAGACGTTTTATTTCAGGTCGTTATTTATCTATATCTCTCTCGTTGGATTATATTACTTTGCATATCATTGCACACTTTGTACGTAAAGAAAATAAAGTTTTATTTTGTTAATGAACGTCTCTGCTCTTTGAGTTCTCTGCTGCGCATCTCGTTGATTCGTTCTCTGTATGATCCGGGTCATGGCAAGGGTGCCTGCTTCTGCTGCTGCTTACTAGGCTGAAGTTCCTCCGCTGCTGCATTAGTCAGTCCATTGAACACCATTGCCATTTGACCAGAGCATCATTTTTCTCGATGGTCTGCTTGCAGATCATGTGTGTACGTGTTGCCAAGAATAAACAGCCAGAGTCCAGTTAACTTCATGTTCCATCTTCCATGCAGCAATAAAAGTCATTTCTTGTGGAGCTAAAGTGTCATGGCGGGTGAAGGAGGATTCCATGGTGAAGGCTAAAATGCACGCTACATAAAATCTTAAAAAAGACCATATTAAATTTTATCCTTTTCCTGAAAATTGCACTTGGCTTCCAATAAGACTGATAGCATTGGTGAGTTGTCTTCTGAACAATGCATTCCTTTAAGACTTTGTCATCTTTGTTCTTTATTCACTACAATAACATACATAGTTTTGCATACTCAAAATTCGGCATTCAACACATTTGAAAATTCAATATACGTTGAGTGTACTTAAATAGTGTAGAACTGACATATTTTTTCCAACATATAAATTGTAAATTCAGTGTGATTGCCTTTTTCTTCACAAGTCCAAACAAATTGTGTACAGTAATAGTTTAATGGTTATTCTGCTGTACTGCCAACCCAGAGGCCAGCGGTTCAATTTCTCTGTGAGAGGCAGAGAGAATGTTTGAAGCTTCTTACTTACAGCCGTAAAAATGCATTTGTATAAGAACATTTGGTTGTGTGCTTGTATTGGAGGTGCAAGTAAAGTTAAGTGGCTAACGTTTCACGACTCTCACCCTTTACGGCTTCATTGGCAGCAAGCTTCGATTAATAATAATGAGAAATATCTAATGTGATTACTCTTCTCTTTTAAATAGATATTTCGTGTTAACCAGGCTTTGTTGGAGCATGATCAGACACGGTATGTTTACATTCAGCTTTGCGCCATCCAAAGTAAATTAGCAAAACTACACCATTGACATACTTATAAAAATTCCAAGTAAATACCTGGAGAGTGGAGACACACTGTATACATACGCAGATTTATTCTTTGCAACATGATATATTATGTGGACATTGTGCCGCATGGCAAGGCGGAAATGGGTATGAGAATAGAGAGGCTTGACAGCTGTTTGTGCGAGTGTTAACCAGGTTACCTCAATGTTTAACAATGGTGGCAATGCTCTTTAGAATGTTTTCAACGCAATGGTACTGTTGCCAATGTTTTCAATGCATCAGTACCGTTCTGTGTGTTGACTTGCTGAATAGCTGGCTACATTCCCCCACGCCACGCCATGGTTGTGCTAACCAGGTAATGGAAAGCCATTCTCAGCTGACTATACCTTCCGTTAAGGAGCCCTGCTATTTGACACGGTCATGTACAACTTCAATGGACCTTAGGATGTACAACTTTTTGCTCATTATATAGCAATTAGCTTTTTTATACTGGCAGTTGTTATTTTCTTTTGATGCTGGTACAATGAACGTCCAATAAAATGATCATTCAACATCTAAGCTTATACAACTGTTTTGTTCATTTTTTTATAGCAATGTTCCAGTCGGCCTTCCGCAAGGTTCTGTTCTAGGGCCCTTGCTCTATATCCTCTTCACTGCGGACATTAACTCTTTGCTCGCTTCTTGTTCACTGCGAAGCCACTCCTATGCAGATGATGTGCAGTCATACTCCCATTGCTTTGCAGAGGACGCTGCCAAAACTGTCCGCCTTATGGTCTGCGCTTCTGACACCCTTACTTCCTGGCTCTCGTCAAATCGACTGCGACTTAATTCTCTGAAGACGCAATTCATATGGCTGGGAACTCGCCAGCAGCTGGCCAAGATTGACTTGGCTGCTCTCGCACATGAGTTTCCTCTTGTAACTTTCTCTACCTCGGTCCGTGACCTTGGAGTCATCTTAGACCAAGAACTCTCCTTCTGTAAGCACATCCTGTCTCAAGCTCCATCATATCTATGTGCACTTTTTACTCCTGTCTCCGTTTCTCTGGGCCGCCGTTCGCTGCGGTCAGCTGCCCGCGGTGACTATCTTGTCCCTTTTTGTCGTACCGCTACTATGCAGCGAAGAGCTTATTCCGTGGTGGGTCCAGCTATCTGGAATGGCCTCCCTACGGCTCTCCGTTCTCTTCCTCGTGACTCTGCTGGCTCTTTCTACCGTCTTCTAAAGACCTTTCTTTTTGACCAGGCTTGGGTTGGGAGCGCCTCTGAGTAGAGATCTTGAAGAGGCGCTATATAAATTTATGTGATTGATTGATTGATTGATACTGATAATTTTATTTTTGTTGTTTTTACTATGATCATTGACATCTCATCACTACTATTATTCTCATAATATTAATTGGTATTATTATTGTCACGTGCCTGCTATTACCAAATTTGACAGCTGCGCGTTGTTGCTCGCTCTCTCTCATTCACTGCATCTTCTACTCTTGTCCATGCCTTTGTCTGCAGCCGCTTAGATTACTGTTCTTCTCTTTATGTCGGCCTCCCACAGGTCCGCCTGAACTCCTTGGTTAGGGTCCTTCGTTCTGCAGCACGCTTGGTTGGTGGCATCTCCCGGTTCGATCACGTTTCTGCCTTCATGAGGGACGACCTCCACTGGCTCCCACTGCAGCAACGCCTTGCTTACAGAGTTTCGTGTATTGCTTGGCGCTGCATCCTGTCTCAAGCTCCATCATATCTATGTGCACTTTTTACTCCTGTCTCCGTTTCTCTGGGCCGCCGTTCGCTGCGGTCAGCTGCCCGCGGTGACTATCTTGTCCCTTTTTGTCGTACCGCTACTATGCAGCGAAGAGCTTATTCCGTGGTGGGTCCAGCTATCTGGAATGGCCTCCCTACGGCTCTCCGTTCTCTTCCTCGTGACTCTGCTGGCTCTTTCTACCGTCTTCTAAAGACCTTTCTTTTTGACCAGGCTTGGGTTGGGAGCGCCTCTGAGTAGAGATCTTGAAGAGGCGCTATATAAATTTATGTGATTGATTGATTGATTGATACTGATAATTTTATTTTTGTTGTTTTTACTATGATCATTGACATCTCATCACAAATATTATTCTCATAATATTAATTGGTATTATTATTGTTGTGTGGTAATTTCTATTACCAGGTATTATGTTTTTATTACTATTGCTATTATTAATATTAATATTATTATTATTATTATTCTCAAAATAAAGTCATCTGTTCCATTGGTTGAAACATGAAATAGGCTGAATAATGAATCTGCATAGCATTGTTAATGGCATTGCTAATGGCATTGTTAACATTAATTATTACAAGTATTAATTTAATTAAACTGATAGTGAGGTGGCCGGACAAAATGGTAGCGGACAAAATGGTACGGACAAAATGGTACGGACAAAATGGTATGGATGAAATGAAAGCTGGATTAGTGAATTTTTATATAAGAAATAGAAGCTGGATTAATGAAAAGACGCATGTGAAATGGAAGCTGGATGAAGGCTCTGCATTGATATTTTTATATGTGAAATGGAAGCTGGATTGATGAAAATAACGCGTTAGTTATAAAAGCTGTATCAGGGTATTTTCATAGCCGAAATAGAAGCTGGATTAATTAAAGATTCATTACAAATGGAGGTTGGTTTAAGGAATCTTTTGGCTTAAATTGAAGCTGGATACATCATGAAACACATGAATGGAAGACATCAATCCAGCTTCCATTTCTCAAGCATTTTTTTCCGGCAATCCGGCTTCCTTTTCTCAATTTTTTTCCTTCACTAGAGATGTATTTCAGCCACAAAAAAGGCATCCAACTTCTATTTCAGCAATAAAATACTCTCATCCAGCTTCAATTTATCCATACCGTTTTGTCCGTACCATTTTGTCCGTACCATTTTGTCCGTACCATTTTGTCCGCTACCATTTTGTCCTAGAACCGATAGTGATGACGTTCACACAGATACGACAATTTTAATCTGTTCGCAAATCAAAAACTTAGCCCCTATGTTATAACAACATAGGTACATGTATGTCCCTCCTGTATGTTATGACCAACTGGTGTGGTTGATGGAACTGCAGTTTGTACTAATTGTCCCATTCCAACTGGTGTTTTGGCTGAATTAGTGGGAATTACACTGTCAATTATTTTTGATGATTTATTTTGTCACTCCATAAATAGCTCTAGATATTTAATGGAGTCAAATATCCTTTCAACCACAAATAGCAGTTTACTGTCCTGCACACAAATCTGATCACATGGCACCACATGCAAGGTGATCTCATCTATCCACACTGCCTCAGTAAGATGTGAAAGCTTTCCATGTTCAGTTGCTCACCTCTTAACCTGGATGACTTCCATGCTTTCTGTGCCCCCCCCTCGCTTCTGGAAACGTTGAAAGACAGTTGTATTCGATCATGTAATGTTATGTCATGTTATGTCATGTCGATTTTGTCAGGTTCGAAGCACTTACAATGAGTTCTCTTGAAGTGACACTGTTATAAATATACGAATTTCAAGAAGCAATTTATATCTCTGTTGTTTTCTGGCTTGACTGCAAATTGTCAATTTCACATGATGCACCTGGATTCTAATACCAGATATGAAAGTGAAAAGGCTGCCACACCCTCACCACCCCTCCCCTCATAAGCAGTCAACGACTGATGCAAATCATCTACACATTCATTGTTCGGTTGAAGGGAAGAAGATAACTATTCTGGTCGTGCAACGTTACAATTGCTGCGATGATGGTGATGATGATGATGATGATGATGATGATGATGATGATGATGATGATGATGATGATGATGATGATGATGATGAAATTGCAGGTTTTTGCAGAAAGAATCTTTTCACGCTTTTATACATTTATTGCTTTCCGGTCTGTTAGAAATATTTCGAAACTCTGTAATTTTTATCTGTAGCCTCGGATTTCGTTCCGAATAGATTTTTTGCAGAGACAAAACTGAAATCGAGTCTTTTTATAGAATTGCATTCAAGAGCTAAAATCGGCGGCAGATAATTATTGTATTGGATCGATGGAAACGGTATAATGACCAGTGTCCAGTCAGTGTCCAGCGGATTGATTGCATTCAGTGTTGGTCAGTGTTGGGTCATTTTCAGTGGCAGTCATGGCAGCCAATTTCTGAGCAGACCAGTCCAATTATGGCAGTTGTTAGGCCGTGGTCATCTCTGGTCGGCCGGTCATCTTATCGGCTGCGTTCATCTGATGGAAAAGTCTCGTCGTTTCATTCAGTTGTGCTTCGCTGCTGCTGCTGCGGAGGCGGCTCTCATTTCCATGGCAACGTTGCCATGGTAACATCTGGGGAGTGATGCTGAATGATGGCGTGACTCGATGAAACTTGCATTTGCAGTTGGGAAAACGAACCGGCAGCCGGATGGAGGAGGGATTGATGGGCGGATGGAGCCCCGTGTGCACACAGGGGAAGGGGGTCGTGGTCCGTGCATTGGTGGGGAAGGGTGGGGGCAGGGTGGGGCAGGGGGCTTGGTCGCTTTGTTAGATTCAAATTGCATGAGTGATTGTGTTTCAATGAGCGTTTTTCTGTAACTGGAATTATATGGTGTGTGGAAATAATTGGCGCCATTGTTTTGATGATGGGTGAATGACAGCAACGGCCATTTCGATCAACTTGCAAAGGCAACAAATGAGACTCGAGCAGTCGATGAGCAGTCGCTGAGCAATACTGAAGGGCAGACTCAGGCAGACACTCACACTGGCACTCAACAGAACGCACAGAAACAAAGGCTGTTTGCTGTAAGCATGCAGACTTTTAGACTCCCAACAAGTGGGTAGAGAGAGATGGAGAGACAGACAGATAGAGAGAAAAACAGACAGAAAGAGGGACAGTTTGAGATTTGGACAGTAATGCAAGTGCAATGGTAGAATCAAAGATGGGGTTAATGAATATTTATAAGGTAGGGATCTATGCTAATACAGATTCTCGTATCATTATATTGAATTTGAGAGAAGATAACTCCTGCATAGTCTTGCTCCATACTGGTTATTTTCTGAAAGGTTTTACCAGTGCTGCTCTGAATTCATCAGGGTCTAGTTCAGACTAATTGCGTAAAGCTACCGAAGTGTCTTAAAAAGTTTCGCAACATACTGCAGATGCAAGATCAGACATTTTGTAACACCAGTTGAGGTGAAACTTGACCGCACAAAACCAGTTAGTTGGAATGGCTTTCATAAAGCAAGTTGCCTGACAACCTGGGGCACAGCGGTGTAGTGGTGGCATCGTTGCCTTGGAGCCGAAAGGTTCGAGGTTCGAATCCACCTCACCGCATAAGGACCTTGGGCAAGTCCTTCACTCACAATTGCTTAGCACTTCGGCGTGAAACTCCAATGCAGTGTCCGCTCTACATTCGGGAGTGCCTCTGAGCAGAGAGAGAGAGAGCTTGAAGGGTTGCTATAACAAGTGCACATACAAACATACAAACAAACAAACAAGACATGAATATAGCAAGTGAAGCTGGAGAATCATGTATGCTGATACAATGGCAGATGTATGGTACATGTTAACTCTTTGACCACTAACGAAGGTCCTCTGGAACCATAAACCAGCCTATAAAATCTGCCTATAAATTAATATTTGCACTGCAAGTGAAAGACTTGCTTAACCACCAGTTTCTGTGTCAAGATCGCGTTAACCAAAGCTCTGCTTGTTAGTTGTTAAGGTCAGAATGGCATTTTGATATGCACCTTGCTCTTTTCTTTATCGAGCCTTCCCCCCATCAGTGATGTAAGAGGAACCAGTCACATACACCTAACAACCGTCACTGTATTCAGAAAATAATATCACTGCTGAATTGATTTGTAATGGCTGGTTGCCAGGAATAGCATCTAGAGCATGATGCATCAGATCTGTGATGCAGCTGATGTTATTAGCGTTGGTGCTTAGGAGTGCCTTTTATTGCTCTCAGTGTAAGATCATCAAATGGTCTCAAGGCCATCTGAATGTGCGTTTGCAACCAATTATAGTGAAAGTGCTCTGTCTGAAGTTAAGGTTCTGAATAATTTTCGTAATTGCCATTATTTTGATGTCACAACGTAACCAGAACTGGAAGGCAATAAATCTTAGTATTTATTATTTCTTAGTTCTTTTATCCAGTTCTCTAGTACTCTGTTTTGTTACTCTGCTCAAGTAGCCTACCGTACTCTTGCTGCTCTGTCTGTTTGTGTGCTACACATGTGTGTGCACTGTGCAATTGCTATTCTCTCTGGCATTTGCTACAACCCCAAAGTGTGGTCTTTATAGTCAGTTAATAGAATATTTGAAAACTATAATGTGCAGTGATAGTTTTGTATAATATCAGCTCAAGGTTGATTAATCTGCTTGCCAGGTTGATTCAATGGTGGGAAGCATCTCTGGGGCCATAGAGCGCAAGGTTCCTTCCTTGGTATTGAACAGAGTTTAGGGTAATTAATAAGTAAGTGAATCCTTAATTGCTTTCTAAAAAAGGCCTAAAAAATTGTTGTGTTTCCGGTAACCCGACCGACCCTCTTTTATTGCCGCGACTCAAATAATTTTGTAAAAAATTTTTTTTTTTTAATTTTAAGAAAAAAAATTTTTTGGAAAAAAATTAACTAAAATTTTTTTTAACATTTGTATTGACATAACAGAAAAGACGTCAACAAAATGAAATTAATAGGACTGTTTTCTAGAGCAGTTTTATGTGCAGACAGTCTGGAAATAGGCAGTTTATACTTGCTTAAAACACGTACTTTGTTGCAGCGTGTACCATTGTGCAAAAAAGACTAGCGGCGTATACTTTTTTCGGATAGTCACTGCATAAAAATATTTTCCAAAATAAAAATATTTTCCGACCTACCTACCCAATTTTTTTATCTCGTTACCGGAAACACAACATTTTTTTAGGCCTTATTACTGTACAGTGTACACTCCCGTCCAATGCTCAGTACAAAACATTTCTAGACTGTGCTAAATTACAAACTGTTAGGTACCAGGTATAACTCAATAGGGTTTCAGAAAGTATAATTATTCGGCCTTGTAGGTGCACGCATTCATGATGCTGGTGAGTGGGATGGGCGTTAGATGGAGAATTTGATCACGCAATTTGGGATTAGGTTTGGGAAATATTTATCCGTAAGTGGTTTCCTTCTGTTACGGCTGAATTGAGCCATGGAGCCATGGAGCCAGATCGATATGGAATGTCGGCCATAAGATTTCATGTCATGCAAGCATAGGCTGTTATGGATTTTCACTGCCTTACTATTTGCTTCGCCTGTGTGCAGCCACACCTCATGCTCACAGGCCGCGGCGGCCATAGCTAGAAATAGACCCTCAGCAATGAATCAGTTGACGGGGTTGGGGGTCCAGTGGGGGAGAGTTGCCTTCCCATGGCAACTGAAAACCCCACACATCCCCTAAAAGTACTGGTGGTTGCAGATTATGAAAAACTAATGATCCCCATTGACAACACTTCATGCCATCCATGGTGTGTGGCGCCAAACTCTTCCAACGCTAAAATAAATGACTCTTCACGACAGCTCTATAGACACTGGTTCCCTTGTCCCAGTAGATGGTCTTTTTGACACTTCAAGCCTGAAGAAAAGATCCTTATGGTTAGACTACGACAACAGTCGCTATAGAGAGATCCCCAATGCGTTTCAATGGGTATTGGTTGGAACCCATATGGACTCTATATACGTCATATCATAGTTGAGACATGTACTCATTGTGTACACATAGCAGAAACAATCTTTTGTGGTATTTGAGAGACTTAAGAAGAACTATGTATGTTGATTCCATCAATGATGAAGAAACAGTTCCGAATAACGACTTCAAAATAAGATGAAAAAGATCTTAAATGCTTCCACTGCAATTTTTACTCTGGGTGACGTCAAGTAGGGGTCAATGGTGGTGCTAAGAGAAAGAGAAAATGGTCAAGATTGCCTTCTGGCTTGGGTTTGGATACCCATAGTTCTTAGTGGCAGGAGATTTTGCTCGATTGTAAAGTCCTTTGTAGTGCTGATTATATCATTCCTGTGTTTATTATGGCCTTGGGTCTATTTTAGTGTTGCTGCCAAGACTAGCTCTGTGGGGGGGTTTGCGGTGCTGGAGCATAGACCTAAAACCAAATTGATTATTTGATTATTATTTGCCGTGATATGTTGTTTGCTGCGGTTTGCATGTGCAGTGTAGGTGAGAATAGCTGAAGCTGCCACATATTCTGATGGTGGAAAAACGTAGGTGAGTTTAAGTTCTATAGCAGGTGAAATTACCTTTGTGTCATGCACCATCCATTGCGTGCCCCTCTCGTATCAAAGGATTGTGCATTATCTCGAACCAACGAAGAGTACATTTTCCCTCTGCTGCCAACCACATTTTTCTCAGAATGATCTGAACCAACAAACCCGGTTGCTCTCGATAGTGCTCACTCGATTGCTCAGTGAACCGCGTTTTTCTTCATGTGAGCGCGTTTTATCTGTGATTTTTTATGTGCGGTTGCGTGACGTTTGTCGTCATGTGCAGATGTGCGTTTCAAGGATAAGGTCTGCATCAGATCAATGAATAACGACGGCATTGCTTAATTTCTCAATTCTCCTGGCTTTGTAGATATGTGTTCTCCCCAGGGTACGGTTTGAGCAAAAATAAATGTTCAATCATTTTTAATATAGATGCTGGTTTCTGTTCTAGTCTCACAGTGTCACTGTGATTAGCTTTTGTTGTTAGTAGCATATTATTCAGAATGAAAGTGAGGCTCAGCATACCGTAGATCTTGTGATAATCGTTATTGTAATCGTTATCTCGAGACCTCTACAGCGCCCACAAAAGCGAAGTCAGCTTATTCAGTTATTCGCAGGCGCTTAATCAAAACAAAATCGATAGGCAGCGGGTCAAGTCTGGAGAGTCAGGCAGGCAGACAGTAAAAATATGTAAAAACTTTTGCTTTTGTTGTGTAATAAAGTTTGAAATTCAAATTGCATTCCACCTAAAAACTTCGGAAATTTATAATTTCATTTAACTACAAACCAGTTGGAATTCAACATATGCATTCAATTCAAGACGTATTTAAATCCTTAATTTCCATTCCATTCAGTTAAAATCAGTGGTGTCGCTTGCTATATACAATTTCAGCAGGTCATGTCAGGTCTTGGGAGTTATTTAGCAAGTGGAAATTTCTGATTCTTATGCATTTCAATTTTAGATTAAGCAGTATAGACTTTTAACGACATACTAGATAAAACGTAGTTTAGATCTTAAAATATCTCTGCAGCACTAATGGTCTTATGGAACAGACAGGTTTTAGTGTTCTATAACAGACTTTTAAATGTAAAAAAGAGTGGACATAGCCTACAAAATTCAAAATAATTTTTTGGGCTAGTCATAGGAGCGCTGGTTTTAAGTTCAACTGCATTTCAGATCCCTGCAGCAACAAATCTTGCCAGCAAATTGTTCTGTTTATGCATTGGACAAGGTGTCCTTCTGGTACAGTCTTCATATAGAAATACGAAGCTCTGTACTGCTGGAAAAGTTTGAAGGCATTTTCAGCATATCTTTGTTAGAAGAATCTTTATTATGCCAAAAGGGCAGAATACAACGGAAACATCTAATACTCTATTCATGTTCTTTGTGATCATTCAGGTCGTGAAATGTGAATGCTAAAAAATGCACTTTTTGATTTCAAAAATAATAGATAGGTAGAAGATACATATATGTACATACAATCATTATCATGCATGCATACATACATACATACATACATACATGCATACATACATACATACATACATACATACATACATACATACATACATACATGTACATACATACATACATACATACATACATACATACATACATACATACATACATACATACATACATACATACATACATACAGTGGAGACCTGTTTACACATGATTCCGTTTTGTGATATTGTTAACATGAGGTGCAATTTTCTTGCTATCATTCTGCTTCAGCTGTGCCCAGCTGCAGCAGTTCTGATGGGGTAAGAGTTGCTAGCCGCAGCTGGCTTTAAGCCCTGCAGCAGAGGTCATGATACTTCCAGAGCAGCAGGTGAACTTATTATACAGCTGCACAGATCTCCACTCCAAACGTCTGACTGCACCTGTAACTGAGATAAACTATGGTATTAGTGGCCTTCCATCCATCTGATTGCTTATACCAGCATCCGATTAGCAGCGGTCTTAGTCTAAAAGCCTCTGCCATAAAGACAAAGACCCTGTGCCCAAGACAAAGACCCTGTACCCAAGACAAAGACCTGTACCCGTAACTTTGGCAGTTCAATCCAGACACTTTCATGCTTTGGGGTAATGTCTAGAAACAGTAGATATTATTGAAGTCAAAATATGAATTGTCTGGTATTAAGCAAGTACGTAATTTATTATATTAGCCTGAGAAACACACAGCCTTACAAATAGCAAGACATGCATGCTGTAGTGAAGAGTTAGTACGATGTCAGTATGAGAAATGATGCAAACAATTTTACACGTCTAAGTGAGTGTATATATATATATATATATATATATATATATATATATATACACAGTTTAATTACGATCACTGTTGTTCAACTAGATGGCCTTTCAACATATTAATAATGACTGCAGTGCAAGTGCCTTCACACTAAGACTTGCATGTAGCAATGCACTGATCAGGTATCTCAAGGTGATCTTCTTAACTATGGGTCAGTCATTCTGGGACGTGATCCTCTTAACTATGGGTCAGTTACTCCGGGTCAATCACACTTGTTACTGTTCAGCGACACTACCATATCAATTATGATTAGTGTCACCCTCCTCCTTTATCCAGGCTTGGGGCTGGCACTGACAGAATGCAACCAGTGGCGGAGTTTTGTGTCAGTCACGCCGAGTCCCAGCGACTTTGGATCCAACGATCGCACAAAACCCAAGTCCATGCTTTGCATTAATTGGATCCGATTGAATATAATCTTGTCTGATCTTACCTGTCATGATATTATTTGATTTGTTCCAATCTGACATAATATGGTCTGATCTTACTTAGTGTAATCTGCGCTGATTCTATCTGAATTGCTCACTAAATAATGTTGGAACTCTGCGATTTTTTTCCCTGTGCCTTTCTGTTGTTGTTTTGGCAAAGGTTTCAATAAAGATTGATTGATTGATTGATTGATTGATTGATAATAATGTATGATTTTAAGACTGCAATAAACTTTGGACCTGTAAACTGATCTTAACTTTATGCTGTGGCACAGCAGAGAGGTTGCATTATTTTTTGCAAGTTAAGTCCAGCACGACAGTTGTGTTGCTGTTAAAGCCCGTTCTAGCAGTTGACGTTCTACCATTAAATCATGCCGCAGCCTTGCATATAACACAATGCCAATGGAAATCCATTCCTCCAGTTATCTGCGGTTTAAAAAAAAGAGATTACAAGCTTTTCTTCTATCAACAAACACAGCAACATATGTCAATGCAAAAAGTGCATATAACAACCATTAACCATGTGTAATTGTGTATTTAACGTTCGAGTTAAGTTTGTAGTCAAGACAGTTTCATCACTAAGTCTTGTTCGGAACAGTTTTATCTTTATCAGTTGCCATGTGGTTGAATGATTTCTATTGCTATCGTGGTAATTCTTCTCTAGGGATTGCTATCCAGGTGGTACACTCCTTAGCTGGATTTACATTACATTTTGGGCCTCCATTTGTTGCCAATTTATTTTATTGTTTTACATTTTTTGACATTTTTTTGATAATTTGATGGCAATAAAAAAATTGATTGTTTGATTGATTAAAAGGGGAATTCAGTCTGAATTTTCAATTTTCTGATGATTAGGCTTACTAACAATTGAATCTGCCGCAGCAGGGCTCGAGTACCCGGTAGATCAGTGCTATGACATCATTGGAACTCAGTTCCTATACGATGATGTATTGTTTCATAATGAGTTCTGCTTTTGTTCTGCAACAATTGTTTTCTTCTCTTAGGTACGAAGTTTCTCTGCAGTGTCCTGGTAGCACCTGTTAAGAATGAGAACAGTGAAGTCATCTTGTTCATCCTTAACTTGGAAGATATCACTGATGCACCAATCAAAAAGGATTCATATCGGAGTGCGCTTAAAACAGGCAAGCAGAACGACCAGATTTTTAATTAGCTTTTTTTATGGAATGCATACTTATCCTGTTAGATTATTGCTTTAACTTTAAGTTTTATTAGAGTATTCTTTTTAGCAGAGTTCTTTTCATATACTGTAACGTTTCTGTAGAATTTTAGTATCAGTGTTAGTCTGGAAGTAAATAGAAAGTCTTGCATTGCATTGGCCTTCTTGGACTTTGTGATTTGTCCAGTGCACTCTCGTTCAAGAGTTGAGGATCAGAAAGTTTTTGCTTTCTCTGCCTTCCCTAGCAGTAACCTAGCAACATTGCCGTTCTACTGTTTTTGCTAAACAGCAGATATGCGGTAATAGGTTCTGCTTTTGATTACGTTTACATCATTTTAATTATTAATTATTAATTATTAATTATTAATTGAATAATCTGTGTTAGATCACCACAAGAATTTCCGGCTTCGTCTTCCAAACCTGCGAAAAGATGGCTCCTCTCGAAAGGAGAATCTCGCGAGCGTGGAGAGTGCGACTGAGGGTGGCGAGATGTCTCCGCTGCGTGACTTCTCGCCGTCCTCGGACAGGATGCCGCAGGAAGTGATGTCTGTCCTCAACCTCACCGGTGAAAAGAGGAAGTCAGCGCCCACTCCTGGCATCTGGTCGACCGTCGACGAAGTGCACGGACACACGGACAGCGGGTCCTCCGAACATGGCGGCGAGGTTGCTATGGCAACACCGGTTGCTATAGTGAAGCCGTCTGGATCACCAAGACACTTCTCAGGTAGGTTGCTATGCGTTTTGAAAGCTCCATTTTAAAAAGGTGTTGCATCAGTGGTTGAATATGCTTAGGTTTTGTCTCCACTTGCCCTGCGTGGCTGCAGGTATACTAAAAACATTTCTTGTGGTATTTTTGCACATGTCATTGATTGTAACAGTTGTCTGTTGCCTTGGTTCTCTTCCTGCAGCAGAATCCGTTAATACTTGGAAGTGGCTGTTTAATACCAGGTTATACACACTGCCATTGTACCTTATAATACCTGATAGCTATCCAGCCTGCAGGACCTTCTCACTGCTTGTCTTGCCTCACTTTTTGTCATCTAAAATGGTTAATTTCCTTCTATCTTGAGTCTCATTGGCTAGCAACTACTTCCCATTTCGTTTTTTTTATATTTAAGGGTGCTTAATTTCTAATAATATTATTGTTACTAAGTACTATTATTATACGTTTCATACATTTTATTATTATTTCTATTATTATTAATAGGATTATTATTAAGACAAATTTATTAGCACCACAGAGCATAAAGCAAGGATTTCAAGAATAAAGGTGTTATATATGACTGTTCTTTGGTAGAATTTTATACATTTTATGTATAGGAGTGATGCTATATAGTGCCATTGTTAGCATCTAATCTGGAATTTAATAGAAGTGTGCTGGACTCTCAGTTGAGAAGTCAGGGGGGTTTCAAATCCCTGTCTGGACATATTTATCCTAGGTTTGTCCCTCCCCCGTCTGACCCTCTGGTCAACTCAACTGTTATGAATACATTGACCATACACTGTCAGTGGGAAGACGAGACGGCGAGGGAGAGGACTGGCCACCAGCCCACATATGCCGAGACTAAGAAAGTGAAGTTGCTAACACTTCATATTATGGTTGTTGTTAGCCAATCA
The DNA here is from genome assembly GCA_945859605.1 of Lumbricus rubellus. Taxonomy (NCBI): domain Eukaryota; kingdom Metazoa; phylum Annelida; class Clitellata; order Crassiclitellata; family Lumbricidae; genus Lumbricus; species Lumbricus rubellus. The sequence continues at coordinate 48,568,173 of OX243811.1, read as the reverse complement.
AAGGACCGCTCTTCTTCCTCTTCTTCCTCTTTCTCTATCATGAGTGAAAAGACTGAATACCTGTTGAACCCTGGAGTCTAATGGAGTCCATCTCTTGATAAAATATGTCCAGTGAACCTGTTATATCTGTGTTTGATCTGAAATGCTGATGAAGAGTTCTACTAGTATATATTGATGAGGCATTCTTTCACAATAACGTTGATTCATGTGATTCATGTGATTCATGTGATTCACATGTGATTCATGTGATTCATGTGCATAGTAATGCTAATTCCAGCTGCCCTCTCTAGTCATCTATTGTATTTATTGGGCAGTTGATGCTGGCAAAGGTGCTTTTGTCCAGCTGCCTCGTGCCAGACAGCAGCAGCAGCAGCAGCAACGCTACAGGGCACAGACAATGGATGCAGGTAACAACAGACATCAGCAGCAGCAGCGGTGGTGGTGCCACTGTTTCCCTGTGTTGCATGATCTCTCTCCTTCTTCGCTCCATTTGTTGTTGCACCCATTTGCCTTCGTCTACTTGATGTCTTCGTCATCATCATCGTCGTTTCTCGCTTCCAAGGGCAATAATCAATTCAAGTCGTGGTGTCGTCGGTGTATATGTGTGAATTGTCTACCTGTCTGCTTATAACATATAATATATACACACCATGTAGTCAAATGTCCACTTAGAATCATCTCCACTATGTATTGTATGCTCTTACTGTTATTACTCTGTCTCAATTCTGCTTTTGCATGTTCTCGGCTCCATTTTGTTTAGTCATTATATTACTAGACACATTTTGAAACTTCAGATCGGTGTCTTGGTTTATTGGCTTCTATGCTTCGGATTGTTATTCTGAGCTTTTGCTAATTCAGATTATAGCTTAGATATATCGCTTAAAAAGCGATGTTAAAAGTTCTGTCTTTTCAATGTGGTTTTTAACGCATTGAACACAAGGTGATAAAGGGTGCACTTTTTATATATGCAACCTACATTATATATATATATATTTATATATATATAGCCTAATATTTATACAATTATAGGTCCTACTTATTTATGCATATTATATGTATGTAATATGTATATAATATATTTGTTTGCTTTTGTTGTCTTTTATTTTTCAAGTCCTTGCTTATACCCTACTGGTTATGAAGATAAACGTAATCAGTGCACTTGATAACCTATTACACTTCTGATACTGTTGGGCACTTAGTCCTGATGTTGAGTATTTGCATTCGGAAAACTAAACTATTGTTTTGAGGTTTCATTCGATGAAAGTGTCAAAAACAAAAGTTTGAAGAACTGGCCTGTATTTCAATGAACTTAAGAGACACACTACAGTTCTTTGGAGGCTCGGTGAGTCTGGTAGACTTTTGTCTAAGGACTACAATGTATGTTTGCAGCATACACAGAACCATTGCATTGAATTGTTTTAAAATGTTGCTGGCCCTGTGTTCTCTCAGATGATGAGGTAGAAGAAGATTCTCTTGAAACCCTTGGTGCGAAAACGGAAGAAGTATAGGCTACATCATTGCCTTTGCTAATGGAAGATATCCAGTGACTCAACAGATATAGTCAAGAAAGATGCTTTGAGGCTTTGAGCTGAGGGGATTTCTGTGCTTGCTGGGAAATGACGGCAGCAGTAGAGCCGATAGTGTAGAACAAATTGTAATAATAGGTCAGCGTCAAAAATATGTTATATACTCTTCAAAGCTAATAAATTTTCAAAGATTTTAAAGGTGGATCGCTGGCACTTTGCCAAATCAAATCCTCAAAAGCATTGGCTAATTTGGTGCTGCGTCAAAACCACCGGAGGTCAAGCAAGGTCAGCCAGTAGGGTGCTAGGGTTTAATGCTATTATTGTTTTGGATCTTTTATAGAATGGTGAAGGTGTGGAATTTAGTTGAGTTAGTTTTAAAACTTTGGTTTTTATGGGGTGAGGTGATGCAGAGGATAAATGCTAGCAACCAAATTTAGCCGAGTTCTGAAATAGATTCATTGTTACTAAATATAGCTTGATGTTGATTGGTTAAAGTCTTTGTTTATCTGAGACAGTTATAGAACATGGGAAACAATATGAACTCTGTCATTTGACAGTTGCTCTTATCCGTGCCACTGCTTTGGGATTTAAGCTAGTGTTGACCTACACATACGGTTTATAATGTGCATTGCACATTGTGCAAGTCAATATAAATTATTGATGTGCAGTATTAACTCCTGAGATAAAATGACTATTCTATGGTGCCCACATCCTGTAAAATGGCTCACAGCTTGTAGAACAGTTTGTGATCCATACCCGGTAACCTTCAGCTTGTCCTGTAGAACTTGATTTTGAATTAAAACTAGCTTAACTACATTTTTTGCTTACCATTTGAATTACCAGTTGAATTGCTGGTAGTTTATTTTGTATTAAAGCAATGCAGAATTTATGCTCATGATTTCAGTTACATTTGCTTCCTCATTTATATTTTTTTTCACCTCAAAGAATCTTGTTATTTCTCAGGTATTTATGTGCACATTCTTCTGTAGCATCTTAGCCTTATGGTTAAGCTGAGTAATTAATTACTGATTAATTAATTAATTAATTAATTACTCTTGTAGATGGCTTCCCAAGATGAGACCTGTGATTCAGCGTTGTAGAGTTGTTGCTTTAAATTGTCAAAGTGTTCTTCAATTATTGTCAAAGTGTTCTTCAATTATTGTGCCGTTGCTATAGATCTGAGCTTTGGATGTTGTAGTACAGTGTGGGAAATATTTCGTCCGTTTTCAGGATTCTGTCTTTCAGTCGTGTAGTTTACATAAACTGAAAATGTTCATTTTCTGAATAATTTTTTTAATTAAGTGAACCTTCATCTGGTCCAGTGCCATTTTACGATTGACTTGAGCTATTGATGTGTTCCGTTGAGACACGTTAACTCTAAAAAAGTTGGCAGCTGCATAGATTTAGAGCTCTATCAATTAATGAATGATCCATTTGTACCGTTAAATTTGATCATGTGATTAGGGATACACATGTGTTCTATACTGGGAATGAAAATTTGAGGAACTGAGTGCTGGTTGTACATGTTTGTGGGGAGGGAGGGAATGTAATGAGACTTGTTCTGCCTCTGGAGAGTTGATGGACTGTGGGGGATCGACGTTGGGGGGATGGATGGTGGGGAATGGATGGTGAGGGGATTGGGCGGCTGATCAGCTGATTTGTCCTAGGCTGTTGTGAAATGGAATATTGTATTTTGGAAATGCATGATGAGCCAGTGGGGAGGGAAGAGCTGGGCAGAGCAGGCCTCAGCAGGGCATTTGTTGCATTTATTAATAGCACTCAGCACTTTTAATATTAATTTCATTGGTGCATTATTGATGTGTTTACTTCTGGCTGTTAACTTCCGTTGCTATGTATTGATTTTCTATTTTGATTGATATCATTTACAGATTGATTTACTTAGCTGATTGTATCAATTGATTTTTTCGCCGATACGTGTTTCTATTATGTGGTATACCTACTTTTAAATCTGATGTTATGTTTGGCAGTTTTCCACAACCCTGCTTAGAAGATGCTATCAGAAATGTTCAATTACTGTGCATCACATTTATATCACATTTTGCACTTCAGCATTCATAACCACTTTATGAGTTGCTGCAATCAGAGTACAGATGTTCTCAGATAAAACAGATCAAATTTGGTCTATAGATGTGGGGCTCATTATGGAAAACAGCATTTTGAGCAATTTAGGATTTGATGTATATAATATACTAGCTGTACCCAGCCACGCGTTGCTGTGGCAAAAAAGACTTCCCCCTCCCCTTCCCCCTCCCCCTTCCCTCCTCCTCCCCCTCCCCCTCCCCCTCCGCGATGGCGACGCGGATCACGCCATAAGACGCTTGAGCAAGAAGGCCGTAATGAAATGCGAAGGCCGTAATGAAATGCGCTAAAGAAATTTACGGAACAAACATGCCCGAATTGGTATGCAAGGCTTATTGACGGGCGTAGGCTATGTGTTGAAAACGGCGGAATTTGCAAAGTTGCTTTTTTAGCTTAAAAGATTGCGCTTTTTCCCAAAAAGCATTCTGCAAACCCGGCCGTGTTGGAACTAAACGTTTTGGTGAAGTTTCGAAAGCAATCAATGAAGAAAGTTCGGAGATCTTTCATCAGGTGCCAAACGCGGTTAGATTTTTATATATATAGATATATTAAATTTATGCATGTTAGGGTCATACTGTTTTAAAAGAAATTGATCTATTTATTTTGGGAATTTGATTTTAATTAATCAATTAATTTCATTTAATCTATTATGTAAAGTGTAAAAATTTGTTAAAAAGTTAGTCGTTGAGCCAGTTACTTCCATCCTTTTGCACTTCATTCAAAATGCTGAAGGTGGTATGTCAGTGATGTACTTGAACCACGGTAAGCAAACTGTTTATTGCAATGAAGACAGTTAATTTTGTTTGACTACGATATTGTTGGGCAAAGCTGGAAACAGACTAGTCAGTAACATGATAAAAGTAAAAATTAATTGAGCACAGTACACAATAAAATTAATCAATTAAGATGTTTTAATGATTAATTGATTTATTAATAGTTAAAATCTGCAGCGCTTGTTACAGATAATATTATATGTATTATGTATATATTATTCATCAATTCTTTCTATGGACTTATATAGCGCCCCTTCAAGAGATGTACTCAGAAGCGCTCTTAGCCCAGCCATGGCAAAAGAAAAAAGACTTCAATGATTAAGTTACATAGTTGATTATTTGTGTACCAATCTTTCATTTGAGTCCTTTTGGTTGACACAGTGTGTCAAAAGATATTTTGAGAATACATTTATTTATACAGTGCATGCTATTCTTCTGAAGAGAGTGAAGCACTGTCTTTTGAAAGACTATAGTTTTTGTCAATATATCCATTATTTATATATTTTATAAACTGATAAACAGTGCTTAGTGTGTAAAAGACCGTAAAATCTTATACGAGCTTTAAAGATATTAATATTATTTTGCTTTTTATTAAAGAAACATTTTTTCAATTTGTTAGTTTGATGTAGAAATTCTGTTGAAGTTTCTTGTATATTTGATGAATAAACCTTTGTTTTCATCTTTACATATTTTTACTGTTTATATGTGTAACATGGTTGTTATAAGTTAGAAAACTATTTTTGTAAGAGATATGCGTAGAGTGCATCTCAATTAAAACTTTTCACAAGCAAACTACCCTAAATAGCAACAGTTTGAAAGATAATTACATGGATAAAATACAAATGTAGTAACAGCAATGTGCACAACAAATAATTAGCTGCAATCGTGAACTCCACGTTTCTTTGATGCCCAGCATGAGGTCAAGGGGAAAATTCGAAGGTCAGTGTAGCAAGTTAGCGCATGTTAATTATGTACAGCTTTCTTTTGAAGTTTCTGCCATGTATATATGCTGACTAGAGGTGGGTCAGTGGAAAGTTTCCAATTTAGTTCGATAGAAAGAACGTGTTGGTTGCATGCTAAGTTTGATGATGATATTGCATTGGCGCAGAATTAATATCAAGGGAGCCGTTAATTAAGGTGTAATGAAGAAGAGGCTGTGCGTGTTGCGGTGTTATTGAATGGACAGTAGTCTCATCTGCACTTACTACTTCACATGCAACAAAGATGGCTGATGGGTGTGCTTTCTTCGTGTATTCTGCTTTTCTGCAAATCATTCGGAATGGACCAAGAAACGCAGATGTCAAAGCATTGTATGGTGTGACTTTTGCATTTATCACCAGTGAAATAAGGTGATATTGATAAATCACTCATAAGCACAGAAATGATTTTTCCAGTACAGTGTGTCTTTGCCTGATAGCTTATAACGCTTCGCGCAAGGAATGGTCAGTTTGATTTTCATACAGCACTGCATTAACCGATGATTTTGTGATGCGGTCTGACACATGGCCATGGATAAGACATCGAATGGATAGAAAAAAGAAATGGGTTTGTCTGAAAACCATTCAGACCTGATTGAAGAATGTCTATGACCAGTTTTTGATTTCCCCACGAAATTGCAAGAGAGAGAGAGAGAGATGAATGGTAATATAGCTGCTGCCTGCAGTTCTTGATAAACCAATTGAGAAATAGCAACGGTAGTGCTGAGGCATGTGTGTATTAAAGAGATAGATACTCACAGGTCAATGTAATTTCATTTCTGTGTCAGATTAGAGTATGAAATCTATTAGAGCAGATCTCTAAGGCATATGTTCGATCCAAAGGTCGTTGCAAATCTGCTACAATGTAGGCTATCTGTCAATCAAGCCCTCCCTTATTTTAACAAGTTAAGTCAAAACCTTACCTGTTGCTGATCAGACGATTATGCTATTCACAAGAACATTTACTTTTTGAGATGTCTGCATGCGTAGACCCTTCTTTATGATTACTAAATTACTCTGGGCTGTTTAAAATTTAGAAACATAGGTAATTTTTTTAAATGAATAGAAACTTACAGTATAAAAATATGGTGGGAATAAAATTGAAATCTCAGTGAAAACTGCATCCCTTGCTCAGTGTAGCCTACTTTTAAACTAAATTTATTTGTTGAATTCATCTAAAATCTGTTAATAATGGTAGTTATTATTATTTATTCATGTGCATGTACTGAAAGAAGCAGAGGTAGACAGCGGAAGACCTGGATAGACAACATCAAAGAAGACCTGAAAGAGAAGGGCACCATCTTAGCCGAGATTGGAGAAACAATCAGAAGCAGAGAAGTTTGGAGGAATTTCATAAAGGCCTCATCGTCATATCGATGACGGAGGAGAAGACAGAAGAGATGTACTGAATTGCAGTATTTATTTGAACTTGTTGTAGCTGATGCAGATGCAAAAATGTATTCCCAGTTACAATTTTCATTTTGATGACTGTTAAACTAACCTTCTGTTAGGTAAAGAGAGAGTTGTTTATTGTCTTTATGTAGAGCCACTTTGAAGCTCTGCATGAGGTTCTGTAGATTTGCTTGTATACCGCTGAATCCATCATGAAGTGGTTTTAAAGTTATCCGGCTGAATACATACATGTAGAGTGACTTATGTGAGTGACTTTAGACCGAACAGATGTCTGTGATAGATCTTGTTGGCCTTATTGACGGACAACGACGAATGGACAGACACGAGCAGTTATGTTGCTATGTTCAATTAATCGTCCTGTGGTGCTTTGCGGAGGCACATGTGCAATGTGCATGTAAGTGACAAAGCCAGGTGGAATTCCAGGAAACTTGAGACTAAAAGCTGATGTTGTCCAGACAAAGCAATGATCATCACTCCAAGACTTATCCAAGCCTCTAATATGCAACCTTAGCAGCAGCTAAGACGTCAAGTGATTTGCTCTCAAGTGGTCTGATATGATGATGAAGTACATTGAATGATTAGTGGAGTTGGATGATTAGTGTACATTGAATGATTAGTGGAGTTGCAGTTCTAATGTCCTTCAGCTGCTCCTAAGGAGACATTATAATCCTGCTTTCTGAATTGGAAAATGGCAGATCCAAAAAGTGACAAATTACGAGTTGCCAAATTTGCCTGATATGCAGTTAAACTATTGTTTATGGTCTTTGATTATTTTGACACTCAATCCTACATACTGTACAGTGCAAAATATTAATAGTGTATTTGTGATATTTATTATGTTAAATATATGTTATTTCTACTTTGTTTATGACACGTTTGTGCAGTGGCGTAGCCAGGAATTTCTGATGGGGGGGGGGTTACTACCGGTTGCTTATTTTTTTCTTATATAATTGGACAAATAACCTTTAAAAAAAGCTTTTTCCTAAGCCAAAACCATCCCCCTTGGCTACGCCACTGCGTTTGTGTAATGAATAGCTGCTGTGTATGAGAAATATACTCGTGTGTGATAGACCAGCTTATTCTTGCAAAAATTAATGCTTCATGTGGATGGTAATTCTTTAGTATTATTTTCTTGTTTGTTGCACGTGTATTGCGTACATCGAACATAGCCCCTCCCTTACTCACTTGGCTATCCTTCCAGTGCAGGTCTGCATATTGGATATATGTCGCTTCTCCACTAATCCCTATCCATAGCCAGACTAAAGCTGTGTAAATTAATAGCCAATTGTTGCACAGGTTATATTAATTTATTAACAGAGCGAAGAACGCATCTGAGTTGTGCATTACTGTTGTGGACCGGAGTGAAATGTCTTTTTGGTTATTTTTGACTGATGATGACCGACACGTCTCCTGCTTTGCAGAGGAATCTCGAATGCTGTCATATTCTGTTTGGTGAGATGGTCACTGAAGAGGGCGTGCAATGGGACTTTTGCATCTTGTCCGCGTACAATATTATTGCAATGATATTTGAAATGACGGTTGATCATGTCTGGACAGGTTTTGTTGTCCATTGTTTCCAAATGTTTCTCTTGTCTGTTCATCGATTTGCTTTGAAGTGCTGCTGCTACTGCCATCTATTGGTGCCTGGCGGTGGCGGTGGTGGATGAATTTTAAAAAATGCACGTACATAGCCTGCATCATTGATTGGTCTAAACCTTCAGTCTGCCAATGTCCATTCTCTGCCTACGTGTACTGATACGGTGAACTACCTGTTAGCACGCATTGCTTTGTGTGATGTATTATCATACATACACTGTAGTATATGCAGAAAGCGGTTATGCATATGTAATATTCTTTGATCCATTTGCTTCCATTTGTTTGTTCGTTTATTTTTAAGTCCACCATATTTTGTGTAATATATATATATATATATATATATATATATATATATATATATCGGACTATGCAGAAAGCTTTCAGTATTGATGACGAAATTCATGGAAATTTATGCAGAATTTTTAAAGTTTTCTGTTGTTTATAGGTAATGCTTGCAAGCAAAACGGTTGACTTAGTACTGGATAATGCAAATCTGAATTTTTTTACCATGATTTGTGTCCTGTGAAAATCCACTTCCTTTGTCATTTGTTCATTTTATTTGAGTGGTCATACAGAGGTTCTCCAAAGTAGGGTTAGGCCTACATGAACATTTGACCATGTATAATGAAGATAATTTTACGGTCATTTCTTTTGTAGATGTAGACATTTGTTTCTGTTCAAGTTGCTTAGTTGTATCTGAATCAACAAAAGACAATTCATGTTTGTATTTTGTAGTTGTATCTGAATCAACAAAAGACAATTCATGTTTGTATCTTGTCATAGTTTGTTTTGTACCATTTGTGACCTTGGCCTAGAAAAGGTATCACTTGTCGAGAATGAACTTATTAACTTTTCCATATTCTGATATAATTGGAAAAGTCAAGGAAAAATTTCTGGACGTTTGTTCCTATATTTACAACCTTTGTAAATGAAAACATAAGAATCATTTGGTTGGAAATTGCATATTAAAAATTCAATCTGTGTGTACCTCATGCAAAAATTGCATTTTCTGGTCTTAATGGATCAGGTGTTGTAAGATAGTTTGTACAACATGGAGCCAAAGGTGCAGTTGCATTAGGCCTAATTAAATGCAAAAATCAATAATCATGATCATGGTTTTTGGTAAAAGCCATTAAGTTTTTCTGGCTGATCCAGAAAGCGCCAAGTGGTCCCTTTTCCTGACAGAAGTTTCATCTATGTGCAAAATTCAAGTTGTTGACTGTTTCTAAACATTGTGTGATTTGTTAAAACTCTCTTGGCATTTTAGCTAATTGCACAATTTTCTGTAAATTGCTTATATTATAATCGTAGCTTATTTAACTTAACTTGACAACAGGTTGCAGCACAGCCAAAACACCTGTGCTCAATTAGTGCTGCATGTGCCACTATGAACTAGTTCCTCACACCTGCATTGGCTTCCTTGTGAATTCAAAATAAAATTTTAAATTGGTCTGTTTGGTCCACACAGCTCCTAGCACCAGTACACCTCCTCACTGTCAGTCACTGCTAACTCCTTTTCAAAACTGCCCTGTTTATTCCGGTGCCAGGTAAAATCCGAGGAGGTCAAGCTGAGGATGCCTGCATATATTGCAAATTTAATTATCGGTAGAAGTAATTATAAAATTGTAGCTGAAATTTAGTTTTACCATTCTTCTATGAAAATGGATTTCTGGGTCTAAATAAGTTGTGACAAAGAATTATGATGGTAATAATAATGATAATAATAATTTATGATATTGATAAAATTTTATGATTGAGTTGTTGTTTTAATTAAGGAATGGGAAACAACATACGAAACACGCTGAATCAGGCGTCGAGCGATTCTGAACTGGCGACTGATTTCACTAATCGATCATCTTCTCATGGAGGAGGAGGACCGCTTAGTGATTCCAGCCTCAAGAAGTCAGACAAAGACCTGCAAAGTCTCATCTCCTCATCAAAATATATCTATTTGTCACCTATGCAAAATATGAAGCACAACGTAACAGAAAAAGTTGCTCAGGTGAGGATCATATAAAACGTCCTTCTCTTGCCTGTCACCAATTTAACTCTCTGTTCAATTTATTATCCTAAAACCCAAATCACCTTGTCACCTTGTGCTGTCAGTTCGTTGAACTCTAGCGATCGTTAAGGCCAGCCTTCTCCATTGCTTTCTTTCTGATGACGCTTCTCTTAGTTGTTCCAGATTCATTCCTGTTGTTTCTTGAACCCAAATAGGAGCTACTTAACTTACTTTTTGTTTCTCGGCATAAAAATTTATAGACTTCTTTTGTTTGGAACTTCCTTGTCTGGTGAACTGCAGTTTTTATAGAAAAGTTGCTGACTGCTCATTTAAATGAGAGTCAATACATCTGTAAGCTTTCAGCTTTTCTCCTCTTTTCACTCCAGTAAATTTTTCTTTCTTTTTTTGAGAATGATTATGACTCAGTGATCTAACTAAACAAATGTGACATGGCACAAAAATAAGAAAACAGAAGCACTTACTCTTGTGGTAGAATACAATGGTGGCATCCAATCAGCTTTCATATGCAGAAGAAACAAGTTCCCGAATATGTAAATTCTGGAAAATCATGCACAATATTAAAGACGGTTGTTTGAAGAAATGACCATTTTTGAAGATATCACATTCTTTCGGACATCCAATAAAACTAAATAAAACTAAAACGAAAACTAAATTTCAGCTACATCTATGTTAATTGTCGGCATGAATGAAAAAACTGCTGATCTGCAAGACCTTACTGGTTGCCTTCAGTCAGTGAAGTGCAGTTTCAGCCCTGTGCACAATACTTCATTGCATTGCATCGGTCATTAGACATTTACAGAAAGCAAGATATTGACACTATTTCAAAGAAAAGAAAACTAGCGAGATGAAGTTAGAGGCTTTCCTGGAAAGTGTGATGAAGTGGGAGGTTTTCCAGAAAGTGCTAAGTGGATGTTTTTTGGTTGTTGCCAGGTCCTGTCACTTGGAGCCGAGGTTTTACCGGAATACAAGTTGCAAGTGCCACGTGTTCACCACTTCACGATTCTTCACTACTCGCCCTTCAAGGCGATCTGGGACTGGGTCATTCTCATCCTCGTCCTCTACACCGCCATCTGCACCCCGTACGTCGCCGCGTTTCTGCTCAACGAAAGCGATCGCCGATCTTCGGCCGAAAACCGGAACAATGAACGATCGAAGTACAGCGATCCGCTGACGATCATCGATCTGATCGTCGACATCATGTTCATCGTCGACATCCTGATTAACTTTCGGACGACTTACGTGAATAAGAACGACGAGGTCGTCAGTCACCCGGGAAAGATTGCGATTCATTACTTCAAGGGATGGTTTCTTATCGATATGGTGGCCGCCATTCCGTTTGATCTCCTACTGTTTGGTTCCGACACAGACGAAGTACGTATCTCTAGGAAGGCTCATCATATATACCTGTGGTTTTGATGATTACATAAAGTGCATTGCTGGGATGTTCATTCATGCGCGTCTCTCCTTGTACTGTACCATAAGTTCATGGAGCAGGAACTTTTCACACAAATTTAATTCAGTTAACCCTGGTAGTTAATAGTTTTACCCATAATGCAACCTTGTCAAGTGCTGTTTTTGGTCCCAACAGAAATGTGACAAGGAAGTGTTAGTGTTAGGTGGGGGTTTCTATCCCCAGAAGGTTTACTGTTTGCTGTCGGTGATAAGGTAAGACAGTGATGGAAAGGATTGATCACTCACAATCATCTGTTGAGGCTAAGCTGAACAAGGAAGTTGCTAGCACTTCATACCCACTTCATACCTTTTCTTCAACCACTTTCTATTGGGGATCAAAAGGTCATATAATCATATTGTCACAGTAAGATCTGGACATGGAGTCAAATTCTGAATATGCCATTTTAGAACTGAGTTGAGTTTTGAGAAAAATATCTATGAATGTTATGAAATGGATATCATCATCTTTAGTGTTCACATAAAAGCATTTTGTATTCAGGATTCAATTATGAGTCAGAAATCGTATATATCGTATTGCCCAGATGCAATACAATATGATACAATACAATATGATACAAAACAATATGATACAATACAATATGACACAATACAATATGATACAATGAAATAAATTCAAAACAATTAATTATCAGTTTATATCTAACCTGTATTAAAAATTATTTGTCATGTTGTCTGGTTGGTGAAATTAAATATTATTGCGAGGTGTTCAGTTTTTGCGTTTCTTTGCTTGGGCAGCATCAGAATGAGTTACTGCAAAACATGATAGCCATTGTCAGCAATGTTTCACCAGATGCATTTGCAACAAACCTTTCGTTTTATATTTTTATTACTGTTTATCTTCTTATCCCAAATTGTTCCATAAATGTATGTTATGTTTTTTAGTTGTTTAGGCCTACTGTGATTATAGAAAATTGCATATTTCGATTTTTGTATAAATGTACACGCTATGTTCTGTTCTCATATAATGTTCCCGCAGTGCGTTTGCAGGCGGTTCAATAAAGCACATACTTACTTACTTACTTACTTACATCACTCAACTCATTGATCACGTTGCATATTGCATTTGAGAATTTTTCAAATGCAGATGCATAGATGACAAATGAAGATGACACTAGGATTCATTACTTCTTGTTTTTGTGAGGTTGCACTGTATTGTATTGACTTGACAGCTACTTGACAGCTACTGAATGAGTGGTGCTATAAAAATTACCAATTACATTACATTGAATTTTTTGTTTAATTTGTGTTACGTTTTTTCAGACGACTACGTTAATTGGCCTTTTGAAAACCGCTCGACTCCTACGATTGGTCCGAGTTGCGCGCAAACTCGACCGATATTCCGAATATGGTGCTGCAGTTCTGCTGTTGCTCATGGCGACCTTTGCCCTCATTGCTCATTGGTTAGCGTGTATCTGGTATGCGATTGGCAACGTTGAACGTCCGATGTTGAAAGAACCAAAGATCGGCTGGCTGGATGAATTGGCGCGACATACGAACCAACCGTATGTTAACGAAACATACGGAGGACCCACGCTTCAGTCGAAATACATTACTGCGCTTTACTTTACGTTCAGTAGTCTGACGAGCGTAGGCTTTGGCAACGTATCACCAAACACGAACACGGAGAAAATCTTTGGCATCTGTGTAATGCTCATCGGATGTAAGTTGTGGCTTTTCATTGCAATTCATGTAGTTTGTAGTAATTCATTAGACTGATATTATGAGGATGAACCTATCGAAATCTGTCTGAGTAAGTGATACTAGTAAGTCTGGTCAAGTTAGAATTCAGTTCAATAGGTTCTGCCGTGTGGTCTTAGAGCAGACTTTTGTTCATTACTTCATTTAAAAAAGTATAGCAATGAGGAGGTTTACAAAAACTCAGTATTTTGGTGAAATGTACTTGTTTAGTGCGCTATTTGTGACCAGACCCAAGTTCAAACCAAATGCTTATGCAATGTTATCACTGCAGGTGGAGAGAAACTGATAAACAATGGTCAATATGAGTTTTACATCACACTAAGTTTATGTAGAATGCAGGTTGAGGTCCATTTTGAGATACATCACATGGTAGGCCTATGTTTGTGATGGAAATCTAACAAAAATTCTTATTATAAGAGTGCGCTTTGTTAAATTCAGATAGGAAATCTCATGATGCTTTTGAGTTGGTAAAGTATCACACAGAGAGAGACCAATTTCCAAGTGTCAATATTATCTTTTTTGTTGGTATGCTGATCATAGGTCTTCACTGTTCAGTAAGTGATGCATAAAATACTAATTCTGACGTTTTGGTCAAAGTCCACAAGTTCCATGCGTCAAATGAACTTAGTATTGCAGGCTGTCTGTCCAGTTAGTATAGTTAAGATTTTTGTATTCTGTGATCTCCGTTCTTGTGAATTGTTTCAACTGCATAATTGTACACTGTAACCGGTTGCGTTCTGTCAACCGGATTGTTGAATAAGCGAAAATTATTAGTACACTACAAACATGTTTTGCTTTGTATTCTTTTTGCATTTACTTTTGTCCTTTTTGTTTTTGCTGCTAGGATGCAGAAGTTGTAACTCAGATTTGGAAATCATCAAGTTGCATTGCGCTTCCTATATATTTAGCCACAAGAAAACTGTAGTAAGATGCATAAAAGAAAGTGTCTCTCGCGTGCTTTTAGACTTTACTGTTTGCCCTTCAGTGCGCATTTTACCTTGATGTGTTTTTGTCATTGCCAGCGCTGATGTACGCCAGCATCTTTGGTAACGTTAGCGCCATCATTCAACGGCTATACTCAGGTACGGCACGGTATCATACACAGATGCAGAAGGTCAAGGAGTTCATTCGATTCCATCAGATTCCGAATCCGCTGCGACAGCGACTGGAGGAGTACTTCCAGCACGCCTGGTCGTACACGAATGGTATCGATATGAACATGGTAAGCGCCGTTGTATCTGGCGTTAAATGTTAAATTATGTCTGAATTCAGACACTTAAACTGTGTTAGAAACAATTAACGGTAATCACATTCATAGGCGTACGGGAGATTTCAGCAGTGGGGGTCCAAAGATTTTTCTTCTGCCCGAAAAATAAATCTCGTGGTGGGAAATACTATTTTTCCCAGACAAGAAAGTTGAAATATGTCGTGAAAAATACAATTTTTCGTATTTTCCCGCGTCTACTTGCCCGGAAAAACAGACTTTCCAGAAAAAAATTTTTGGGGGGCATTTGCCCCCTCTGGACCCCCGCCTCGTACGCCTATGATCACATTGTTTAATCTAAATATTTCCATCAGCAACAGCAGTTACAATCTACAACTGTTCAGTATAATGTATGCAGACTAATTTCTGTAATGATGACTTGCTTGATGTATATTATGTGTGCAGGTCTTGAAAGGATTTCCGGAATGCCTACAAGCAGACATCTGCCTTCATCTCAATCGAATGCTTCTTCAGAACTGCCCTGCCTTTAAAGGTAAGCAGAAGGGGCTGAACAAGTTCTGCCCTGCCTTTAAAGGTAAGCAGAAGGGGCTGAACAAGTTCTGCCCTGCCTTTAAAGGTAAGCAGAGTGGGCTGAACATCATCATCACCTGAGTATATGCATTTCATAGAATGACGCATTGAGTATAATGAACATCATTCTCAATTGTCTTATAGAAAATTGCATATTTCGATTTTTTTTTATGAATGTACACGCTATGTTCTGTTCTCATATAATGTTCCCGCAGTGCGTTTGCAGGCGGTTCAATAAAGCACATACTTACTTACTTACTTACTTTCTAGCCAGGACCACCTGTTATGTTAGAGCTGCTATGGACACTTGAATGATTGTCATCAAAAGTCATCGAGATCATTCTGGAACATTTATGCCTGCTTGAATTTGCCAACAGACAATGGATGTCAGACACGCATGACTAAGCACTTGAGTGGAATAGAGACCACGGTCAGACAATGGAGCAAATGATATGAATAGGTTTAATTAACTCAGAAGAGACAATGTGTCTGCATAAGCCCGTGAGCAGAGAGCATCAATACTCGCTAGATCAGAGTCATACAGAGATAATTATTATTGATGGAAAAACCAATGGACTAATTACTTGTTAGAATACAGGACTGAATGTAATGCTGACTGTGAATACTGTGAATGTGAGATTGTGAACCTGATGACCAGGTTTTTTCGAAAGCAGACAATAACATGAGGAAACTTTTATACGGTCCATGCAGTAAATGGACATTATTCTCCCGACACAATTCCCCGACATTATTCCCAGACACTTCTCCACCCCCTGTGGTAGGACATTATCTCTCCAGAATATGATATCTCATAAAAATGATGCAAAAAATCTTGAAAGAGGCCTTTGTTAAGGTGAATGTCTGCATGGGCGGAGTTTGGTTTTCGTCCTTGAAGGGGCTAACCCCGAGTCTGGGCCTTCTTAGGGGGGCTAACCCCAAAAAAGGATACAATTTTCATGGTAAAAAAGTTGAATCTGGGCCTTCTTGGGAGGGCTTAGCCCCCCCCCCCCTAGTCCCTGATAAACTCCGCCCATGTATGTCTGTATATTAAACATTAGTTGAATAATTGTAAGAATCTGGTGAATGAGTATATCAGGGATTCTAAAACTTTATTTTTATTGTAACCCCAAGTAAAAATATCAACAACCTTTACAAGTCATAATTTGCAAACGACATTAACATGTCTTAAATGTGCACCTAAATGACACTAACAAGTCATAGCATGAGAAACGAATAACCGAACGACACTAACAAGTCTTAAGTTTACATCCAAATGGCAGTAACAGGTTTTTACCATGACGGCATTAACAGGTCGACACAGGGTACAAAACTAGGACAGTTAAGCTTTATCAATTAAATAAAGAAATATACTAATTGCACAGAGGGGGATTTTGTCCAGGGTGATAATGATTTTATCTGAGGGGGATAATGTCCTTTAACTGGTCCATGCAATCCATGAACTTAGATTTACGTTGCTGTGACTTTTGAGAGCTGGAAATACTTTTTAACAATGTGATTCATTACTGTAATAATGATACCGATATCCAAACTGCCAGTTCTATCCCATAAATCATCGAGGAATTGTTTTTGATCTGGTGAATTCTTTAGATTAACTCTTCTTTCATTGCTCCTTCAAATAATCTTTCACATCAGTTGCTGATGGCAGGAAGCAGTTTCTTCTGGTCCTTTCAGGTTTAGATTAATTGTTTGTCAGATGCTGTTTTGCATCCATCCAATCCGCGAAGAAGACTGTTTCAGGTGACCACTTTCAGTGATGCAGGGTCATTCACGCAGCTCATATCTCCCATCCGACTGTCTCTTCTGGCCACTGATGACATTATTGATGATGACCTCCTCATATGCTTATCTTGTCTTATAAAAAATAGGCCTGGCACACGTCTATTTTTGCATCGTCATAAGTGGACTCATTTTTCTAATCAAGCATCACTGGCTGTCCTGAGAAGTAGTCTGCTCTTGTAATCTGGATCATGGAGGATGATGCTTCTGTCATCATCATTAATTTTTCGGAGGTTAAGGGATCGATAGTGGAAAGAGCTGAGCTGACTTGTAGTAGTTAACTGGATCCTCGAGGATTCTTAGGCCAGCATTTGTGAGCTCTTAACCTCTGGAGAGTCTTTACGCTTTCTTCTATATACACTTCTGTTTTATATTGAGAATATAATATTTCAGCATTTGTGTGCAATTCTGTTATGCAGTTAACGACTGCTCTGTTGTGTTTATTTGTGTTAGATTTTGACATTGTAAAAAAAGATGATCATGTGACATGTTTAATTGAAAAGGAATTGAAAGCATCTTGAAAACCTTTTGTTGGAACTGTCTTTATATGTCACTGAGGCTGGGAACTTTTCTTGCTCTAAATGTTGCAGTGAATGTGCCTTGCTACTCTGCATAGCTAAGATTTTGTTGTTTGCTGTCAAACTTTTTGTAAAGCTGTTTTTTGGCAGTCTACAGTTTAAATTTGAAACATGAATTGAGGCTTATCTTCTGAATTTTTCTCTCCAAAACTCCCGCTCTATCAAAGCAAACTAAATTGCTAGAATGTTACAAGGCTTACACTTTGATTATCCTTCAGTCCTTGATATGTTTACCATAAAAAACTGAGGACATTAGTTTTTAGATGATTGTTGTTCATAATGTTTGCTGGAATAAGTAATAACCTGTTTTATCTTAGTTTCCAGTGCTTCAATTGTGTTTTGTTTATCTGCCTAGGAGCTAGCCCTGGCTGTTTGCGAGCTTTATCACTCAAGTTTAAGACGACACATGCTCCACCTGGTGATACTTTGGTGCACAGAGGCGATATTCTCGATGCTCTCTACTTTGTTTCTCGTGGTTCCATTGAAATTCTCAAAGACGACGTCGTCATGGCCATTCTAGGTAATCCATTGGAATTTCGAACTGCTGTAAAGGATGCCGGTCAATTGACTGTTAATGCCATATCTTAATTAGCACCATTATTGCTATAACTGTTATAACTGACAGTATAATACCACGATAATATAACTTTTCATTTTCTTTTTCAACAGAAATTTGAATTGTATGATGTGTAGAAAGAGAGAGATCTAAGCAAGATGATAAATCTTAAGATGACGTCTGTGCTTCAAATACGTTGCTATCAAACATCTTTTACTCACTTAGGCTTATTATATACTTACCGGTACTTACTAAATACTTGATATATTCCCATTATACTGCTAAGAAATTATTAGAAGCATGCAAATGTTCATTCATACTGTTAGAACATGCTTATTATTTGAAGATGTTCTAAATTAGTCATTCGTGGACTTTTACTGTTTTGTCTCTATTTAGGCAAAGATGATGTATTTGGTGAGAACATTTGTCAACATGAAACAATTGGTAAATCGAGTTGCAATGTGCGTGCCTTGACTTACTGTGACCTTCATAAAATTCATCGTGATGATCTTCTTGATGTCCTCGAAATGTATCCCGAGTTTGCCGAACAGTTTGTTAAAAATCTTGAAGTCACCTTTGAACTTCGTGATGTGAGCATTTCTTTCTTGAGACTTTTTCCAGTGCTGTATGTTTCTCAATTTTTTTATGCTAGCCATTGTGTTTTTTTTCCATTTCATAATTAGCCCAATCAGCATTTGACGTAAAGTTGTATTAACTAATTTATGATCTCAGGAGCATCTGTCTTTTGAACATAACACATTATGCATAGACTAGTTATGGACATGGCACCCTATGATCCCAGAAGACGTAGTTGAGTCATGAGGGGCGATAAGTCCGAGTAATCTATGCACAGTTGTACACGTTAAAGAAATTTATAATATTAGATAATGGACTTGTACCTTCGTACACTATCCAATTTTCTGGACATAGATATAGCACAAGCAAAATCCATTGAAGTAAGCTCATCCAGTTACGCTCGACTGCTGAGGACAGTCCATACAAAGTCCTGATAATGGATACAACAACAAAAAAAGTCAACATAGAACCTTATAATTCTAGAGGCACGATTTATCTGACTAATAATTCTGATGATTTATCAAACAACAAGAGAATAATTATAGTCAGACATTTTTGTTTGCAATTATATCAGGATGAACTGACTGTCAATCAAGTGACCGGTCCAGAAGAGCACACTCCAAAGTACATGTTTCTACGTAATCGCAAAACAAGATCGTCTCTCTATCGGAAGTCAACTGCTGCAAGTAGGTCGTCGATGCTTGTTGCATTTGTATATCAATCAATTAAATCAATTCACTTTATTGCAACCAGAAAACATGATGACAGCAAAAGTAGAAAATATACATGCATTGGCTACAAAGGGGCCCTAAAGGGATGGACATCCCGCTGGGGAGGGTCACCCAAGTAAAAAATTCCCAAGAAAAATTAACCAAGATATAATTCTGTTACATGCCCATCCAAATGTGTTTTCAACTACCCACATTTTTTAAGTAAAGCAGGTTATGCCGTGATGTAGGTAACTTGTTATGGCAAAAAAGTCAGCAAATTTTTGCTGTACTGCTGAAAGATGCCATAACATTTTATAGCACTTAACTGATTCACTATGTTCAGTACTTTCAAATGAAAATACAAACTGTCCAGAGTGCGAATGTGAAATGTGAGGTGGATGATGGATCTAAGTGGAAGTGTTTGAAAAACTGTTGAAAAGTTGTTGCATGGCTATGCCAAATTATAAAGGCTGCTTGACAAAAGGTAGGGGTGTGAAATTTGACAAATTTAAGAGAAGACTGAGTATGACAGATAATAATCTTAGGTTAAGAAGCACAGTAACATTTAACACTGGATTTTGTTGCTTAGTGATGATGCAATTGATTTTTCAGTGGTATTGTATTGTATAAAAACATTTATAAAGCGCCTCTACTATGGTGAACCGTTCAGAGGCGCTCCAGAGGTATGGTAGCCTATGTTAGAAATTTGTACTATGTGAGATGTGCTGTGATATGTGAATTGTTTCACATATTCTATTGCAAATGCCATCATACATGTATTGCATTTATTTTCTCCTCGTGAATTCAGTGAGGCACAAAGAGCAGGGTGAATTCAATGCGGCGCTGGTTCCCCGTCTGAAGAATCGTGACAGTCTTGACGAGAGACATGACGCCTTGTCGAGTGATGAAGATGTCAGCCTGCTTGCCAGTGGTAATGGTATACTGGAATTCTCACCTCAGAAGGCTGGACTTGACGTGACACCGGCCAATCTTGACTTCAGTGACGTTCGAGCAGACCCAGACAGAAAGCCATCTCAAGCTCCTCTGTCAATGATCGCTGGTAAATGTTAATAATAATAATAATAATAATAATAATAATAATAATAATAATAATAATAATAATAATAATAATAATAATAATAATAATAATAATAATAATAATAATAATAATAATAATCTTCATTCAATGACTCAATCTGACATTGTCAACACTATTTTCATGTCGCCTGTTTGAATTCTGGCCCAGCCTTTTAGCACAATTCACTGCAGCATAAATTTACAGCACGAATTCTGTTTATATTGTCGTCATGAACATTGATTGAACAATGAACATGGATATTAATTCCGCATGAGGAAGCAACTCTGCTGTTATCTGACCTTGCCAAAATTCTGGGCAAGTGCTGTGACTTTAAAAGTGTCTCTATATACTCCACTGCTGACATCTAAACTGTGATATTAAGAAATTGCTGCAGCTGCAAGGATGCAGAACTAAGGCAAAAGATGAGAGTGCATGACATTGGATGTCAGTTGGACGTTTGCTCTACTTCAAATGACGCTTGTGATAGTGTTTTGTGTTAAAAAATGAACCTCGTAGAGAGTGCATTTGAGTAAAATCAAAATCTGTCCTATGTTATGTGCTTCTATATACTAACTTGTTTAGCCATTTAAGATTTGGAGAACGAAGAATTATCATATATAAGCAGTAATCATGCCTTCTGAACTCTAATATATTACTCTCAAGAGCATGCTGTAAATGCCATTTTACTCATGTTGTATGTTGCAGTTTTTGAATTTATATTAAAGTTCTGATTTTGAAATTTGTAGAATTTAAAAAGACAGTAGTATTGAATTTTGAGAATTTAGGAAGAAGTAAAAGTGTGTAAAATGCTAGGGGACAAATATGATGAAAAGGTTTTTAAAATTATTCTGACGTATTCATGACACTTTTCTTAAGCTGATATTACAGCCACTACTCTACAATGCTTTGGGTTTTTACTTTCAAACTTTTTTCAAAGAACATGACTTATTTTTTTAAAACTTATTTGGAAATGAAGGTTGTGTCGTACATGAATTGAGAGATACCATGCAACAGTTTCTTGTTACGAGCTTACAGCAATTTTCTCTGATGCTACTGTTTCAGATGCACTTTTAAATGTCAACTCACTGGTTGACGTGGTAACCAGAGGAAAGTTAAGATCGGGTCACAGAGGTCATCAGAGGTCGTCAACTCAATCAAAGGTTAAATAATTATATCGATTGTTAAATCATATTCTCAGTCAACACTTTTCACACCAATATTATTTATTTATTAAGATAATTTAAATAGTACCATTAAAAAATTCAGAAACATTTCTCTGTGTTAGCCGTTATGATGTTAAATGTTATTAAAAACATGAAGATCATCAGTGGACAAAACGGTGAACAGAAACTGGAAGAATTGTCTCTCACACACATACTAAACCGAACTTCATGACGTGTCTCTTTACCTCTTTTCTAAACCATTGTCGTTGATCGTGGTTTGGTGTGGTCAGATCTAGAGAGGAGGAGTTTCTCTTAAAGTGGCTCTATAAAAATTCACGATTACTATACTGTCCTGCCAAAATATTTCCATGCAACTTGGAGAAAAAGTGCTTCAAAGAGTTATAATATATATTCAGTCAGTAAAATCTAAGTTCAGATTTTTTATTTCTTATATTCTTGATGAATTATGCTTTATTAAATTTAAAACTAATTCTATTCTACCTTCTCATATGCAAATTGATGGGCAGAAACTTCACATCATCCGAAAACTGTTGTGATTCAGCTTTCTGTCTACCGTTTTTTACTCCGTCTGCTTTTGCCGTATCTAATTTCTACCAACAGACAACGAACCGTCAGAGTTGCATCAGGTGATTGACAGATTCAATTTATTTTCCAGGGTTCATCAATGACTGCACTGAATTCTAATCATCATACGACGACATCCCCGCATCCTTCTGAACATCACCAGCAGCAGCAGCAGATGATCAGAGGAGTGAGTCTCAGCAACACGAGCCATCCGGAAGGGGGCGCCACTGGCATTCCTAGACCAACCTGTGATAATGGTCTCTTAGCCCAACATTATTCGACTGCAGACACGAGTGAACGACCCAGGATCGAGTCAAACTATGATTCGCAGGGAATCGAAAAACGACTTGATCAGCTAGCTCGGTAAATCTCATAATAAGAGTTTTCGTTTCAGTTCTATGCTTCTGCCTTTTTACAATTTTCAATAAATGTATCGTATTTTGTAATATTCGGTTCGTCAATTAAAACATACAATTATGCAGTAAGATTACATGATATAGTAGCTACAGATGACAAAAAGTTTAGCTGGACATCCCGAGTTCAAGTTCAACTGTACGGTAGCGTATAAGATGCCCACATGTCAACGTGCTACAATTCAACAAGCTCGCCATCCCGTTTTCTTGCCCAATTTTACCTTTTCTAAGCTTTGTATCTTCGAATAATTAATCAATCAATCAACCAGTTAATCATAAAAAGATTATTTTGATTAATCATCTCAGTTTTTCTGTGTGTTTTACATTTACCCTTCACGCTGTTTTTAGGCAGCTGACGAAACTTGAGGAAAAGATGAGTTACGACATCTTTCGAATTCTCGAACTGCTTGGTCAGCACGGTCCATCATCGTTGCAGATGCATCTCGGCAGAGCAGATGATGCGGCAGCAGAGACAGCTTCAACTCCAGAGGTCATTCGTTTCCATGGCAATGCAGAAAGTAATCAGATGCAACAGAGGAGACAGTCGGAAGGTTCAGAGGGTGCCACAAGATGGCATCAGGACCACAGCGATTATCAGGTATTGAATTTTTTTTATTAAAGCAGTCACTTCACTTTCGCTATTATAGAGCAGCAACAATAATTACATGCTTCGTCAGTATCACCAATTCATCCATTAGTTTTTCAAGAATTTAACTTATCCACCATAGCTCGTTTCTTTTTACTCAGATCTGACTTTCTGCCTATTGACCTGCCTGTCCAAGGCTTTTTTTTGCTGCACCATACATGTAGGTTAAATCCAGCAGACACCATTGTCGTAGAAGTGGCGCAACAATTGTTAGGCCGAGAGACGAATATCACAGATTGGTTTAGGAATTGGTTGGTCTGGAATTGTTTGTACTGGTTCAATCTGAACAGATCAAGTGTTAAGCATATAAACATAATTTTTATTGTGTTCTAATAATTCTTGTAACTTGTGGGGCATAGTGGTGTAGTGGTGGGTTCGGTGCCTTGAAGCTGGAGGGTTCCATGTTCGAATCCACATCAAGTCGGGACCTTGAGCAAGTCCTTCACTCGCAATTACTCGTGCGCTTCGGTGTGAAACTCCGATGCTGTGTCCGTGCTGTAGTCGAGAGTGCCTCTGAAGAGAGAACTTGAAGGGGCGCTATAGAAATGGAAAAATAAATAAATAAACTTAGGCATTTGGTATTGCATGATTGTTTATTCATACAGTGTAGGTTTCATCAATAATTTGATCAAAGCTTGAAATGTTAAAATATATTTAATGCTCTCAGTATTACATTACAAGAATTTGGAAATTGTTAAAATGAATTTTCGTGAGATATTGAATTGAAAATTAATGTACTTTAAGTCAAATAATACAGCAAATGAGAAGCATAGTGATGCCGGAAAGCTACTAGAGTAGACTTCTGACAGATTGTAGTAACTCAAGAGAGATTTGTAGTATGATGTAACCACGATTGTATCGTGTATGATGTATGTCAGTTACTAGTTAGTAGGCCTATTACTTGCAATAGGACTCTGAAATGTGAAATTTAGTTAAAATTAAATATTTCACAATAATTATTGTGATGTGAATTGATCTATCCTATTAAGCAATGCTGATTATTTTAGATTGTTTTTGGTTTGAAGCCAGAGGAGGAGGAGATGGTTTCACCAGAGGAGAGTGGGGCAGGCTCTCGTCTAGCGTCATTCGATTCATCTAGTGAATCTGGAATTCCCATCAACCCGTCTTCCCATAATGATGGCAACAATGGCAAACATATCCGTCGCCTTACTTCCGAGAATCTTCAGCAACTTGGTCTTCCCAAAGACGCTAACCTCCGAAGCAGTCTAGTCTAGCAAACAAAATACATATATGCACACTGGCATCTTTTCATCTTTCAATTTCTTTTACTGTAGCGTGAAAGTAATGCCTTTGGTTTTACGAGTCCTGTGAAATATACTTTTAAGTTTATTATTTAATTATTATTGTTTTTTTAACGCCAACCATACTCAGTCACACAGGTTTTATTGCTGTACAAAATTGAAGTATTTTACGTTATGAAAACTTGTTATTGTTACAGTAATCAGCTTGTTACGTTGCACCAAATGCAGCTTTTACTGCATAAGCGACACCGTTATGTTGCTTTTTTGACTATCTCACTGAATCTCTGATCTCAGTCGGAATGCAGCACTCGCCACTGTAGATGATTCTGCACAAAAAATCCTCGTGTGTTTCATGAGAACAATGCCATTTATGAATCTTTCAGTTTGGTGTGTGTGTGCGTGCGTGTGCTAATCTGCTACAATTAGATCAACAATTCAACGTATTATGCTAGTATGTCATCTTGTGCTCATATCTTTCACATGGTCATGCCTACTTGCCATTCTGTTATTACTGCAAGTACATTAGAATTCATTCAGCTTTTCCATTTACGTGCAACCTGTTTACACTTAAATCTGCTTAACGTGTGATTGCACAATAGCCCCAGTGCTACCTATTTAACACACTCGTAAGGTTAGTTATCATGTTATACATGAACTTGCCTTGTAGCACCACAATATGTTAGAGTTTGTGTAAAATCGAGACATGGGCTGATATTTATTAATGTCATTATTTAGACAGCCTGTATCAGTGTATCAGCCATGCCTATGCATGTATATATAAGAGCACTTGTATAGAAACCTTTAAGTGGTAACTCAAAAGGACCTTTTAGCACAGCTACCAGTCTGAGTAAGGGAAGAGTGGCTGGCTACAAGGAGTTACCCTTCACAGTGATACAGTTCAAAAGGTGAACTTAACATAGCGAGACATGTCTCAACATCCACATATTATGGTAGCAGCTGTAACTTATGCAAATTAAGGTAGCTGACTACTTGTGCCCTTGCCTCACACAGCCGAGCTAACAACACCGGTAGGATCTTCTCTACTGCCTGAACAAAAGGCGACAGCGGTATAAACTGTTCCCCTGCAGCCCAAGGCAGGTACTACATGCTTTGAAACAACCTCCAGGAACTAGATATTAATTTGTCCACAAACGTAAACTACCGGTTACTAATTCACAGCCAATTTTTGGATACATCCAGACAGCAATAAATGGAAAAAAATTGTCTGACAGCAGACTACTACTGTGCAAGTGCCCTCGCACATCAACCCACTTATGCCTCTGTGCTTCCCAGCCACACTAAAGTTTGTGTAAATCATACACTACAGTATTTTAGTATGGTATGTCCTCATATCCCATGGTCCGTTACCACAAGTTTCTTTTTCCTCCTGACATTCACTCGTAAACGGGTTTGCACTGTATGTTTAATTGTAGTTACCGTAGTTTAATCATCTTACTACGTGATCCCATTTAACTTGCCTTATAGTCCGTTTTCTCAAAAGAATTATGATGTTTTAGATGATGATCACATCACATTACAATTGTTGTTTCCAGAATAAGTGCACTGTTATTGTTTCACTTTGTTGCACTGCACTACAGCATTGATGAACAGAATTTATCATTTTGCAATAATACAAAAGTTCTGCACTCACTGACTTTTGAGGACGTTAATGACTTTACAGTTTGTCTTGGTCTGGCCTCTGTCTCTAGGAGGTGCTATGCGAACTAGTTACAATTACCGGTACTACATGACTTTACATTTCTGTCTTTTAGTCTGTAACGTGATCTGATAAAAAAAATCCTGAAGAAATTTTTATATAACCATATATAAATATTTACCTGGACACTGAAAAAGCATGCACAGATGTTTTTAAACACAGCTATGCTACTTTCTACATATGTGTATGTTGTATGTTTTGGCACCGGAGCATTTGTGCATCTTTTGAATCTTAACTGCTGATATGGGCAGAAGTGCATGATGGTCTTTTGTTGCACGCAGACACAAGAAGCACTTGCAAATGACTGTATGGATAGCAATACATGATGTACACATAACATTACCTAAACTATATCGTTAGCAATGTCGGCAACAGCAGCTGCTGCTTATCAATCTGTAGCCACAACACAATGAAGCCTTGGAGTTCAGTAGATTTATCAGGAATAATCTCATGTTGTCCATCTTCAATGGCGCTGCTAACAGGCCACATTGGTTTGCTTTGTCTTCGGATTTCTTTCCATGATTTGATTGATGTGAAGAATGAAGACGTGGGCATTAACTGAATAGTGTATGTGTGGCTGACTAAGCAATAAACATAAGATATATCAAAGCGATAGATGAGCAAGACATGTAGCAAGCATACATGTACAATAGTAGGCTGGAGTGATGTTGGCACTTAACATTAGTACATTAAACATTATAATTATGATGACAATTTCTATAGCATCATCAGTTGAAAACTACTTCTTGGATGATTTACACAGTCAATGCAATGCTTTGAAGTAACATAGAAAGCACATTTTACATTTTTTTTAAACAAATGTTTTGGCTTAGAACTGGAATAGGTACAAAGAGATAGGTACAAATAGGTTCAAGGCACAATTTGACCAGTGAACGTCAAATTGCCCGTTTTCATTGTAGTTGCACAAGCACAGGACTGTAGAAATGTTTGTATTAGTATTTTAGGAAATTGTTTCTTGTAATTCAAAATTATATAATTGCCAAGTTCTAGTTAAGAGATGAATTTGAAGATGGATTTTAGAATAGAAAAATTTATCCATATTAGCGCAACGACAAAAGAATACATAGTTCTGGATCTTTAGACAGTACGGTATGGATGTAAGAATTGTGCACAGCATCCAGTCTTCAGTTTCAAGGCACAGACATTTAAAGTATGCAGAATAAAATGGGGCCGATAACAGAACGAATGTTAGCATTAGTTTTTAGCTTTTGCTTACCCTGGGCAGAAGTTTGGCATGCAGTTCCAGGAAAAACATTCCCTAGGTATAGATTTACATAAAGCGTGTAAGAAATTGTCTGCCATATTGGTTTACTTACACTCGCTCTTCATTTTACGTTGGTGGGAATTCAAGTTAAGTCAGAAAAAGTAATACTTTGAACTGGACTATTGACATGTGATCAACATTGGTTTTATGCAGCACTACGTGCATATGCATTTCTATTGTTACATAATATATGCTGCAAGTCCAAGATGATGCATTATAGTCTTTGCCATATGCTACCATCTGTCTTCACGCTCATTTTTTAAAAGGCATTTGCGTCCAGTCATTGTGCACTGCAAGAGTGGCTGTTCTTGTAATTTGGCAGATGTGGGCAAAGCAAATTTTTAAACACTTTTTTAATGCAAATATGTGCTTGACACGATTTATGTAATACTTTTCTTTAAGGATAGTTTCATGCAAAAGAAACTTAGCAGTTGAAGTTGTGTATTTCTTTTCAGAGTCAACGACACTGTAATGTGTCATTGGCCAGTGATTGAGAGCAGTTCATTGCACTGGAACAGTAGCTAATGCAAGATGAATTATTGTGGCCTAGGGTTGATCATTGTACTCTGCATTCAGCATTTTGGAGAGAATACTTGAAATCTGATAAAACTTTACTATGAATGTGCATTTCATATAGCCTCCTTAATTGTACGTTGTTTTCACAAACAAGAGTCATATCCCGGTCTCCATGTTTTCTTGATCTTCATTGGTGCCACATAACCTGTGCTTTTGTTCTTTGCAATGGCTTCCTTTACAAGAAAAAGTCTGTTTTAAATCTGTTTGAGTATGAGGCGAAACATTTGCCATTCTGCCAACAGCTTTGGCTGAACCTTGCACTTTTAGTACTAGGCAGCTCTCTTTCTGATCAAGACACTTCAGGACTACCATCATCTACCCTGATATGCCAAGGGTAAGTAAAACAGAGTTGCTAACACATCATGCCTATGTTAGCATCCCAGGTTTGACTAAAGACGACTCTTCCTCATAATAGTAGGTATGAAAACACGGATCAATAAAACAGGTTGTATGAAAATAGTATTATGCACCGGTATTGAAGTCAACATTAGCTAAAATGCTTGAATTTAACTTCAGTAGATGCAGGGCATCTATAGGACTATATATCTTTCACCAAAGACTCTTCGGATATAGCACCAATTGGCCGAGTATTTTCCGGAATATACTTTGTAGCAGGGTTTTCAAAGTAGCAGTCCAGGCAATCCAATTTCAACATATCCTTATTGAAATTGTACAGAAGGTAAACTTCACATTTGGTAATTTCCGATGCTGTGTTGGCAGCATTATGATCAACGCAAGAAGCTGTCTTTGAAGTATCAGATGTTGTTTTAATAACTTCAACTGGTATGACTGTACGAGTGTAGTAATCTGGATGACCTTCCAGTTCGTCTAGTAACTTTAGGAGTCTGCCATTAACTCTGTACAGTTCTCCAGTGACCCTCTAAAAATCAAAGCGTTGTCATTAGTGACATACGTAATGAAAGATAACACAGCCGTCATTTTCTCAAAAAACTTCTATGCTATAGTACATCACTCTCTGAATGAAATATTTTAGCCTCACTATCTGTCAAAACATTTGTGACATAGGAAATAACTAAAATGTTAAAACTAGTGGACATTGAAACAACTTATCCTTGCTAATGAAAATTAAATCAATTTTGTTTATGAACTTTTAAACAAGTTTTTTAAATGCAATTTTTAGAACTGCACAACCAGCAATGTTTTTAGTGTGGGTTTGTTGGCGAAAATTTCTAACGATTTATTTTAGTTCTTTCTGAGAAATTTTTCCCAAAAATCGCAAGTCGTCAGCAAAAAATTCTGATGAAATTTGTCCCAAGTTTTTCTCAGAAATGTTGCAAGTCACCACCTATAACTTCTGATGACATTTTTTTAGTCATCCGCTTGAAATCTGGAAATTTGTGGCCTTCCTACATATTTTTCACTGCACAAGCCCTTCTTTCCATTTTGCTCTAACGTGGTAAACCGGCTGCAGTTACCTTTTTTGAAAATACATTGCTGGTGTGTGACCTTCAGCACGTGGTATGACTGTACAAATAAAGAAGTAAATGACACAGAGACTATGTACACTTTTAACAGTTTTTAATGCTTTATGTGATATGAAATTAGTAGAATTTAATTGATCAATCGAAGCTAAATTCAGGAAATTAATCGATTAATTTTTTTTAAATATCAGAACTAGCAAGTTCAGCCTGGTTAATTAACCAGTACTTACATTTCCAAATCCACGAGAGTTGAGCAAAAACGGTATGTTATATGGAGTACCAATCACTAGAGGCCACTTGTCCACGGTCACAGCATTTCCAAGAAATGTGTAGGAGTTGCTTCCTTGGTTAGTGAATATGTAGTGATTAGGTTGCCCTTGCTTCAGGGTTCCATAAACAAAAATGGGAGCCGAATGCCATTCGCATGGCGTCACTTCCCGACATCCAACAAATTCTGTAAAGATATCAAATTCAATGCAACAAACTATCCTTGAAGTTTTCCTTTGATACATAGCAAAAATGCATAAAAAGTGTTACTTTAAACCAGCATTTTGGCCTTTTTATCCAGTTTTTTCAATGTTTAGAAATAGATTTTATTATTTAAAGCAGAAGAAAATTACACGAAAAAGTATACAAAATGCAACAACCACGATATTGTAACTCATCATAAAGAATGTGTCAGGTCTAACTAAAAACACCACTGAAAATTCAAAATTATTCAACCTGCACAAATTTATAGTTACTGTCATAAAACCTAAAATATTGCAGCCAATATTTTCCATTTGTAAATCGATGAATTACTTCAGTTCTAATGGGGCAGCAGCAAAGACCAATAAATTTGGCTAATCTATTCTAAGGTTTGCAACTTTGGAAAATATTGTCACTTGCCCAACATCAAGAAGGGTTTCACACCCCAGTGAGAAACTTGGATCAATTTTGATCTTCACTCCTGGAATGTTTCATATGCCACTGCCTAATTTCACTATAGACTCAGTAAACATTTACACTCCTCTTTACATAACCAAATGTTCTGAATAAAACTTGCTACAGAATAAATTTAATACTTTCTGCCTCTGCATCGTAATTTCTCTCTTAATTTGGCTTCCAAGTGATTGAAAAATAGAAGCTCCCCCACAAGAGTGACAGCTGATAGGTCGCTAGATAGCGGTTGGATAACACCACGAATAAACAACATTGCTGTTTAACTGTCATTTTCGTAGATACTAACTAGGCAAAATGTTCTTGAATAACGAAACCTTTGGAAAATAATCCTCAACGATAAATACTTGTAAACAGGCTTTGAACAAAACGATGTTTGTTCAACATTCATAGACAAACTCAAACCTATTTATATTAGTGACAAATACATGCCTCTCAGTACTCTGTCCATCCATCACACTTAGAACATTCCATCCTCCGAGGTTCTTTGTACCTAAATCCACGTGAAAATGTCAAGAAAAGAAACCAAACCTGATGACTTACTTGAAAGTTTGCAAAATGATCGAACAACCGATCGACTCGTTGCTCGCCTTGAAAAAAGTCTCGCTCCAATCATCATGTGTACATATCGTCAATGGCCTGACCATTTAAAACTTAGAAAAATCATTTTGCTAATGACTGAAAGTCTGAAACAGCAACCCAAAAATAATGACCAAAAAGAAAATGTAACAATCTGCAAAAACAAAATCCAGACACTAGGTAGAAATTTATGAAACAGAGATTGGATAACACAACCATTTACAGACTAAAGAAAAAGTCACACAATATGAGCGCACTGCAACACAATCAACCCTCGGACAACAATAGAATAATCCAGTCGGTAGTAAACCAATGCAACAACTGGTTAAAGACTGACAATCACAGACTCCTACATTTCACTTGCACACTAGATACTTTAAAGGAAAATGCAGACCTATGCTTGTCCAAATCATCAAAGAATTTGAAGCACAGTATATTCGTATTGTAAAATCCTAGACAGAATACTTGCATGATGTTCCAATCCACATAAAAGAACAACAAACCCGACAGAACTTAGAAAGATAGTGAAACAAAAGACACTGCTTTCAGCATGGACCAGGGAAGAGTATTATAAAGTTGTGCTACTTGCCTCACAGTCACACACAGGGCTAGCACAAGGCTCAGAAAACTCACAACTAAAAAGAGCTTGGAAAATCTTACTCTAACTGTCTAGCATACAACCTGCAATGGAAAACCTGTACCTCAGGTCAGGTACATTCAATCAAACTTTCCTCATCACTAATTGTTGAGTTTAAACTAGATAAAACAATGGACTACATGAACTCAGGGAGTGTGAGCAGTTATTTGTTTTACGGCCTACACCAGCATCTGTATTTTATTTTCCTTTAGCAATTAACTAACAGACAGCTCATTAACATGCAAACTAAGTAACTCATCCATGAAGCAAGGCAGAATGGCCTGGGTAGATGAGTAAATCTAAATAAAGAAAGATTATCATCTAGCAAAATTACGACTTAACAGCTATAAGCCTGCAACCTAAATGATATGAATGCATGCACAATTCTATTTGCCAGACGTTCCCCATTGTTAACAATGGAGAAAGGCTGCTGCCTGCCAGGCCTGCTGACACAAATATTTAAGAGTTCTGTATCAAAATTGACCCTCAACTGTCAAAAGTGCAGTTAAAGAAAAACACACATGCATGAGTGATTTTAACTCATTCTTTTCTCAATAAAAAATATGATTGCACATCTTTTTGAGGTAATTAGTTGGAATGATAGCTTTTCCTCCCATTTTGGCAGTGGTGATGGTACACAGGTCAGCACTCTAAACCATGCACTGTTTAACCCTTATTTATTGATTGATCGCTTGGTTGTACATCGTACTTATGGTTTATGCTTTGTTCTGGGCTGCTCCCCTCAATTGTAATTTGCAACAAAGTGCTAATTGTGGACTTTACTAGATCTCTACTCGTTGTCTGAAGACTTTTCTTTGCTCACGAGGCTTAATTGTATGGATAAATCTTCTGCGGCGGAACCTTCCGCCAGATAATGCCTTCCGAACTGCTTATACGGCGGAAGGATGTGCACATGCGCCAAATGTATACCGGAGAGACGTGTAGAATCGACCCGAACAGCAGGTTAGGCATCGTGAGGGTCGGTTAGGGTTAGTGTTAGGGTTAGTTTAGCCATTAGAAACTCTTGTTCGGGTCGATTCCCGAACTTCCGCCGTATAAGCAGTTTCGGAAGGCATTATCTGGCGGAAGGTTCCGCCGCAGGGCCCGTAGTCTTGGACATTCTTATACGGAGCGTACATGACGTTTTCGGCGTAAATCTATCCTGCTCTCGAATAACGATATAAAATGGTAGTCACGGGGCAGGCGCAGACCTGTACTCTCTAAATAGCGGTACTCCCATTCTCGACCTGCTATAAGTCTCTACTCCCTAAGATGGCGTCTGTTTATGACTCGAAACTCGCTGCATTCGGCGACACCTTACACGTCAAAACGTGTTTAAAACATCTGCAATGAACTCGTATCCTTCGTCAACGGCGAACATTATATTGGCTTTTATTTTGGTCGTCACAAAATATTAAAATTTGGCTAAATACCCTAGGAAATTTCATTCGAAGCGCCACTGCGTGGTATGAATACCAATTTGTGGGTCGCTTGCCTAGCGTGTCTAACGTAGCGGCCGTTCTATCTGTTGTAATTAGTTTGTTCTAGCGACAGCTTGCATATTAAACTCCACAATAAATCAAACGCGTGCCACGTGAAATTGGAGTTCGAGAAACTAACAAGAAATAGCTCCTTTAAGAATTTTAATTCGGCGACCACTAGCTGAAACCGGTTACGGTTTCATCATATTCTATCCACACATCACCGTTCTATTCAAAATATTTTTCACTTTCTCGCTATGTAATTTTATTCCTATACATTTGCAACTAACTTTCTTTCACATAATTATTTTTTTCTCTTGTCAAGTCTCATACTTTTGTATTTAGGCTATATTAAATATGAATCGTTTTTGCTTTGCGGCCTTCTATCTACTTGCTTACTTATCGTCGGAGACGATGCATATAAATATATTAGGCTATGCGCATGTGCGATAACCTATAAAGCTATAACCACGGCTTAAGTGAGATGATTTGATAATCCAAGGTCTGCGCCTGCTATATGACTTCCATACTAGAGTAAAATCTGTTAAGAGAATAACAAATCGAAATATAGCCTCTACGCTAGCGCAACATGCGCCTAGGCCCATAACTACCGCTCCAGAAGCTTCACGCTAATTGTATACTGGGGAGCGCCTCCGATCGATTATCTTGTTCTTCTTCGACAGGCGCTTTATAAATTTTTAGACACGATACGTGAAGAAAAATAACCACTCTAATATTAGCCTACAATACATTGAAACCCTGCTCTCATTAATAAATCAAAATTCTATACTTATAAGAATAAAATTTAAAACATTAACAATAAGGAAATCATTATACGCATTGAAATTCAACAAAAACGACATAACTTTGATTTTATCACTCTGAAAACCTCGCATCATATTTCTCTGACCATAGAGTATCCGTTTCGTCATAAAAACAAGTGAGAGTGATTGTAATCGTAAATTCGTAATCGAATATTAATTTTGCATAGCGCGCCATGTATACATTAGATTCAGCATTTCAGCAACTCTCTCGAGTCTCGATCGACTCTCAACCCGTGCCAGTACTTAATTCAGCGAACAAAAACTTGGTCTGAAGGTGTCGATCTCCAGGACTGGGAAGGTGAGATTGTGTTGAACTTGTAGGCCTACTGTACTCCGTTTAATCAATCAAATAGGCCTAATAAGCAGATAGAGTGCTGCTTATCGATCTTCACACAGTGCTCTAAGTCTAAGCAATTAGATATTTAGGTATTTAAATTTGGATGTTTAGTCTAATTTTTTTTGCTCGGTTTTATGACTGCTTTACTCGAGCCTTAATAGGCCTAAACATCTTTATAAATAAAAAGTAATTTCTTCTTCTTTCTGCATATTAATATTGGTGCAGATGCAATGTGGCGGCCAGATTGGTGACTAATGACTATCGATAGCAGTTGTATAGTCTGTGGTCAGAGATCTATGCGCCTTAAATTATAATATAAAGATTCAAGAACTGAAAAGTGAAAACAGATTTCTTCGTCTCTGGTTGGCTTGAATTTGTCGTGCGAGACTACTGCGAGTGCGAGTACTGGTAGCAGTGATGCCACAGCTGGGTTTTTTCCACTTGATCTGGGCTTTTTGGCCATCGTCTGGGTTTCTGGGTTTTTTCGGGCAAAATCTGGGTTTATTTTGGTGAGTTGACAATTTATATTTACAACACATGAATATTCTGTAAAATTCAGTGTAAAATGGTTGTGATACATAATTTTTCTTACCAATTTTAAGTTTAAACTCTAAAATCAAAATATGTTGTTAATGCACAAATAATTTATAACAGATCGATGAATAGCTCTGGGCAGAAATAGGCCTAAGCCATTTTGACATCTCAATATAATAATTATGTCAGGTTACACCTCATCTTGTTAAGCCGTATTGACATCCAGTGCCGGCGCTAGCACCCCCCATACCCCCCATTTGGAGGGGCCCCGAGTTTGAAGGGGCCCCAGGGGGGCCCCCAAATTTAGCTGATCATTATGCCTATTTGTGACTTATATTTCTTAAACCGGCGCATTTATTTGAGGCCCCAGATCCGGTCTGGTGCCAGGGCCGGATTAAGGCATGTTCAACATGTTCGGCCGAACAGGGGCCCCCACACTTTAGGGGGCCCCCACACACGAGAAAAGAACATTTTAAGGGAAAAAATTGGTAGGCCTATATTTCGACGAAATTTCGACCTAACGACTAAAAAAGGTAATCATATTTCTCGATCGAAGATCCCACAAAATTTTTCGAACAGGGCCCCCATATTTCTTAATCCGGCCCTGTCTTGTGCATGCCTCAACTAACCAGATGGCACTGGCATAGCAGACCTAATTCAAACGTCATACCGGCCATACTGATTTTGGACGTAAATAAAGTCATTTAAACTAACTCAGGCAGTTTCGTCCACTTTCTCAAACACATCATTACTTTTATAAATTGTAACTTATTGTAATTGCTAATTGGATGAGGCTCCAAAATAAAACCTGCGTGAGGCCCAAACATTAAACCCTGTGTAGGGTTCCAGATGTCCATGGTACGTGTCTGATCTCAAGTTTGCAAGGGGCATCAAATGTAGCTGGTAATTATACCTTTCATGACGGTGCATTCCTGAAACCGTGCACCGATTTATGTTTTAACGCAAAGCATACAAAATAATAAATATATTGCGCAACCAAAGGAGAGACTAGTCTTGGGGGTGTGGACAGGGGCATGGCCCCACAAATTGTGGTTGGGACGGAGTCCTTGTATCCCCAATATTTCATAAATATTTCATACTTGTAGGCCTAAGTATCATCCACTGTCCATCAATAATAATCAATTTTTTTAAAGATGACAGCCTATAAATGCTACCATTAAAGTTGGCAAATCAGACAAATTTAAACAATGGAGAGGGGACACTCTGAAGTCCTAAACCACGACTAACAGCATTAAAAATGAGCAATTTTGTAAAGATGACAGCTTAAAATTCCCAATTTTTTTTTAACAATTGGGAGGGGACATTTATTGAAGTCTTG
Organism: Lumbricus rubellus; assembly: GCA_945859605.1. Taxonomy (NCBI): domain Eukaryota; kingdom Metazoa; phylum Annelida; class Clitellata; order Crassiclitellata; family Lumbricidae; genus Lumbricus; species Lumbricus rubellus. The sequence continues at coordinate 48,531,745 of OX243811.1, read as the reverse complement.
CACTATGTCTTTCACCACTTATAGGCTATTTTGAGAAATTTTGCTGAGATGACAGCTCAAGGTATGGGGGCCCCAAGTTTTATTTGGGGGGGGCCTCCGGTACCCTAGCGCCGGCATTGTTGACATCTCTAAGAACATGTAGGCCTATGTAAGTCAGGTCAATCCTCTAGGAAGTGGTCTATTGTTGATAGGCCTACAGAGTATTATAGTTGGATTGTTGATGTATTAATAACATTTGGTCGGAAACTTCGCACAACTTTAACACTTCTCAAACTTAAGCCACGCGTGTTATGTTTCCTACAATTCTGGTAGGCTTGACTCGCTGCGCATCCGCACATGAATAATCTGGAATAATGTAGCCTATAAAATTAATTCAGCTTTTTGTCTATATGAATGCCAAGTCTCTGACATATTCGACAATTGATTAATTTACAGTTGTAATTACATTTTATTCGACTTATTTGACGAACATTTTGTTAACCCTCATTCGAACAAGTGAAAAACCAAATTAATTTGAACAAAGGGTCCTAAAATCGCTTCTATGAATGATCTGGGTTTTGCTGGGGTTTTTTCGGAAGGAAATCTGGGTTTATTTCTGAAACCTCAGTGGCAGCACTGACTGGTAGGCTGTAGCGACGTTGCGTTGATTTTTGTGGCTTGTTCGGTCAGATGAAAGTTTTATGCAATAAACATTCGAAAGTAGTGTTAGTTCCCACATTGGAAGCTGAAGTTTTTCGAAGAAACAGCATCTCTAACCGAACCAGCAGGTAATCTCGAGAATCAGAGTCTTTATGTTGATCGTTGTTATTTTGTAGTTTGAGGAAGTCGCCGTCGGATGCAGAAGCTTATACGTTGGCGATAAGCTGTCACGTTTGCAACTTTCTGTAATAATTAGGTTAGATTGCTTGCTTATGTCCTGTGTTTGCTTGAGTAACGTATGTAAATTTCCGAAAGGGAATATTATGTGTTTGGGCGAATGTGGTTCCATTATAGGTATCTGGGGCTATTGTTACTGACGGCTCGGTAGAACGTAAACAGTATGGCGGCCGCACATAGACGCAGAATAAAGCGGTCTGACCACCGGCGATCACAGCGGAAATTAGGTTAAACGGTAATCCCGAAAACTGGCTGCCCGTACTCCAAACAATATAGCTGCCAACGATTGCAATAAAAATAGAGCGCAGCGACCTATGGCGCAGCTACCTAGCAACGACATCTATCGACTGCATTCCAACATACAAACCGAACGGCTGCTTGCCGTTAGTAGCAAAAGCAGCAGTTAAAGCAATGCGGATAAGCAAAGTTTAATGTCATATAAAAATACAGCTACATAAATGTCGGCAAGCAGCCGTTTACGTACTTACGAAAGCATTACTGATTGGTTTGTATGTTGGAATGCAGTCGATAGATGTCGTTGCTAAGTGGCGCAGGTCGCTGCACTCTATTTTTATTGCAATCGTTGGCAGCCATATTGTTGGAAGTACGGACAGCCAGTCTTCGGGATTGCCGGTTAAACCGTAGTTTAGGTTGCTATTTAAATTATTTGACCATTTCCTGAGGTTGCTAAATTATTTGGCCATTGCTAAATGTATATTCAAGTAATTTCTGGATCGCCAAGTTCAATCCAGCTTCCATTTCAACTATAAAAATGCCTTTATCCAGCTTCCATTTCAGCTATAAAATGCCTTTATCCAGCTTCCATTTCTCAAGCGTTTTTTCGTCAATCCTGCTTCCATTTCTATACTGTCATTTTTCTTCTCGCGTTTTCAGTTTATATTGCTACTTCCGGACCTTGTGAATGTTCAGAAATTGGAATAGCGCGTTATATGGCGCGCTATATTCATGATTGGGGTGTTCCTTAATTTAGCAACCTAAACTACGGGATATCGAAAATGAAAATAATTTAGCAACCTAAACTATGGTTTAACCGGAAATTAGATACCAAGTATAAAAGTTAAAATTGCAATATTATTGGTTTCGAAACCTGCATTCAATGGTACGCATCGGTTTCGATGGCCAAAAATTTGCACCAATCGTTACCTGGTGATACTGCGGACGAAATGCAATCAAAAGCACATCATCCCCAATAGGGAATTCCAATTCAGACATCTGAACAAGGCCCCGTAATTTTTTTACGATTTTTAAAACTTTTTATTATAAATATTCCAATGCATAGCCCAAGCCATGTTTGACTCTTCTGGAAGTACCGAAGTGGCCTCCCTAGACCTATTGCATTTATTGAAGAATATTATAGCGCATATATATGAAGAATCACATTGTAATTTGCAATGAGGTGTGATTATGATGAGTTTATTTGCTGTTACTGAAATAATTAAATCCCAGCCCTTGACGATGTTGCATCAGACTTCATAGCATACCGGTAAATTAAAACATTTTTATAGTGAATTCTTGCTGTTGTGGATTATGTATATATATATATACATAATTTATATATATATTTGTTTGTGTTTACTACTGTTTATTTTATGCATCCCCATATTCGGCCATGTATTCATCTATATGCTGGATGTCCTCCACTGGCTCCCCCTCGAGCAGCAGATCTCATTCCAGGTCATTGCTTCGGTCTGGAGGTCCTTATTGGGTCTTGCTCCAGTTAGAACATTCATATGGAGAAACAGGGCCAAGCTCCGGAAGAGCCCGCACTCATGGGAAAGCGAGAAACGCTTGGGTCATGCTGATTTTGTGCACTCTGGGAAAACAGCAATTACCTAGTTTCATTGACGTCGATCTAGCTACCAGGATACAACGTTTTGCTTTGTTTAATGCGTCTATGTGACGTACTTGCCTACCCAGACTGGCAGACATGTTTGTGTGTGTGTGCATGTACACACACACCCACACATGCATGAAACCGGCATACATTATATCCTGGTAGATATATATTTAGCATATCTAGTATCTGCTACGACTGTCTTGTTTTCTCGTTTGTTTTCTACTGTGTATATTGTTTTTGATCATTTTTTTCACATCACGACCCTTTCAGGATGTGTATAATCTAAATTATTGTTATTGTTAGCAACAGGCTGGAAAAAGTGTAGAGAGCAATTGAGTGATTTTAGCATAAGGCGTAAAAAAAAATTGGTGTGTTTCCGGTAACCCGACCGACCCACTTTTACGGCCGCGACTCAAATATTTTTGTAAAAAAATTTTATTAAAAAAAAAAAAATTTCAGAAATTTTTTTTTTTTCAAAACATTTTTTTTTTTTTTTTTACAAAACATTTTTTTAAAACATTTGTCTTGACATAACATAAGAGACGTCAACAAAATGAAATTAGTAGGACTGTTTCTAGAGCAGTTTTAGGTGCAGAAAGTCGGGAAATAGGCAGTTTATACTTGCTTAGAACACGTACTTTGTTTCAGCGTGCAAAAAAGACTAGTGGGGTATACTTTTTCGGATAGTCACTGCATAAAAATATTTTCCCAAAATAAAAATATTTTCCGACCTACCTACCCAATTTTTTTTAGCTCTGTTACCGGAAACACAACATTTTTTTTAGGCCTAATATTTGAAGTCTCGAGTTCACTGAGTTGGCCAATCTTATGGCAGAAGGAAGTCTGTTAACTATAAGCTGAACAGCCACAATATCCAAAGCTCATCCTCATCTTCCTCATCTTCCGCACATGGGAGGATTGGTCCTTACAAGTAACCAGAACCAGGGCTGTACACAAGGGTATACGTGGGTATACAGTGTGTACTCACCTCCAGGAAAAACCGCACAATTGTGTACTTGCCTAAAAAACCAGGGTATATGCGGGTATACAGCGTATACTCACCTCACAAAGAATTAAATGTGAAAAAATGTGCGAGAAATGAAATTACAAGGAGAAAATAGGCAAAAATCGCGAAAGTATTTTTTTTGGGACTCTTGGGGAATATAAGTAAGAAGAAAAGCAGGTGATGACTTAAAGAAAGGTCGTCATAAAATTTTGGCCAAAAGAGTCGCTTTTTTCGGCCGGCGCGTACTCCCCTCAAAATTTATCGGCACAGCCCTGATCAGAGCCAAAGACTAGATGTGGACTCGTGGAGGAATGAGGCACATGGCAGCAATCACTCAGGCACTCAGACATGTCATCAATCAAGTATCTGTGAAGTGATTGAAAAAATGGGCAGACAGAACTTGAACTCGATGCAGAATGGAACAGGAAACCAGTGGAGGATATCATGGAGGAATAGCATGAAGTGGTCTTCCATTCTTTAAATAGAGTGTTTAATCTGAAGTAGGCTTTTCTGTGGAAGATTTGAATGCTTTCGTGACATGCAATTTATTGGATTCACTTTCCTGCAGGCATATTTCTAAATGGGTCATTGTTTTGGTCCTTGTCTCTTCCTTGCTTCTGAATGTTATTAAGCACTTAAGTATCATCATCATCATAATTACAATCGTTATATTGTTGGTTTTATTACTAGCCATTTGGTTATGAATAAATTATCAAATTTTTCATGTAATCACATTCATTGCTATCGGTTTTTATTACGAGCCATTTGGCAATGAATGAATTATCCAATGTTTTCATGTAATCAGTCATTGTTATCAGTTTTTATTGCTAGCCATTTGGCAATGAATGAATTATCCAATTTTTGCTTCCGTACAATCCCTTTTGCCTGGCTATGTTTTATGACTTTTACGACTTGCATAATGCATATTTGTTGTGTAGAATTATTATCACAACTTGTTATTAAAGTGAACATGAATTGCAGATTGTGAGGGCTCTGCCACAAATTTAAATTCTTAGTCATCTATACACACTTACACACACACACATATATATATATATATATATATATATATATATATATATTTATATATATAGTTCATGACGGATGGTCATGACGACCGCTAGAGTTCAAGGAACTTACAGCACAATGTGACAAGGTGATATAGTTCACAGAATGGCAGTTGCCCAACGAATTTTCGCTGTTGACATTCAGTTCCAAGGGAGAATAAATTTTTATTCTATGATTGTCAGATACATGTATGTGTGTTTGTGTGTGTGTGTTGTGATCTCACTGAGGGATTGGTTAGGACCTTAGTCATCTGCTGGCTGCCCTGCTCTGCCAAAGTCTGTTTATGACATCTGTGTAGACTTTGTGATGGTCTTCAGCAGCCGTTAACAGTTACTAATATTAGAACCCAATGATGTAGGTAATTTGGATTACATTTGCACTGTATTTTGTGTCAATCCATAAATGGTGTCACGCAAGTTGGGACGATTTTCGACCCCCTCGTCATAGTATCGTCACAAAGGTCATGCCCCTCAAGTATGATGCCATAAAGCTCTGACCCTTTGCTGAAAATAAACCCGATGTTGAGAATGTTAATATGCAGTTTTTTTAACTATCAAATAAAATAAAAATTTTATAACTATAAAAACACTTGAAACTAGGAAGTAGAACGGAGAAAAATATCGAAATATAATTATTACAATCATTATGCATTCTGGAAAATGAAAAAATAAATAATGTTGTTACATTATGGTAACAATTACTGTTCAGTAAGTGAAACTTGTTTAATTGAGTGAAATTTTAAAATAAAGTTAGACATACATGTTTGATGTGATGGTGGGACATCACATTTCTTAACCCTCCCACGTCACACATCGTCTCAAATGTGTGGCCCCTCGCCCTCCCCCTCTTGGTGCGTGATGTCATTTTTAAATATATCTAGGTGAGCCTTTTGTGTGCGCTTATTGATCTTGTTTCCTACACCCATAAATATAGAACTTTGTGTGCATAGCAGATATGATTAATTGATGACAGCAGGCTGTGGCCAATGGTCAATCATACTCATTGTAACTATATACTGGTACATGCTATTCTAATCTTTAGTATGATAATCTTTGCATGGCATGGTGACATCAGCCATGTCTGGGCTCAGTTTGACATGTGCAATTCTTTTAGAATACAGTAAAATTAATTATATTGATATTATGTATTGATGATAAAGCAAGCGCCAGTAAATGACCAATGATGTTGCTAATGACATTGTTTTGTTTGTAATTTACAGGAGTCTGATTTGCTTTGGTGTAGTACGTTCGTTGAAGGCTGCGCAGTCATGCGGCTAGAACAGAGTGAGTTTCATAAAAAAATATTGTGGACTTACCCACTTATGCCATAGAATAAAATTCAGTGTTGTATTTCCAACCTATTTCTTTAGTTGGCATCTTTACACTTCAGAAACTGTCTATCTGTTGTCAGAAGCTACTAACATCCACGGTTAAAATACTTCATTACATTCTACAATGACTGTTTTCTACAGCCAGACCTTGATAATACAGACACTGTCATTCTTAAGTTATCTTGACTGAAGTGTCTGACTGTGGAAAAACCCTAATTAGTGATTGCCGTGGATTTTATATTTAAAATGAGGAGATTTTATATGAATGACATACCAGGCAGGCTCCTAACACTATATAACACAATCAGCTGAGGTACATTTTAACAAGTAGAACTGTGGCTGTAACTTTTTTTGTGTAACTGGTAAAATTAAGCAGGAGTCCTTTAGGTGTTCAACTTGATTTATCTTCAGAGACATAGCCGTGGCTTTGTGAAACCTATATCTGGAGACTTGTATGCAATCCGATGTATATGCTTGAATGAGCATTACTGTTTTATTTTGTGCTTCAGAGCCGCAGTCTCAGTTTGAGTGCGTGAATGCGAGTCATGGTGTAAGAAATTCGCTGGACAACAGCTTCACAGATTTGAGTCAGCTGGCAAACAGCACTGATCTCTACAGCCAGAGGAGAATATCGTACGATACATCTCCGAAAGAGCTCCAGCTCAGAATCCTCTCGTCTGTCGACAATGAGGTTATTATCAGGCTTGTTTGCTTTGTGTGTGTTTGTTTTATTTATGAGTCATTTCAGTGAAATCCTAGGCCACATCTGGATGGTGGTTGCCAGTGTTGGTTGACAGTGCTCCTAAGTAGATCATCTTGAAAGGGTGCTATATAAATTAAATACTTGAATGACTAAAATGTAATTTGTAATATTAAAGTATTGTGTAGATTTTTAATAGCAGTGATAACAGTAATGTGGAATGAGCCTATAGTATCTTCTTTTGAAATTGACTTTAACCCTTTAATGCCAATATGGTAGTAAATGGTATGGGAATTCCTATACCCTCCGGCATTAAAGGGTTAAATGAGAACGTAGAAGGTGCTTTAGAGAACACGTATGTGGTTCTTCACTGTTACTACAATGACATTAGATATTCGTTCTGTCTGATGATTTTAGGATCCCGATCCATCTGTATCATGTGTCAAAACGAAAGCTGAAAACTCAAAGGCCAATTATGACAAACGAGTGAGAGGGATTTTGGATGATGATTTGAAGAAAATGAAAAAAGACGGCAACAGACAAATATCTACTGAAGCAAAGGATCGGTTGAACCTAAGTTTAAATCTTGAGAATGGCGATGCGAAATATGATTTCATCTCACGCACCGACAAACAAATCAAGCAATCATCTAGTGTAATTGCAAGCACAGAAAAAATAAATATGAAGGTGAAAGACTTGATAAAGACGGAAATTAAAAAGAGTGAAGTAATGAAAATTAAAAAGAACGAAATGGAAATGAGGAATTTGGAAAAGAAGGAAATGGAAAAGAAGAGGAAAGAGATGGAAAAGGATGTTGACGAAACATTTCTTAAATGGCGTGTGACTGTTGAAGGTAAAGACGATGATCAAGATGAGAAGGGTTCTTTAGAAATAAAAAATTCACAAAAGGATGTGTTATCTGTAATGGTGTTGGAGAAACACGAGAGTTGTAGAAAGGCTGATGAAAAGGAGAATAGTGAAGAGAAATATTCTGATGATACAGTTGATAAGGAGATAACGGATATCATTGAAAAATGGGAAGATGAGAAAGTTGAGAAAATGGACAAATGCACGGAGAAAATTGGTCAAATTTTGATCAGCCAAAATGAAAAAACCAGAAAAGAGGAACTTTCTCCACAAGTGGGAGAGTTTGAAGGAATTGTGGAGATTAGTTGTGGAGAGGAAAGTGAGTTGGCACAACGAAATGAAATCAAAACTGTGGAAGAAATCTTGATGACTGGTAGAGTTGGTTGTCCAGTGAAACTTGAAGAGAACTTAAGCATAGGTAAAGCCGCTTTATATAAACCCAGCAGGGAAGAAATCTCTGTAACAGGTATTGTTGATTATCCAGTCACCACTGAAGACAGATCGGATGTAGGTACAGCTGTTCTGTATGTTGAACCCAGTAAGAAAATTCTCAGGTCAGTGGAAGGCAATTGTTATAGAACTAATGGCCGTGAAGAAATGGATGAATCGAAGCTGAACAGGCCGAGATGTAGTCCCGTGGAAACGACAGGTGAAGGCAGCAGCATTTTATGCTTTAGTTACTGTGGATTCTTTGAGACTGTGAGTCACTTCCAGATGAACCACAACACTCTTAATCCGTCAAACATTTCCTGGATAAACGTATCTTCTCATACGTACAAGGAGTGGTCAAGGAATCCAGGTAAATAGACTTTGTCATTAGATTTATTGTTATTACTTCTTTGTGCTTAGCGGATGTTGTTCAACTCTTGAGCTGAGATTGCTGTTAATATCATGTGAGTGATGGCACAGATATGGATCAATTGTAGACATTTGTATTTTTATTATTGCTTTGTGTTTTTGTGCACTGTAACTTTTTTAGTAGAGTGCAAAAATTTGGCAAGTGGTTAGCATTATAGACTGTGAGAACCAAGAGCTGCGTACGGTTTCAACCTGTATGCAGGGTTCTAGGACTACTGATCACAGGTCAACTGATCTAGGGACTACTGGTCTAGGGACTACTGATCAGAGGACTACTGATCAGAGGCAACTGATCAAGGTACTATTGATCACAGTCCGAGTTGTGTAAGAACGAACACAATTAGGCCTACTGAAATCAGAGAACAATTTAATAGATCGAAACTCAATACCGGAATTGGTTTACTCAGTGTTAATACTGTCGAAAATTAGTTATTAGCAAACGATTTCATAATAATAAACAATACTAAATTTACGACTGGTAGAACACAAAGTAACATACATCGAAGTCCATTGTATAACTCGAAAAACTTGATTATGCGCTCAACAAAGAAATTGTTGTATAATTTGTAGGGGCGTGGGGAGTTTAAATTAGCATTTCTTGGCAAACAAATCGGACCCCAAGATGTCGTTTGATGATTCGTTCGATGTTCTATGTGCGATGTATAATTTGTGATCAATAGTACCTTGATCAGTTGCCTCTGACCAGTAGTCCCTTGATCAGTAGTTCCTAGATCAGTAGTCCCTAGATCAGTTGACCTGTGATCAGTAGTCCGCATACCGTATGCAGAGATGCTATGAGGCATCTGCTGTACAACGTTGAATTTGGCTGAAAAGTGAGTGCATTGACTGCACCCTGGATAAGATCAGGCAACAAGAGAGATATCTAGCTATTGGACCTTATAAATGTCAAGACTAAGATTGACTGACACTTTTGTCGTGTAGCTGCACCCAAGAGCTGTCATGGAGACTGCTCTTTACAATCATCATCATCATCATCATCATCATTGTCTTCATTGGCATGATGATTACTAGTCTACCAGTGTTTATCTCATATTGTAAGCTTTATTTTAAATGTGAATCCTATGGGAAGAATAGTTCAAGTGACCAGGGGGCTACCAAAGCTCTTTCTTTGTAGCAGTAATTTTTTAATTATTGCCATATAGCTATGTTGATATTATTTTGAATTGCAGTTGTTGCAAATATTGAGAACTGTTTTTTTTAAAAAGGTTAAAGTTGTTTGTAAGCAGTTGCTTTATATGTGCTGTGTATTAGTTTTTTTCTTTCTTCTTCTGCTATGTAGATAAAGGGCTGTGTGGCATGGGACATGGCGATGACAGAAATAGATCTGGTTCTCGTTCTCCAAGGGAAGGTTCCGGATTGCTTGGATCACTTGGCGGAAAGAGTGTTGGTTATTCCAGACAGGTGAGAAGAAAGTCTTCTGCTCATCATTTCACTTCTGAGAGGTAATAAATATAATAAAACTTTTTCATTCAGAATTTCTTCCTGATGTCTCCTTCCTTTTTACTGAATATACGTTTCCCATGCGCTACTAATACTATGCAATCAATAGGTTGGACTCAACCTTTTCCTCTCATTACATTTAGTAATAGTGTGTAATTGCTGAACTGTCTGTTTTGTTTTGTTTTTGGGAGCTTTAAACTTGACTTGACTTGACTCAATTCAGCACTGCAGAGGTAGAAGAATTTGTGGGTTGTGAGGTTGGTGCTGACCAACATGCCAGCCTGTGGTGAAATTTAATCATAGTGCTTAATAATTTATATCAGAGTTTAATATCGGAATAACAGATGCTGCATTTGGGAGGGTCGAAGGATGTAGAATAACAACAAATGCATGATCATGAAGACTTGGATTGAACATCTTTATGATACCATAGCTTTGAGTACGCTGCTGTGCAGGTCTGAGACCTTGTAGATGATGGTAGCATCCAAGATAGGACTGTAAGCAGTGCCTCTGAGTAGTAATGTATATCTTGAAGGGGCGCTATATAAATTCTGATTGATTGTTTGATTGATTGATTGATTGATTGATTGATTGATTGATTGATTGATTGATTGATTGATTGATTGATCATAGGTGGCAGAAGAGAAAGACTTCTTGTTTCTTGGCAGCGTAAATGCTAAATAAATCTTAAGCGAGCAAACAGGAGAAGAGGATACAGAGTAGAGAAAGAGAAGACTAAAATGGATGGGGCACGGACAGTTAGGACACAATAGACAACCAAGTGATGATCTGGATCCCTGAGGTAAAACTGAAAAGGGAAGACTGTGGAAGAACTAGCCTGAAACTATCATGGACAGTATGATTTGCTTGGAGATGCCGTTGGAGACACGGCTGAAAGACTGGCATTGGGCATAGATTAATAATTATTGAAGAAGATACATTGCACTATGTACAGACCAGCATTGAAAGAAATAAGTGCTAAGGTTTAAAGATGCTGCTTCAAGATTCTTCTTTCTCAGTTGGTGCTTTAGTGTAGTTGATATTGTTTGCACAATTAGTGTATTTCTGGTATCTAATTTTGCAGTTTCTTGTCATTTACAGTGCAGTAGTGGAAGTGGTGGCAGTTTTGGAAGCGGAGGAGGTGGAGGAGGAGGGCGTGGTGGAGGTGATGACAATTGGGAAAACAAGAGGCATTTGGATTTCACAGGAGGCAGACAGAAAAGAAAGCAGGATAAGAAACTGAAGAAGAAGTGTCCTTTGGAGCATGGAATCCTCACAAAAGAGCAAATATTGTTTATAACTGGATGGGTTAGTATCTTGCTGCCTTATTAGGATGGCACTTGTGAATATATTTCTACACTAGACTAATAGATGTATGGTCAATATACATTAGTCGGGTATACAAATCAGTTTGACTGATTGGCATGAATTCTTCCTTAAATTGATTCTAGACAAACAGTTGTGCAGCTGTCATAGTGCTGCAGTATTGAAGTGAGTGAGATGAAAGAATGAATTGGTATAATGAACATTAATTGTATCTGATGTTTGTGTTATTCATTATTACTGGTATGCTTGATATCATTTCTTGCTTGATTTTTCTATAGTGTTTTAATTAAAATGTTCATTGAATGATGAAAATAATCGGTTTCTTCAGGAAATTCCATGTTCTTTTCTATGACCCTATATGGTTAGTAGCAGTCGTAAACAGGAAAGAATTCAGAAAGTGCAGACACAACTGAGTAGATTTTTCATGGTTTTGTTGTTGAGCAATTGACTCCAACATTAAAATACTGCACATATATTAAGACCACAGCAAATTCTGAATTTGAACATGATACTGTGCATTTTTTTGACCAAGTATACAGAATTACAGATTATTATGCTCTCTTTTTGGAGCCATAGCAAGAGCTATATTTAGACCCAGGGAGGTTATGTTATAATAAGTTTGTTTTTCTAGCTGCACTAAATCTGAGATCCATCTCAAAACTTTGTTATGTCAGAATATTGTGTTTATAATGAAGTCTGAATAATTGATTAGTTCTTAGTTTCTGGTGGTGTGATGTTGTGCTATGTTGATCTCATCCGTATTGCTTAAAATTGTTGCTGTTTTTGTTTAGCTACTCAACAGAAGCCATTCAGTTCCTGCGGCGTTGAATGAAATGCTGAAATGTCTCAGCATTTGTCTACAAAAAGCAGATGGTTCGATTGATGCGTGCGAAATATGTAACGCCCTTCTTTTGATGCTGAGGCACTCGAGTGCTTGTGCGGCTGAGGTGTGCCAGCTCTGCGATGGCATCGTTTCACTCTATGCCTCCGAGCGTCAGCCAAGTCTGCTGGACAGCATCACTGAAGAGTTGCTTCCTGCGGGAGGTAGCAACCCAGCAACAAGAGAGCAACTGAAGATGGTCTTGAGAAGCCAGTTTGCAGAGTTGTTATCATCTGAAGATGAGGAAACATCTGAAAGTAACAGTGACTGTACGTTTGTTGGTCAGTCAGGAGATCTGGTTGATTCTAACAAATGTCAATCCATCCAGGAGCAAGTGGATCAGGATGTGGTTCAAGGTATCTATTCATAGTCTCATAGTTTGTTCATCTGTCTCTTCTGAGCTATTCAATCTCGTAGCTTTTTGGTTCAGTGCTAAAAATGTTTTTTGTTCTGAAAATAATTTTTCACATGTGCATGGCATCTTTACAGATCTGCTTCTTGTTAGTGCAAATTTTTGAAACAATGAGTTTAAGATGACCTTTGTATGACAAAGATTTAAATTGATTATTTAATAATTAAAACGATGTTTGAGGCATTATGAAATCCTTAAATGTATACAGAAACGACTTCTGCTGATTCATTTTAATTCATTTTAAATTCATTTTTATTGCAAAGTGATGTAGGAAGTTCAGTGCTTTAGGAGTTTCAGATTACAGTACATGCTTGGTTAAATTTATTTAGTACTAAAAGCATGACAATGCTTAGAATTAAGAGTTTGTTATTGATTTTTTACTTATTACCAGTGGTCCAGTATACAATATTTTATCCTGAAATGTCTGTCGTCAGGTCCGCCAGTTGACTATGAAGAACGATTTAATACTGAATACACTCCATACAACATGAACTACCAAAGCATTCTTCCTCAAAATGAGTTGCGAAACATCTACAGTTTGCCAGTCGACGCACGCAATGCGCGCAGTGGTAGTGTCGTCTACGGCAGTAAAGAACTCGTCAGGGCTATGGTCGGCGGCTGGCAAGAAAGTGCGGAGCACCAGCGCTCATCAGACAACCGTCACAGGAAGCACCACAGCTTCATCTCAAATAGGGCGGGAGTCATCCTGCAAAGTCAGGTCAGAATCCTTACGCACTTGTTTTTTCATATAAAAAGATGTAGATAAATCTGAGATGTTTAACATTAAGTGTCAGACACTTGTAACTATTGTTCTGATCCTGTGAAGTTATATTGTGGGGTTTAATTTCATATCAGGTTACTTTTAGCTCTTTAACTGATCATTAAGAAATTCAAGGTTTGCCTGCACATTTCAATTATTTTTGAGTAAACATGCTGTGTCAAGGTTTTTAAGAAAGTTAGTTATAATTAGTGGTAATGATGTGATTTTTTTAAGGTGCCATGTGACTTAGTACTTACAATATTCTTCTTCGGAGAAGCATAGCAGCCCCTTAAATAAACCTGAAAGAGCCACATGTATGAAGTGTTAGCAACTTAGCTGACCTCAGTACATGAGTGGGTAACCAATCCTCTTCTTTACCATCTGATCTTTTGACCAGCAGTATATGGCCAGTATGCTCATTATAATTGATTTGGCATGAAGGTGGAGTTGAAATCTCAAAAGAAATTTATGTCATGAAGAGATTCGAATCCCAGACTTGTATGCTGAATTATGTTTATGGATATATGTTCCCAGCCAAATCATTGCTGTACTGTAATAGATTTATCTTTTCAGGCGGATAAATTGAGAATCCAGAACAACAATTATGAGCCAGAGGAGGAGTGGGCTTTGGTAATGGAACGCGCCCTTGGCACGGGTGTCAGTGGCAGTTGCTATGCTGGATGTGATTGTCAGACGGAATTCACATTCTGTGTTAAAAAGGTGAGACTTGTACTATCTGGCATGTAAATTAAATCTGATTAGAATTTATGTAAAATATTGTCCCTTTAAATGCTCTCCCTGGCATAAAGCTCACAGATTCCGACTGATAAAAAAAAATTGCCAGCGTTTTTTTAAAGAAGTTGTCGATGAACCATCCAACACCGCACCTCTTCTTTTGTATTTGATTCTAGATAACTTTGCGTTGTGTAGGGTGCACCTTCAGGTTACCTAGTGTATCCAGGGAATTATATATTTCATAAATTCATTCTGAGAATTTTATAACGCTCCTTCAAGGAAACTACTCAAGAAAGGTCCCCAGTCCAGCCATGACTAACAAAAGAAGATTTCAGTGATGTATATAACCCAGGTGGATTGGCCAGAGGTACTGAATGCAAGTTCAGTGGGGGTGTAGTATGTGCATGCACTGAAATATATATATATATATATATATATATAATTTACTTTTCTGTTTGTGATTGAGAGTTTCTCCATCGCTGCTACTGGAGCGTTTGTGATGTTATTTGTTAGATTCGTTACTGTATTTATTTGTTGAACGATAATAACGAAGGGCTAATTATGCTATTTTCCACTGGTGTTCATGGACCTCTGCATACAATACAATTGTACATGCATGCTTAGTATTGCATAATATTGTATTTACAGATCCCACTGCATAAGTTCTATGCTGATGAAATCCTGATTTGGCTGGAAATGGAGCATCCAGATATTGTTGAATTGTACGGTGTCATTGTGTATGACGGCTATGTGTACGTGATTCAGGAACTGATTACAGGTAGTGAACGAATACCTGTCTACTTTGAACTTTGTTTCAATCATTTTTTCAGCATTGTAAACATTTATTGTTTACACTGATTCTTACAATATGATAATTTATTTGCTTTTGATCCTCTGTAGTATAACTTGCTCAGAGTTACCATGACTCTTGTTTAAGAGATTTTTGTGTGCGTGTTTATTTGAAATGACTTCAGCTTTAAAGTCGGGACCCTGATCAAGTATGGCAATGAGCACTTTATTTACACTCTGTTTTTTGGCTATTCCTGTTGGTGAAAGCAAGGAGCTAGTCCCAGCGTTCTAACTACGATAACAGGATTGTGTAAAACTTTCTCTTCTAAATGGACAACTACACATTTTCTGTATGCATTACTTGCCTTAAAAACTCCAGATTATTAATTATTTTGTGGGGCATGCTGGCAATTAAATCCCTAGACTCTGAGTTGAAGAATAGTTGAAGGCGTAATGCATTACAGGGAACTGGCCATCACTCTACTCTTAAGCATTATGTGCTGTACAACATGAATAGCCAATTATACTGACAGTATTTGATATTTTTTTGTGTTAGGGCCAACACTGAAGGAACATATTTCTGAGAAAAAGTCGTTGAACTCGTTTGAGGCTCTCATTTACCTGCAGCATCTGTTGGAATTGCTTGTCTATCTCAGATGCAAGAATGTTATTCACAACGATATCAAAGGTGAGCTACATTTTTCTTTGTCTTTTCTGCTATTGTGTATAATTTTAAAATAGTAACAATCAATTGAAATCAAACCCATTTGTGGCGCCACACACCAAAACCAGCGTTAGGATGATTTTTCAAGATATTGAGTTTGATACATCATTTTAAAGACCTTGTCTCAGGCTTTAGAGTGACACAGAAATTATTGCTCTAGCTTTATTCTAACCGAAGATATAAGGGGGGGGGAAGTGATCCAATTAAACCAATTAATTAACCAATTTACTTAATTAGAACAAACTACTTTGCATATCAAGAGCATTAAACTAGCTCTAAAACTTGTGTTTAAAAAAAGTTAAATAATTTTTTTAAAAATATATTTTGATTAAATTCTGCACAAAATAAAAGATCACTAGTTTCCTAAATATCTCTGATGTGTAATTTCCGACTTTTAGCTTTTGAAGTATAAACATTTCATCTATTATAGGACTACTTATCATTATATGCTGTTTTGGTGAGACAGGTAAAGTGGCTACTTTTAAAAATTGAGTGTGTCTGCTTAGGTCACAATCATGTGACGTTATTATTCACTGTGAGTTTGAATTTTCAGCTGACAACATTTTGGTGCGTGAGCCAAGCAAGTCCACTCGTCTGGTCCTCATTGACTTTGGCCTTGCCAGCCGCTCATCCTACGTCCAGCCGGGAATTATCCCCGTAGGTGGTCAGACCCACTGGAGTCCGGAGAAGGCGGCCAGCGAAGGCTACAGCTTCCCAGCCGACCTGTGGGCAGGCGTGGCGGTTTTCGTGCACATGCTTAGTGGAGTGGAGCCATGGGTTGTACGTTTCAAACACACTGCACTCCTTCATTGTATTGTGAGTCATCAAATATACATGTCATCTGGCATCGTATTATCAGTGCAATGTGATGTTAGACATGAGACTACGTCGCTTAGGAACTTCTCTGGCCCTGCCCTCTTGTCTTTTAATTAATAATGGCGAACAGAATGCTTATCTTTTCAAATGTCTGAATATTTTCCATTCTCGCTGCAGCAATGATCTAGCAATGATCAATGATAGCACTGTTATGTTATGCTATGAAAAACTGTCAAAGCAATTGAGGCAACTCTGAACAGTAATCTTCATGCTACTTAACAAACAGACTTGCAAAATCTTGTGTCTATAAAACCAGGACAAGATATCGCATGAGATCTGCTCATATCAAAGACATAATTATGACTAACTATATAACCTTCTTATCTGCTATTGCATCGATATTCCAAGTCAGCAGGTATCTCAGTTTATAATAAACTCAATGGTCGTCGACACATCTTTTATTCTCAGACTTTATTGACTAAATTATACATCTTCTTGTACAGTGCTGTAATACTTGTAATGCAATTACATTTGTTGGTTGACCCTTCTTCCAACTCTTAGAAATGTGCACACATGACGATACGACAGACCACCAATGATGCAGAATCCTTTAATCGTAATTGGTCAACTGCTTTGGCTTCCTTTTGAATTTGCTGATCAGAAATAAGATTTTAAATCATTAAGCGTTGCGGCCTACATTCAAATACTAAATCGTGTCTTTTTAACTTCAGCTCCAAAATTGGCGATCTTTAGATATCTTTAGCTTAAAGTTATGATGCTGAATAATCATGGTTTGTTGTGCGTTCCATGTTGTTAGCCCCCCACCCCAACGTCTTGATCAACTAACAGTGTTCCAAACTGTTCCTCTCTGGCTTTTAAGCATGTGACTGTGTTACAGTTGACAACTGACAAAACTGACAAAGGATATGTTCACCTCAGAGATTAACTTTTCTGCACGAGTTGTGCAGATATTTTTCTGAAAGTAATGATAATAATGAAGATGCAAATATGGAATTTTAGATAAAGCAGCATTCTCCTCCTCTCCAGGATGTTCCAGACGGTCTTCCATCGCAAGTACATGGACTCATTCGCGAAGGATGGACTGTTGATCCATCGGTTCGACCATCAGCGTCCGACTTACTCAGGAATAATGCATTCAGATTACTTGGTATGAATTTATTCATCTTGATTTCTAAACTTAGTATCCAGCTTCAGCAAAGACATAAAGTCTCCAAGTAGTCTTGTCTGCGTATATCGTAATAGCTAACCTTCTGGATAATAGCTCTGTAATTGTAATTGCTGTCATAGTGTTTGTTATGATTTTTTTATTCTTCTAGCAGGTATAGTAAAGGAAAGTGAAGTAGTTGCTATGGTTTTAACACTCTGATGCAGAGAACAGAAGGTCAGCACGGGCGTGGGAGTCACGTCCGGCTGCCCTCCCAATCCCATGGTCTTTTATCCACCAGATGATGTTGATAAAAAGAGGAATATGATGCTGTGGGCGCTTTGTATGGCTGCAAAACGGTTAAATTCGACTCCTGTGATAACTTGAGATCATCCATTCATACTGTGACTTGTAGTCTTACTGTATTCATGTCAGTTTGAAATGATGATGAGTGAAGATTATTATGATTTAGTAGTTGTTTATAGCCATACTGTTAAAAGGTATATTGTTGAAGTTGAATGATCACTGAGTTGAGGTACATATACAACAATAGTGTTTCTTCGTTTCCCCAAACTGTGAAAGCTGTTAATTATTAAAAATGGGAATTATAAGATAATTTTTTTTATTCAGTTGAAAATATTTACAGTATAGTCAGAGTGATGACACGAAGAAACTGGTCTAACTCTAAGTGATGTTAAAAAATTTGAGAGTTGAAGAGAAATGATTTTTCGTCTTATTGATGGCATTGTTTTATTTACAGTATAGGCTTTTTGGCATATGAATATATATACATATATAATTATATATATATATATATATATATATATATAATATATATCTAATTATATATATATGAATACTCGTGAATATTCTTGTTTCAGATGCTGATCCACCCAAGGAGTTTTTTGTGAGTCATCTTTCTCTTGTGGAATCTCTTGACGTTGAATTGGCAAATGCTGATTCCATCCTGCAGGAATCTGAGACAGAGGAACTCATCAGCTTAGCACAGCAGCATCTGTCCTTGAGGCAACAGAGTCAGCAGCAATCGCCTGCTATGACTTCTTCATCTGGTTTCGCTGAGACGAGGCTTAATTCTTCCACCGGGTCTTTTCGTTCCAGTAGTGAAAGACCTCACAATGAATCAGGTGTGGAAAGACCAATAGTGGGAGCTTTTCCATCAGGCGATAGACATATGAGCATCTTACGCCAACTGCAAGTGATGCCACCTCTCGAAGAAAGTACATTTGAGGATAAATTTGAATCCTTCTTGAAACAGCTGGCCGCAGGGGAAGATCGAAAGAAGTATTTGCAATATGTAGACGACGAAGTTGACCTGAGTTTCTATGATGACCTGTCTGTTGGATTTCCACAGATAGCAGTGTTCTGTGTTGACAATCCGTCTGCACTCGATGACGCTGAAAAACTTACAGAACAGTCAAACACCTGTGTTAGCAAGACCATAGTGAAACCAACGGAACAAGTGTCTGGATCTGGACTACATCGAATCCGATTACACAGAGGAAGTTCAGTGAATGAAGCCATGGCATCAGTTGCTGATGCAACGACTCAACCATCCCCAAGCATTCCTACTGTGGTCGAAGAAGTGATGCTAAGCGATGACGAGGACGAAATTAGGTCCGTGCGGTCCCTGCAACTGCTTTCAAATTATGACCAGGATGTTGTTGACAAAACTCCTATACCTGCTTCAAGTTTGGACGTATTCCATAACAACAGCGTTGGTAAGAATTGACATGGTCCTTGTTATAGCAATGATCAGTCAGTCAGAACACATACTCCCTGATTTAGCGCATACTCCCTGACTTGACACATACTCCCTGACTTAAACACATACTTCCTGACTTAATACATACTCCCTCGCTTGAGCTCAATATCAAATTACAAAGCTGAAGCAATTAGTTTAAGGTATTGACAACAAGAGTGTATTGAAAATAATTGGAATCCAATGCTGCTCATTGCTTTAAATCTACTCTGCTGTCAGATGTAAAGTGAGTGTCATTGTAAATGAGATTGCTTCTGGTACTTGCACATGATGCATTTGTTTTATAGAACATATCTTATTGTTGCGCTTTTGACAATGTTTGTCGGTGTGTGCGTGTGTGTTGTTGTATATATATTTTTCTAGTTAAACTTAATGAAAATTAAGTTCAAATGTTAGTATATAGTAACAGCCATGTTTGATATGCTCTGCCATTGCCTGTACTATGGTAGTGTCAGTCCCAAGACTTTAAAAAGGGGAGGTGATGTCAATTGCCCTGGCAGCTGTATGATGTTACATACTGCTAATTCCAGGAGTTTCATTTCTTGTCGAAGTGGTCGTCTGTTTTTAGCGGTGGTCTGCTAATGTTTTTTTGTTGTCACTGGGAATTACATGGAGACTGCTGATTGTTTTCACTGTTCTGTTGCTCTTTCTGAAGGTACAACGTTACGAATGATGCTGATTGTTTTTACTGTTCTGTTACTCTTTTTGCTGAAGGTACAACGTTGTGAATGATGCTGATTGTTTTTACTGTTCTGTTACTCTAAATTCTGAAGGTACAACGTTGCGAATGATGCTGATTGTTTTTACTGTTCTGTTACTCTAAATTCTGAAGGTACAACGTTGCGAATGATGCTGATTGTTTTTACTGTTCTGTTACTCTAAATTCTGAAGGTACAACGTTGCGAATGATGCTGATTGTTTTTACTGTTCTGTTACTCTAAATTCTGAAGGTACAACGTTGCGAATGATGCTGATTGTTTTTACTGTTCTGTTACTCTTTCTGAAGGTACAACGTTGCGAATGATGCTGATTGTTTTTACTGTTCTGTTACTCTTTCTGAAGGTACAACGTTACGAATGATGCTCGACAATGAACAGGTCTACTGCATTCACCTGCATCCTGGAACTGAATGCAGTTGGTCAGAAGTTCTACGAATGGCAAGCATCGAAGTATGCATGCCATTCTTTTCTCTTCAATATATTATGCATGGTGTGATGTAATTTTAAATTTAAAAATAAGATAAATAATACTTAAGTTCTTCTCAGGCATGGCTTGTGTTAAACGATATCAGGGCTTTATTGTATTAAAAATAATATTGTATGGCAGGTCTTCTACTTATTAACCCTTTCCACATATTTTAGCCCTTCTAGACCTACCTAGCCAGACACTTCTTCATTTTCTGTTCATTCATCCCTTGAGAGTAAAATATTGTATCCTAGATAATTATCTGTGTCAGATTTTACGTTCTTAGATAGGTTCAAGGACTTTCATGTTCATTTCTTTAAAGCAATTACGTATCATGTACTAGGCCATCTTTAACATAATATTTGTCTGTCATCATCTGACGCTGTAGAAGATTAAAACTGGTCAGATTTTTACCGGCAGCATCACAGCACAACAGTTGGAGAAGGTCATTACATATATAAGTGCCAAATGTTGAGATAACAGCCATGCTCTACCATTGCCATTTGAGGACAGGACTATTATTTTAACGCCAACTGCTTTTGTCTTGTATTTGCAGATACATCGTCGTGGTGTGATTGCCTTCACAGCAGAAGTTGTTATGTCTGACCAGAGGGAGCCAGTTGACGTCTCTATGACAATACCATCAGTACCAGAAATTCTTGTCGACACTGTGCGGTTGAGTGCATTTCAAGACGGCTGGAACTGGAAAGTGGAAGACAGCAGAATCATTTACCATCCAAATTATCACGGACATTTCGGTCCAGAGTTTGATGATTAAAAGAATGGCTATGGTGTGGTGGTGGTAATGCATTTTGATGCATTGTTTTGTTTTCAATATAGCTTTGCATTATTCCGTTTGATGACTACGATATATTTATTTGTTTTAAGTAGCATAGAGGCTTTGCATCGCGACATTTATACGGAACTGCTTGAAATAAATACGTATAGCTTTAATGATTGTTGATTACACAGATCAATTTTATTTCTTTGACATTCTTTGCTATTTTATCCGTAAATGTATTGTGCATGTGCTATGATCATGTTTCAATTCCACTTTCTTTTGTAATATATAGATGGACCTAAAAGCCATTGTAGGGCACCCTGTGTGAAAATTCTGCACAAGATTTTAATGATTAGATTAGTGGTGATAGAATAAATGAACATTAATGTGTGGATGACCTTTCTTTATTTCATTTCAATCTTCTTATGATGAAAGTCAGCTCCATGATAGCGCTTGGGCAGTTTTATGACTGTGTTTTGCTTCACGTCCAAGTTTAACATTTTAAGAATTGTAGAAACTGATCCACTAGTAGGTTACATTGCAAGTTGCAACAGCATAACATTGTTGTAGGCATGGTTAGATAGCATGTAGCTGCATATGTAGTCATGATTATGGATATATGCAGTGTGATTTGTTTATATACCAGTAATTCAACAGTTAATATATTATAAATTGTATTCTTGATTAGCTATAATTCTGGATGAATATATTGTGTTAAAACAGTGTTAATTCAAATTTCAAAGGTTAGACTTGTATAAATTCTGTCTTCATACTTTGACAACAAACGGCATTTGTTTCCCAGTCACTTTTAATGGACTCTTGTTGTTAAAGATTTATTTCGGTTGCAGTGCAGAGTTGGACACCAAAAGATGTGCCTTTCTTTAATAAATTATAACCTTTCAGTTAATGAATTTGTGGAAATTTTATGAGTTTTTATACACTTTAACTTCTAAATACATTCATTTGTTCTGAACCATAGGTTTGCTTCATTGTGATAAATTCTGTGCAGAATAATTTGATCATACGAATTCAGAATTCTTATGTAGTTTGTTTATTAACTCTTTTCTTTTGTTGAGGTTAACTTTGTTGCATACCATTTATAAATAATATGGTACTTTGATACAGCTTCCAAAAAGCTAGTCCGATAGCTAGGATCTCTAAGATTTAAGATAGTCTGATTTGCATTTGTGGAAATTTGCTTTGTTGTAAACTGATTCGATAGATTCAGTAGATTCCTTCCAGTGATATTTTTAATTGCATTTGTTAGTGATAGTTATTGTACACCTATAATGTTATTGATAAAAAATGAACAACTTGTTTGTTTGAAGAAATTTGTTAAATTAATTCGACTGTCCATTTTTGGACTTTTGCCAATGCTTAATAAAAAAACTGCCAAGCTCAGCCACACAAGATTTTTATTGAGAGAAGCAAACGCTACCTCCTTTGCAATTGTTAAACAGACGGCAGCTATGGTTGGTGGTGGTTGAAGATGCATTGGAGTGCAAAATATAAGGTAGAGGAGGTTTTGCACAAGGTCTTTTGAAAAGTAGTTATCGGTTTCAGTTTGCAAGAGATGCACAGCTGGTGATGATCTGGTTGCAAGAATCAGATCGTTGGGTTAGTTCAAGCCTTCTGGTTCAATTCGACCACCACCAACTATTGTGGACCATGCCATCAGAAACGACCTACTTGAGCCCCACTTTCCTTTACTTGTAGTTCCCCGGAATTGCTTTAGAAGATGCTTACATACATGTGCCTTCTTTCTTTATTTGTATCTGGGCTGAAAACCGTTCTGAGTAGGTTCTTGAAGTACTCTTTCTTCAGTTGTGTCTGGGCTGAAAACTGCTCCAAGTAGGTTCTTGAAGTACTGTGCTAATGTAAGATTCTGCTCCTTCTCATCTTAGATGTGCCATGTTCTGCTCTTGCGTCAAATCGAAGATTGCGATCAGTCTCAAAGGATACTTTGTAATAAAAGAGGAAATCTACAAGTAGAAAACAATGCTTGAATTAATTGTAATCGTGAACTCTAAATTTCTGCAGCGCCTGTAAAAGCCAAGTCGCGGGAACCAGCTTATTCACAGGCGCTCAATCAAAACAAAATCGATAGGCAGGGGTCAAGATCTGGAGTCAGGTGAAGAGTTATGACAAGACGACTATGGAGGATGATGTTTAGAATTGAAATGGCATGGGAAATTAGATGATTTTCGTAGTGATGGTATCAGTTTTTTTCCAAAGAGGTGGGACAGCAATAGATATAGAACGATATGCAAACTTTAATGAAGAGGTGATGGAAGGGCTAAGCAGTGTTATGAAGGATGAGGAGTGGGTTGAACGGAGTGGCTGGATGGTGAACAACTGACGAAGATAGGAAGGCTGGGACTCCTGGGAGTATTGATAAAGTTCAAGTTCAAGTTCAAGTTTTTTTATTGATCCATCAACATACACGATATTATGATCACATAATATGATAGAAAAAGTGCATGTCAGCATGGCTTACACAGTAATGCAGTGCAGGAATTAAATAAGAAATTCAAATGACAGCCAGCAAATATATCAAGCTAAAAGCAATCATAGCAGAGGATGTCACGAAGTGTTTAGGAACAACAGGCCCACCAAAGGGACAAAGTCCCGCTAGGAGGGGGCCTATTTAGCTAGGTAGAAATAAGAAGATTTAAGATGACAGCTTACAGAACGATAGGTCTAGGAAACACAAGATATAGTAACAGCAATAGCTATGCTGTAGGAAACCAAAAAAATTGAAAACAACTTAACTAACTTAACTAACAATTTATAATACAAGCTCCAGTGTGTGTGCTCTTAAAGTACGCTTAAAACACGAAAAGCTATTAGAGGTACGGATGTTTATAGGTAGGTTGTTCCAAAGCAGTGGACCCTGAAACTTAATGGAAAGTTTACGGATGTTAGTTCTGGCGAGTATTAAATTATAATCCGGCTTGTTTCTAAGGCCATAATTAAATTCAGTAGGGGAAAAGTAAGATAAGAAAGCAGGTGGAAGGAGTTTGTTATGATACTTGTACATAAATTCACAAGTTTGGATAAAGTTGATTTGTGTGATGGTTAGTAGTTTAAGTGATAAGAACAATGGTTGAGTATGAGAGTTAAAGGGAGATTTAGTTATGATTCGTAGAGCCTTTTTTTGTGCAATTTGCAATTTACTTAAGTGAGAAGCATAAGTGGAAGTCCAAATGATATTACAATAGGTGAGATAAGGATAAACAAGAGTATAGTACAAGCTGGTCAGAATGTGAGAAGGTAGTAAGTAGGAAATTCGATTAATGATGCCAATGCTTTTGGTGATTTTCTTATTGATTTCATCAATATGGATATTCCATTTTAGGTGTTGGTCCATATGCACGCCTAGAAATTTAGATGTGGTAACTTGAGGAATAGTTATGCCATCAATGACTATATCATTAGTATGAGCGGGTATTGGCTTATTATTAGTTCTAAATAATATGAAATTGGTCTTGGAGAGATTAAGTGACAGCTTATTTGCTTTGAACCAGTTACTTGCAGCCTTTAATTCTTCATTAGCTAACTCAAATAATTGGTCGTAAGAGGCATGGGATAGGAAAACATTAGTATCATCAGCAAACAGGATATAGTGTAGTAGAGAGGAAGAGTTAGGCAAGTCATTTATATATATTATAAAAAGAAGGGGACCAAGAATGGAGCCCTGGGGAACTCCAAATCGGATGGGTAAGAAGTCAGATAGTGAGTTATTACATAAAACTTGTTGTTGGCGAGAAGTGAGATAGCTTGCAAACCAATTCAGAGCAGTACCCCTAACCCCATAATGTTTAAGTTTAGCCAGTAGTATCTTATGGTCGACCGTATCAAAGGCCTTTGCTAGGTCGAGGAAGATGCCTAATGAAAATTGTTTATTATCAATAGCAGCTGAAATTTTATCTTGAATATCAAGTAAGGACATAGAAGTTGAGTGAGCCGGTTGGAACCCATGTTGCAGAGGGTACAAGATATTCTTTTGTTTAATATAAGAGAATAATCGGTCATATAAAACTCTTTCATAAAATTTGGAGAAGAAGGGTAGTATGGAGATGGGTCTGTAATTAGAGACTTCAGATTTAGTGCCTTGTTTATATATTGGTAGTACCCTGGCCGTTTTGATTGCCATTGGTACTGTGCCTTTTCTTGTATTATAGGTGAGTGAAAGGACTTTAAATTCTATTTAACAGGTCTCTGCTGAATGAAATTTACAAGAACCAATTCATAGACCCTACTCAATTAACGTTCTTAAATCTAAACTTGAACTCGTTTCTTCTCCAAGAAGGATATCTTCAGAACTTCGATGATCGAAGAACGAAACTCATATTATGCATGGAAACAAAACACATCCTTATCAGGTTATTGATTACACCGGAAACGCACATGACAAGTTCAAGCTTTCGGTTTCATTTTCTAATTTTTCTTATCTGATCTTATCTTATCTTATCTGACCATTTATGAAGCGCTTCTTGCAGCAAGAGCCTTTCAGAAGCGCTCCCAGTGCGTTCAACCCCGAGAAAAAGGCAAGTTTTTAGACGAGAGAAAGACGAGGATACACTACCAGAGAGGATGGCTGAGCGAACTGATGGGGAATATAATAATCTTCGTTTATTAAAACCCGAGCGTCAAACGGCAATTGGACTTACCAAAAATGTGTGACTTAAAACACAGTACCCGTACCGTACTATATTTGTTCAGTACCACTATAAATTCATAAATGAGGCAAAGTGAAATATGATACTATCAAAATACTGGCGTCACATTCGATGAAGACAACATGTAGGCTACAGCTCGTATTGCGTACTGTTCTTCTAAAGCTGCTTCTGTTAAGTTCCGCGAATTCTAATACATTTAATTTTTCCAATGATTAGTCCTCTATGAACTACCGTAGAAACTCATAAGTATAATGGGGTAGTCTCATCACTTGAATGCTAACCGGTCACGGCCATCATAGCCATCTACGACTCGGTGCAGTAGCTGTTAAGTGGTTTTTGCCCTAGACTTAGCTTTGAAGTGGCACTTAAGAAATTTTAAGGTTATGGCTATTAACTTATTATTCTGCATTCTGTTACATCTGCCTTAGTAAAGCATTCTAAGTCGTCATTGCATGGTTAGCGTAATGGACTGTAAATTGGGCATTGAGATATGAAACATTTTCTGGAGTCAAGATCAGAAACTGAACCAATCAAAATATTGGTTAACATGATCAGTGTTGAGCATGAGAGTCAGCATCGAATGCAGTGTGGCTGGTATGAATGCACACCTTATTAGGAAATATTAGCTAGATTTGGGGTCTTTTCACTGCGACAGAAGAGCTGAAGTAATTCAATGATTCGGAAAATTCAATTATAGGCTTCAATAATTTAGAGTTTGTGACACCATCTGTAAATGCTGGGATTGAATCACTTTTTACTCTAAATTTTGAACATTACATGACTCATTTGCACTTCTATAGTTGGTTTTAACACACTTCTTTTCATTGTGATGAGGTTGCCTTGGCTTTTGGGATTTTTGTACCGGTATAAGTACATTTCTTCTAGGCCTACTTTGATAAAACCTACTTCTTAGCATATTGTTAAACCTAGGCAAAATACTAAAATATTACTTTTAAAAGTAACAAGTATTTCTTGTGCATTTTCTCTGTTGTATGAAAAATTCAAACATTCTTTTGTTGCATTGAATTTTCTTTACAGAATCTGTTGGATGTCAGGAAATGATGTCATGCGAATGGCATTCGGCTCCCATTTTTGTTTATGGAACACTTAAGCAAGGGCAACCTAATCACTACATATTCACTAACCAAGGAAGCAACTCCTACACATTTCTTGGAAATGCTGTGACCGTGGACAAGTGGCCTCTAGTGATTGATACTCCATATAACATACCGTTTTTGCTCAACTCTCGGGGAATTGGAAATGTAAGTACTTTGTAGCATATTTATTCGCTTTGTATTTACATATAGGTGCTGACCTTTCTGTACAAATATCTTGTATTTTACAGGGTTTGTTATAACCTAATGACTGGTCTGTTCTAGACTTCAAATCCAGAGGTTGGATATTAAAGCTCAGCCGCACCAAAAAGATATATTTCTAAATTTTGTTTCATTGGGTCATGTCGGACTCTTCGTAGGTTCCATAAAGTCATTTCGAAATGTTGTGTAATTTACAGAAGATCAAAATAATATCACAGCCTTAAACATTATCAAGTAATTGAAATAACCAGGGTAATATAATTTTAGTTACTTTGCAGGACATATGAATTTGTATATAAAAAGTGCACATCAATGCTGGCTTACTCAAGCATGGTGTGCATTGAATTTGGGCTACTCCTATGGCTGGAACTAGAGAATGTTCTTGATTGAGTGTAGTCTCTCCGAGTATTGGTATTTGTGAAAATGTCATCCCCACTTCGTTCCTCTAATGCAGCGGTTCTCAACCTTTTTAGTGCGGCGACCCCTTAGTGACATTCTGAAAGTTGTGACGACCCCAGCAACAAAATTGATTGAGTTACCCTTCCTTCACGGCATTTATTTTGTTACCATTGTCCATTGTTATATATTTTCACTTCATAATTTTAAAACTGCTTACAAGTGGCAGTAAGATTGTGTGAGGCTTCTTTTCTTGCGATTATGATAGCAACCTATTCGTCGGTGTGAAGTTGAAGTTTCACAAATCTATTCAGCAGAGGGATGGTTTGTTTTTTCCACTA
The DNA here is from genome assembly GCA_945859605.1 of Lumbricus rubellus. Taxonomy (NCBI): domain Eukaryota; kingdom Metazoa; phylum Annelida; class Clitellata; order Crassiclitellata; family Lumbricidae; genus Lumbricus; species Lumbricus rubellus. The sequence continues at coordinate 48,503,633 of OX243811.1, read as the reverse complement.
TCGAATTATACTTAAAATTTTCATATTGCAATGGTGGCATTTTAAGCTGCCATTTTAGCAAAATTGCTCATCATTTCAGTGCTGAGAGTCGTGGTTGAAGACTTCAAAATTGTCCAACCATTATTTTAAAAATTTAATTTCCACACAGCAGTGGTTGCATTTAAAGTTGCCATCTCAACAGAATTTCTCATAATTTCAGTGCTGAAAGATAAGGCTCAAGACTTTAGTAAATGCTCCCTCCCTATTATTTACATTCTTGGAACTTCCCCACTCTAATGGCTGCACTTTAGGCTGTCAGCTCAATAAAATTGCTAAGTTTTTAATGCTGTTAGTCATGGTTCAAGACCTACGAGTGTCGCCTCCCAATGGCTTGCAATTATTTGGATCTGCACATAAACTGCAACATTTCAAACTGTCATCTTAACTAAATTACTAGTGCTTAGAGACGTGGTTTAGGTTTTTAATAAATAATCCCTCCCGCTTGTTTACATTTTTTATTTGCAGATGTAATGATAGCATTCTAAGCTGGCATCTTTAATTTACAAATTATTTATTAAGGATAAACAGCGGGCTGAGCGGGCAACACTGTAGAATGTTCACGAAATATTTATGACAAAATTATTGGGGATATAAGCAGCTCGGTCCACATTCTTTGAGCAAACCGGATATTGTTTCATTTTTTAAGAATGGTAGAAGTGGAATTTACACTTGAGGACTAGTAATTATGGCAAAAATGAAATTAGTTGGTGCAAATGAAATTAGTTGGTGCAATTTAAAGAGTGAATCATAGCAGAAGTATTAAGTAAAAAATTATTTTAAATTGCTATGATGTAGTAGATAGGCCTATATCTTTGAAATTTCTAGTACATCTTTTACAAATTTTGAAAAGTCCAGGCGACCCCTGGCAAATCGTCAGGCGACCCCCGTGGGGGTCGCGACCCATAGGTTGAGAACCGCTGCTCTAATGCGCTTGATCTCTTGGTTCTTCGCACTAGAAATGTTATGGCTAGGTCTTCATCATTTGCTTCAATTGGACCTTGTCTTTGGAATATGCTTTCTTAGTTTCTCCTTCTGTTCACTCTGCAATTCTTTCTGTCAGTCTTTCTTCTTCCTTCACTCTTCTCAAAAGATGCTTGTTCTCAAAGGGCCTTGCGCAGTGCGCACTGGGAGCACTTCTGAACGGTTCCCCCTATCAGAAGCACTTTACAAATGCAAAAATAAAATACAATGTAATACGGTTGTTTAGAAGCTTCACTTGTAATTGTATCAGCAATTATGCGACACAGCTTCAGAGAGGACAAATTATAATTATTTGCATCAGTCTAATTGATGTCGAAGTTCGTAAACAACAGCTTTAATTAAATTTCTTTAACCAGGATAAGTTGTCCACAAGTTTATTGTTTGAACAATTGAGTGCATGCTATTTCCTATGTCCCAAATTTTATGATAATTGATGTGGTTAAAATATTGCATCCAGAGTGTGACATATACTGAAGCATGTATTAGATTTTCTGAAAAATTAAAGGCTAGGTTTTCTTCTAAGTATGTCACTAATGACAATGCTTTGATTTTTAGAGGGTCACTGGAGAGGTGTACAGAGTTAATGGCAGACTCCTAAAGTTACTAGATAAACTGGAAGGTCATCCAGATTACTACACTCGTACAGTCATACCAGTTGAAGTTATTAAGACAACATCTGATACTTCAAAGACAGCTTCTTGCGTCGATCATAATGCTGCCAACACAGCATCGGAAATTATCGAGTGTGAAGTTTACCTACTTCCCAATTTCAATAAGGATATGTTGAAATTGAATTGCCTGGACTGCTACATTGAAAAACCTGATAAAATGTATATGCCAGGAAAAGCACGACCAGTTGGTGCTCCATCTGGGGAGTCTTTTGTGAAAGATGTATAGAATGACTGCTGACTAATCATAGTTAACGCACATGATTTGCACGCTAAATATTTTGGACGATTAATCTCAATTAAATTTTAATTACATGCCAAGTTTTGGTTAGGAAATTTACCATGTACATTGTAATGGTAGAGGTACTGCAGAAAGTGGATGAATCTCTGTTAAACTTGCTTTTCTGTTCATAAAACATTGATAAATTGGAGTTTCATGCTGAAGCACTGAGCAATGGCGAGTGAAAGACTTGCCTAAGGTCCCTACACTGCAGCTTGAGGTGGATTCGAACCTGCAACCCTTCGGCTGCAGGGCAATGAACATACCCAATACACTACTGCACCCCACCATGTATAATATACATGTTGCAATGTGAAAAGGTGTACGAAAATGTCATCTTGTAATGATCTTTGTGCTAAAAATCTCATTTAGACATGTGTTATCTTGTAACTGCATATGTAATTGTAGAACTATACTTAAATTGAATATAAGTAAATTTACTGTTTGTACCATATACAGGTATTACAGGACTTTGTTGATTATTTAGGTTTTTATCAAAGTTTATTTTGGGAAAATTCTGTATTCAGTGTCCAAGACTTGAGCAAGGTCAAGATGTGTAGCTCAAACAAACAAAACACTTAAATGTAATGTAAGGGCATGCACCACAATATTAAATAGAACTAATATGCTGTGGCTGAATTTTGTGCTATCAAAATGTGAAGTAAGTCTTATACAATGTGAAGTTTCAGCTAAGCTTACTATGTAAAAATAATGTAAAAACTTGTAATTACCTTTATGCTTGAAATTTCCTTTGAACATCTGTAATCTTGTTCATTCATTCATTCATTCATTCATAAATTTATATAGCACCCTTTCAAGGGGACTACTCAAAGACACTTATTGTTTCAGATAGTAATCACATGAGCAAGATTGAGATGTTTAGCTCAACAAGGGACTTGTTAAGTTTCCAGGCTTGTAGTTTAGAAGGAGATAGACTTTAGTTGTATCCAAGCATTCTGCTGTGTGAAGTTGAATTTACTTTTTTTGTTGAAATGGAATCTCTCAGCTCAATTATTGTAAATTTGTTGAACATGTCAGGTTATTGCTTGCATGAAAGTTCTCTGATTGTCTTTTCCTTGTGGATGTCTGCAGTTAAAATGATCAGATTTTTCAATTTTCAAAAACATGCGGCTTGCTGGTTATCTGTTATCTAAAATTTGCATTTTCACACTTGTGAAACTGCCTGTGTAGGGCCTGCAAGTGTGATAATGCAAATATAATATAAAATGTGTGTGTGTGTGTGTGTTCATATTAAAACTTAATCAGTTACAATAGAGATGAATAATAAAGGTGTATGGTAAATAAGAGTTAACCAGAAGTTATCGTCTGCAAAGTAGCCTAGGTATAATAGTTAGTGTCATCTTTATCAGGGAGTTTAACTAGTGTGGACTGGGGCACAGGTCATAAGGGCAAAGAATTATGGGAGGGAACAACTTCCCCAGAATGTGTAAATCTGTTAATGACAGCTTTTTCCAGTCGCCCATCAACACCTCAAACAATTACTCAAAAACACCCTTCATTAGGTAACAAGGTTCAGCCACTGCATTTTTGCAAAGAAGCGCTCAAGTTTACTTCGGTCACTGGCATATGCAAGACCCACCACGTAGAAAAACAGCATAAAGAGTTCACAATATATATAACCGTGACTCTAGGTACACTATGAAGCACCACCTGAGGAAGGATCTAAGGAGTCCAAGGGCATGGTGTATGGGTGCATGTGGCAAGAAGCTGTTCAATGTAACGAGTAATTGTAATTGAGCATTTATATAGCGCCGCTCACAGATTATTAGCCAGGAGATCCCTGCGTATGGTAACTTCCAGCACAACCATGGAGTTAACCCTCGTCATGTCTAGGGTAGGAGGGATAGACTTATACTCGACCGATGTGTGAATACCATCTCCCTTGACTGATGCATTTTATTTAACTCTTTCCCGCCGGATCGGGTCGCGGGTGACCCGATAAACCCAATAGGTATCGGAACAATTCAGGCGGGAATGAGTTAAGATTATTCCAAAAGACCCATACAGAGATAGTGGTTGTTATCTCTCATTTATGTCTCTTTCTGTAAGAAGTGCACTTTCTTTATAAGCTGAGTTGCCATTTTGTGATTTGAGTCTTGGCCAGTATTTGAAAAGTTGCCACATTGTGATACAAATTCATACAATTGAATGTAATCCACGCTCAGACTTGAAATGTGAATAGTGTTCTATTGGCACAGGATATTCTGGCTCTTGCATTTGTTGAAGTTAGGCTTTTGGTTCATTTTAGGCCTTTGTAATAAATAGGGCCAGTATGAAGGGGGACACTTTTACGGTTGAGTGAGTATTTGTATTATGATCTGATCAAATAAAGTCACCATACAGATTCAGTTATTATATATGGTTGTGTTGAACTTTTCCTGCTAGCCATTGAGTTGAATTGGAATATGCATTTTGGACTAAAATTCTACATACTGGCCTGATCATCATAATTATGGAATGGTTTTTGTTGCGCTACTAGTTGATGCCCTTTCTGCATCAGGCATGGGCACTATAAAATCTGTTAATTAATAGTAATGATAATTCTAATAATTATAGATGGAGAAAACAACCAGAATAATAATATGGACCTGTGTGAGCTACTTGAATGACAGACTGGAGTGAACTGAAGGACAAGCAGAATCCAGTTCCTGTGTTTTGCCAGCACTTGCAAAGAATGATTTTCATTTTTTAGCCTGAAGAAAAATGGTAACCTGAGAAGAAACACGATCCGGAGTCATGCTGCCATTGTGATAATATATTTTAATGGTTATGTGCTATCGCAATACATGCTATTCAGTTTCACTGGTGTTTATGTCTCGTTTAGTTTTTCTTGCATCTGTATGAACAAGATTATGGGATCTACAATGAATACGCAATCACTCTCATTGTTAACTGGCACACAACACGCTCACATGATCACATACCACCAAGCATACAGTCATGGATACACAAACACCCACACACAGCAGTGAACGCATGTAGCGGATGAAGCATACAGTAGTTGAAATTTGATAATAGTTATTGATGCCCAGGATCCATTCAGCTAGACTGGCTAACATGAACACAGCATATAAAAATGGACGCCAGTTTTAATTTTGAAAGTGGCGTTGGTATTTGTTTACCAACCAATAATGAATGGAAACTGAATGGATGTCAGGTGATGAAGTCTCCTACAGATGGTCACCAATCCACATACTAACCTGGTTTGATGTGTCTTAAATGCACTGCACTGGCTAGCTTCATATTAACAAGATCAAGCAGCCACACATCAGCTGTATGGCACGTAATGCCATTCAATTTTTTCAACATGATGAAAGGTGTTTGAGGATTTACATACTGTAGCTTTTGTGTGCTGTAGCCAAACTCATGCACTGTGACTTTTGGTCTTGACGTTGATTTTTTGCTGCAATGTTGACATGGCTCGAGGTGTATACATGTATCTTTCATCTACACGTTTCACTTTTCCACGAATCTTCTACTACGCACTGTTGGTTGTGCTGTTCTATCTGTGTCTGCCTGTCTAAACAGCTTATGTGTTTTGAAGCCTGCATACCAGCTCATAATTAATTCATATACATGTATGTATATATCCCATATACCATAGTTCATCGTATATAGTGGTGTATGTGTGTGTGTGTGCCTGCATAAAGCAGGTTAGGCTGTGTGTGTCTATTGAAATACTAACGGTACTGTGAAGCAGCTTTCTTTCAGGCTGTGTGGACCTGAGGAGTAAAAGCAACAATAGAGGCTATAATATGTAGCCTTCACTAGAAAAGGTGGCCACAGTCTTTCATTGAACCTGGCTGCAGGTGGACTACCTATGTAACTGCAGCATACTACTCTGTTTGGGTAAGAATTCTATTCTTCACTGCTGTGGTGTACTTCAAAGAATAAGAATGATTTAACAGCTTTCATAGTTGCCACGTTCTTGATATCTGTTCTTATTAATATGTGAAAGGAATTAATTTGGTTTCACACATTGCGATTAATTATTCAACCAGCAGGAAGCGCATAAATTATGACTAATATAATCAGTGGAAGGATTGAGTAAACATTTGAGTGGCATGATCATTTGGAAAAAGAAACTGGAATTAAGTTGGAATATCATAAATGCTCTAAAGTGAACAAAGAATCATTAAGAAACAACTGGTCTGATTGACTTCACATTGACTGCTGGTATTAAACTTTTATGTTCTATTACTCATGTCTTTGGTAGAAATATAGATTTCATAACACTGTTGCCTGTGTCTCAGTGCGATTAAGATGTCTACTTTTCTTCCATGCCTAAAGGTGCAAGAGATCAAGATTTAGGAGCTGTAAGCACTTCAACCATTTCTTACAGTGTTTGCTATTGCTTTCAGGAAATCAGGTTGAAATTAAAAATTGTAATGTTAATGTGCATTTGGAATTAATTTACAGTTTTAATCGATGAATTTATGCACAGTTGTGATTATCTTCTTGAGGTTTTAAGGGCAATGGGTCGTAAGTTAAACCTGAGTCATCTGACGGAGGAGGAGTGCGAGCAGATACTCAAGGTCATTCAGAAGGATTTCGACATACGACAAGTGGAGAAGGAGCGATTGGCGTTAGTATGCAATTAATCCTTATCTCCCTTTATAGCATGCTATCTCTTCATTCAGTTCCTTCTCTACCTTTAAAGTCTGTTAACTGTTAACAGGTTTTGATGTGCCAAGATCTAATGCAGAAGGCTTTAATTGATGCACTAACAAAAGGCATAATTATGTTTAACAATTTTTCAGATAATCTGTCAGCCAAGTAACCCAAGTATGATATCCTATGGACCAGTTGGACCTATGGTATCAAAGTGCTGGCAACATAAAGAGAATGAGTTATGCAACCTCATCTGATAAGTTGAAATATTTTAAAACAGTGTTGCTATTGGTGCAAACTATGCAGGCTTTGTATAGTTACGGGTCAGTGGTTAAAGTGGTTGGGGTGAGCAGAACGCTGAATGGGTGAGCAGTGGGAAATGCTGAATAAGAATGCATGTGTTTCCAGGGTTCCATGCATGGTGAGCTGTGGGAATGCAAACAAAGAATTTCGAAAGCAGTGGGAAAGCTGTTCCCACACGTTCCCACTCGCTTAAATTCTGAGTAGGACAGTGTTGATGTACAGTTACTGGATATTGGTACTTACTATTCCTTGTGTTTCTGGTATTTGAGCTCCCCACAAAGCTTAGTTTATTTTGTCATTTTATGTTTTATGTATGTGAAATGTCTCTGTGTTTGGTAAGGACATCAATCAAAGACATTGAGCGATTGTGGACAGATTGGCTGATTAATTTGCATAAAATTATTCAAACTTTTTCAACACTTTTATCTCATGCACCTAGCCTCATGAATGGATGTTTATCAGAAATTATAAAAATAAGAACTGAGTATAATTTTATTCCTCGGGGCTTTCGTGCTGAGTAGTTTGTTCTGTAAGAGGTTCTCAATATATTTCAACTCTCATCATACAATGTTAATTAAGTTAGCTGATTATGATGATAATGGTGGTGGTGGTGGTGGTGGTGGTGGTGGTGGTGGTGGTGGTGGTGGTGGTGGTGGATGAGGAGGAGGACAACCATGAAGACAATAACGATCATGGAATTTAAACCTGGAATAAGATTTGAATTTGCAAGTGAGCTGCAATTACTGAACAAACAATGTAGCTTGGCATTCACTGTACTGCAGTTTGCAATACATATTAAGAAACCTTAGCAAAATTATGAATGGAATTATACAGGTAGGAATGTTGAGTTGACCAAGAATGTATGTAAGTTTAAGATTGAAAAATTCCATGAAATTATAAGTCATATTGGTGCCATGTTTACCACAGGCTGGCTCTGTGACACCTCTGAACTAAACCATTATAGGTGCTGCCAGAATGCAGTGCTCACCAATATGAAGATATTTAGTCCATATTAAATCGAGTCATAGATCAAGAATGACATACATGTAATGCGTTCTATGTATTACATAGTACTCAACAATGTCAGGCATACAATATTTTGGCCACATAACTGTTTCTGAATGCTGTGTACATAAATGCAGAACATACAATGTGTTGCTCACTTCTGATGATCTGTGTCCCATTAACTTTGCTGTACTGGATGAATAAGACTGATGAGTGAAAGTGACTTATTATTTCTACATGCGTTTGAGTATTTAGAATCTGAATCACATCTATAAAGCATTCTGTGGTCCACAATGTTTCTGGGCATATTGCTGAGATATTGCTGCTGAAATAGTATCGTCTATCCATGACAACTTAGAAAGTCAGCAGGAATTTAGACTTAGAAATGGCTTTCATCTAATATAAAGACAGGACTCACATTGTCATTACAATTTTATGCTGCTCATATTGAATATTTGGTCTCTTAGGGTACAGGCCTGAAAAGATTGCATTCGCCAAAGGTGTTGATTGTTACTAGTATATAGGTGGATGACTGTATGTTTGATCTGGTCTAGTGACTGAATAAGCTTTTCTGTATCATTCTTTTACATTATTTTGTGGGAGGCAGTATGTGTACACTTGGCTTTAGGCAGTTGTCTGGCAATTGGCCAAGACCAGCCAAGCATGTCTAGCCAATTGTGTCTCATGCGTGGCTAATGTTACCAAATTCCAATCTAAGATTGAATAACAAAAAATTTCCATTCTGGCATGATTCTCATATTTCTGCATTTTCCCACTCTTTTTGGAAGACTAAATGGCGCAATTTGCCATGCTATAGTGCTGCTAGAGTAGTGTTGTTTCTGTCATAGAATTAAAGAACTCTATTGCTGAGTATAAACTACGTATAGTTTGAATAATAATATTACTCTTCTGAAACGATTTAGCTCATGTATCTAACTCCTGTAGTGCAATGCTGCATAGTGGCTGCTGGTACACAAAAAGTAAAAGAATCAATTGTTAGAAGGTTATGTGACAGTGATGTCACTGATTCGGTTGGGTGCGCCACTGGTTACTTTTTCTGAAGTGGATACTTTATAAATGTCAGATTGCATATTGTTATTACTAATATTATTAAATAAATAAATAAATTTGTAACATGCGCAAGTCACACGAAAATGTTAATTTGAGTTTCAAATTATATTGAGCAACAACTGAAAATGCTCACTGATCCAATGAGTTTTAACTCCTGGAGGCCATGTTTTTGTACTCTGGTGCCCAGAAGACTTCTAGTTGAGTATGCATTAGTTTTTGGCAACAACAATATCGACTTTAAGTATTGTAATTACTCATTTATTGCAATGCAATGTGCGAAATATACTCTTAACAGTTCAGTTTTAAATTGGACACTGTGGGGAGCCGTTTCATATGCTCTGATTTACTGTGGCTCTAATTCTGCAGATGACTATGTGTTTATCGAAGCGAATTGTCAGCATAGAGGGCTGAAGCCCAGTTGTACTTACAGTAGGCCTAAATGTATCAGCATAATGACATACAAGTTACAAGTAGCAGTGGTCTGATTAATTTGCTAACTCTGCCGGTGGGTTTCCAAGCTTAAAAACATAATGTGTTCAAATTTTTTAAGTTGCTGTTGTGTGCATATCAATAAAATCCAGTTTACTGATGAATTAAGGAACATTTTGTTGGCTGAATATAAATAAATGATGGAATATGAATTGCAGTGACAGTAAAAGGACACCAAAATAATAAAAATGAACTTAGTTCGTAATCTGTTCATTTTGAGCTAGCAACATAATAACAGTAACTTCAATTCATTAAAAATTTGCATTGGTTTATTTCAATCAGGATTATTCACTCCTAATAATATATGATTTTATGTCAGGATTGTATTGAATTATACCATGTTGAAATTCTGTCAGATTAAGGATGAATTCTAATTTCTTTGCAGTGGTTCAGTTACGGCGCCGCCGTATTCAGTTGAAGATTAGAATAAAACTCACTATTTTCTGAATATAGTAAAAAGTTCAGTTTAATTCTTGCTTTAAAAATATGATTAAACTACAAGTAAATTTCTCATCTTGACTACTTCTCTTTATTGAATTTATGGGTAAGAAAGTAAATTTCTCATTTTGTCTAGCTCTCTTTATTGATTTTGTGGGTAAGAAAACAGCTATATAGGCTATACATGTATTTGTAATTCAAGCCTTATGATATGCTACCAGTCAGAGCCGTTTTAACGCCTAGGCACGCGAGGCACGTGCCTAGGGCCCCGCGCAACAGGGGGGCCCGCGGCGACCCAAACATACTACATCGCATAAGAAATTAGCAACATGTTATACGAAAACTTAACTTTATTTTGCACTTATAGCATAAAGATTCCTGTGCTAGCTGTGTCAGCAGTATTGTATAGGCCTACTACTATAGGCCTATTAATAAATGTAGCAAAATGACACACGCACATAGAAGGCTTGAATGCAAAACTCTATATCTGAGACTGAAAGTCGTGAAGATTAGGCAAAAATCGGGCTACGTTCAGTGTTTAATCTAGGCATCTTCCTGGAGGAGCTCCACATAGAAGTGACTACTCTTACATTTGGTAAAATAACAATAGTTTTTAGTTGCTGTTTACATTATTCTAATACTCGAGCTCTAATAATATAGGCTGCCATGATATTATTTTACTATTATGTGATAATAACAATAAAATCTACCAATAAGCCTATAATAATGATAGCCTACTAGGCCCCCTATTTATCATAATAATAATGTGTAGAGTTTACTGCTAATATTTGTACAAAGACTACTTTTGTACAACTAACGCTTAGTAAAAAAAATAGCATCATTAGTCTACAACATGTCTTCCCGATTTTGGTAGTTCTTACATGGCTTGTGTACGGTAACACTTGTAACAATTCTGGTAGGTCTAACTGTGTCCTGATCAGCAATGTAGGACCTTTTTGAGCAACCATTAGGCCCTACATTGTGGAAACTGCATGATAAAGAAACTATTATAATTGTAAGAATATTTATTGAAATCTTAGACTGTTCAGGTCAGCCTTGCAATAGTTGAGGAATTTTACAAAAATGGCAGCTTAAAATGCTGCCTTTGCAATGTAAAAATTCAAAAATTTATGGGGGAGGGTTACATTCCCTCTTCTTGCCCCTCCCCACTTGGCGCTACGCATCTCAGCGACCGACCGGCAAATACTTGCTCTCCGTCCTCCAGAAACCTTGATTTCCCGCAGAAGAGGGGGACTAGATGAGACGCATATAGTTTCGTTTAGAATTAGGCCTAGTGTTTGTGCCTAGGGCCACAAAATGCCTTAAAACGGCCCTGCTACCAGTGTCTGTACTGGGAGTTCTAAGAGTAGTGAAGCATACAATTCAATATGACAATGTTTAGTCTTGGTGGAATTCATTAAGCAAATAGGTCCGTCCGTCCGTTGCATCAGAGCACCTACATTTGATAAGCATTAGACATGTGTGCCTAATATTCCTGAATATCTACTACATGTTATAGAAGCATTTGCAGAGTTACAGTTGTTTCATTCAATTGACCTAAATTTGCCTTTTAAAACCCTTTGAATTGCATGCTCAACATGGCGAGAAAAGGCATAAAAAATAAAATACTCCTGTTAAAACATTAACCAGTTTAGGCCTTGTCTATAAATAGGTTGATATTGACTCACCAAATTGACAAATTATTATATATGATTCTGCATTTCGTGAGGCTTATCTTGTTGGCTAGATCTTTTGTCCTATAATATGTACACATGTGCCATTCTCACAGTTCTAATTTCTACAAAGTAGAAGTGTGTTTGCATTTTGAAAACTACACTACTGATTGATTTAATTCATTTGGAAATACGGATCACTGAGGAAAAGACAGAATCAATTATTCCTTGGATAATTTAACTAATTTGGGAATTTAAAATGAGAAATTGGTTAGCATTGATAAAAGTTGGGAAGAGAAAAGATCCAGTTTGTTTGCTGTCTGTGACCAAAGTAGATCAGCAGACAGACATCAGGTAGGCCTATTTAATTATTTGGCTTCCATAGAAAAGGTGTTTCATGCAGTACCCACTGGCAACCGACAGGGACCTGCTTTGAACTACCCTTATGGCAGCCCTCTGACTGGATTTAGCACTTATGAATAAGCTGGTGCCTGCACTTCGGTTTCAAGTGGTGCTCCAAAAGTTTTGAGTTTACGATTTCGATTATGAACATGCAGATATAGGCTACACATGTATGATAGCTTTGCAGCATCAGATTTGTTTGTATGTGCACTTGTTATAGCGCCCCTTCAAGCTCTCTCTACTCAGAGGCGCTCCCGATGCAGAGCGGACACTGCATCGGAGTTTCACGCCGAAGCGCTGAGCAATTGTGAGTGAAGGACTTGCCCAAGGTCCTTACGCGGGTAGGTGGATTCGAACCTCGGACCTTCCGGCTCCAAGGCAACGACGCCACCACTAGACCACCGCGCCCCAGATGTAATCAGAGGTCTATGTTTTCACATTATAAATAACTGATCATTGACTAGTATCATTTCTGATGATTTCATAGCAATTTATCTTCTAACTTAGGCATGTTTTATGCTTCGGAATGTTGGATATAATATTTTTATTTGTAATTGGTTTTTTCAGTTCTATCGAAGCAAAAGTTCAGGAGGAAGATGCACGTATCAAAATCTTGGCAACACGCCAAGACTTCAACGAGAAATATTGTCTGATATGTTTCAAAAAGTTCCTCTTCTTTTTTACTCCAAAGACTCGCTGTTCGTTCTGCAAACATTACCTCTGCAAGAACTGCATCTTTTTCGACATCCAACTGAAAGCAGAGATCTGCCTTGTTTGTCACAAATATCAGTAAGAATAGTTTACGTAATTAATATTAATTAGTTGATGTAGAAACAGATGAGGAATTCACTAAAGGAATTGAATGCCTGGTTTCAGAGTATGCAATGATATTAACTGGACTTACATTGCTTTATTTGGGAGACTACTGAGAGGTGCTTTATAAATGTCTTGTTACATCACACTTTTTAAATGTCTTGTTACATTACATTTTATAAATGTCTTGTTACATCACACTTTTTAAATGTCTTGTTACAATGCATTTTATAAATGTCCTGTTACATTGCATTGCACAAAGTTTTTTCTATGGCTGTGCAGTATGCACTGTGCAGGACTGCAGGTATATATGTTTCACTGTGTTAAGATGTATGTATATACACCAGAATTCAGTTATGCAAGTCGTAAAATAAAGAATATACTTGCTTATGTACTTATTTAATACAGTATAATGCTATAAAGTGACTGTCATTATTAAATGAAGATGTTGCTAATGTGACATTGAATTCCAGTATGTGTCAACTGTCAAATTTCTTGATTTAAAATGCCTGAAGGAAGAGATAATCCAGTCCATTCTTTTCATTAAGACAAAGCAAATGGATCCTTTTGTCCTTGGCTGGGTTTCTGGGATTCTTATAGCTGAAAGAGTAACTTAGTAATTTTATAATTACTTTATGCATAATAGTTTGCACTTTTACTTTTAATAGCTCTGATGAAATTAATTTATGTGTCGAAACATTACCATGTTAGTGAGTTCCTTCAACAATCGAACTCTTGGTTCTACAAGAAGATTGGGACCAAATTCAAGAGATTCGGAAGTGCCAAGATTGTCAGATCGCTGTACAAAAGAAGAACAGACTGTATGTTGAACAGATGCTAATATTTCAAATTATCAAAGGAAATTTTGCGAATATAATTGCAGTAAAACGCGTTAACTTGCACACTGGCAGTTTTTTCATAGCTGGATGTACCAACTAAATGAATATTAAGAGACTATGTAAGGCATCTTACCATTAGCTGAGGTTGAAAAGATGTCAGCCTGTCTCAAGAGCTTAACAGTACTATAAAATTTGACAGATTTTTAGATTTCGAGCCTTCGTTTAAGGCTTAACAAGAGGACCAAGAAAGTTTCTGTAACAATTAAGCATGTTTTGGAGTAGGTTGCCTGTAATGGATAGTAAAAATATTACCATTAAGCTTACACCACACTGCAGCATTGATTTCTCTGATCATCCAATGATAGCTATCTAATAATAGATATGGTAAGCAATAGTTTATGAATTCAATGATTGTAGGTGCTTGTTGAACACATAGAAATATCTTTTAAGTATGGTTCTGTGATATGATGAATTAAATTTACGAGTTGTAAGCACCACGACAGCGTTCAACCATAATAAGCATGGCAAAATAGCTAATAAATTAATCTTAATTTCTAGAAATTAGTATTTTGTTAATTTGTCTGGGATCATTTCAGCTGATGCAGAAAGTGATTCGGGGTATCATCCCTCTATTCGGGAAAATGGCTGTCTTTCGGAATCAATGGTCAAGCGTTCACGACCAAATCTTAGCAAGGTCTTTGAAAGTGATGAAATAAAAGACGGTGAAGGTATTTACATTCTCAAGGAACAGCTTTAACTTTAACTTGCTATTTTATTTTTTGCATTTTTGTCTGTTTCTGGATTTCCCTTGTGACTTTCAGCCTTGCCTAGGAAAGTGCTGTTTCTTGTGATCTTAAAAGCATGGTTATATGTTGCATATAATAAGTTTAGTAACATGTGAAACATTGTGAAATTGAGTAAATGATTGTATCATGTTGTACATCACAACGTTTAAATACTATCTGTAAAATTGTGACTATGAATTGCTCCGGATGTTTTCCTACGCTTGAACATTTTGCTTATTTTAGCGAGAGAGGAAGACGAGCCTGTCCGAACATTGTCACACTACAGGCACAAGTTAGAAGCCGTTGAAAGACAAATCCGGAAGCAGTTCATTGAAACCAAAGGAGACCGACACACTGGTCAAAGTTCTGGCGGTTGTGAGTCATTTCATTCATTCAGTCATTCATTAAATGAATTTGTACAGTGCCTCTTCGAATGGACTACCTCAGAGGTTCAAAGGATTAAGTAAGGCAAGGCTTTGTCACAAGTTGAGGACTCCTTTATCTGGCTGACAACCTCAACAAAAATTCTGAAAGAGCAAGCAAGAGGACAACCTTTCCTGTTTTGTCCTTCTAAAGCAAGGAGTTTTCAACTTCCCTTAGGACACTGAAGTTCAAATTAATCCTGACAACATGTGTAGGTCTTTAGCAGGTAGGCGCCTAGTGGTGTAGCAATGGACATTTGAACAGTTAATTGTATTATTTTCAGATCATAGAAGCTGTTTAGTCGTAATTTTTGCAATTGGTGAACTGCATTTTCAGTCTTAAACATTTGTTTTGTGAATATGTGATTTCATTTGATTTGGTAGATGATGAGTTGATGAAGCAGCAAGCATTTAACATTGCTCTTCTCCTGTCAGCCATGACGAATGAACTGACATCACATTTGAATGGTATGGGCTACTAATAATGATGATAACAACCAAAAACAATAATAATAATAACGATGTAACATTGTTCTTTTAGTATTGTTATGATTATTATCTCAGGTACATAATTAGGATTCTGGATAATTAAATCACAACTTTCTTTTACATTAAATATTTATGTTCTGAGATAATCTTATTATGTAGAAGGCAAAGAACGAGAATAGGATTTGCAGAAGAGAGTAGGCCTAAAAGGCATGCTGCTCAGAGATTCCAAGAGGTGCACAGAGTCCATTGGATGAGTCATATTCATATTATAAAATTTTGCTATATACTGTTTTTATTCTGATAGGAATTTATTGCAATTATAATAATCAGCCAAGGGCTATAGAGTAGTTTCTGTAGTTAAAGGATGATGTAATGTCCTCAATCTAACCATTGATGCCTCTGAATAGAACGTAATGTTTGTTTTCTTATAGAAACTGCTGACAAAAATGAGCAGAGTAAATTCCATGAGAATGACCTTGGAGAAAATGCAACAAAGGAAGCCATTTCGAAATGTGTTCTCGAACAATGCATCAGCCATATCTACGAGTCATCGTTACCTGCAGATGCTGATGTTAGTTCATAACTTAGTCTTGTAATGCTGCTGCTAGGATCCTCTGACGTGAGAATTATGTAAAAGCATCTGATTCATTGCATTTTGTTCACTTCAATAACATGTTAATATTTAATATCTATGTTTTATAAGTATTGTTTTTCAAAGCCAAACCCTGTTAAAACAATTCAAGACTATGAGATTTTTTCATCTATGATCATTCATATAACTCAACCAGTTGTCTCATTTCCTGCAGATAATTTTACAATCTTGGTTTTCAGTTGGTGACACTATATATGAAGGGTTAGCTACGTTGCTTCACTCCTCTTCTGTGGTTTTACCATTTAAACTGCTTCATACATTTCATATGTTGTAGAAATATTGTTTTTAAACGCCAAAGCCTGGACCTCAAGCCACCTTTCTGTTTCTAGCATTTATTTCTAAAGTAGCTTCTTTTTTCTTCTGATTAACTGAATTTATTTTTTATTCTTTAGGATGATGATCATCCATTTGAAATCGATCCAGACGATCAAACTCTTCGAAGTTACATCGAGCGACTATCAGCTGCCATTGTCACAAAGGTATTGTTCTTACTTATTGTGTTGTATCTAGGAGAAATCAGCTCATCTGGCAGATGAGAGTGATAAGCTGTTGTTTATTATATTTACCTGTAGTTGGTAAAACTGATAATGAAGACAATGGCATTGTAAAACAGCAATGAAATCATTCTGATTAATTATTATAGTCCTTAGTTTGATATATCTAGCAGTGACTCTGTTGATCAGTTGCTGATGCTTGTTCTTATGATCTTACTTTATGTAGAGATGGCAGTGTGATAGGGATGCCATGTGCTGCTAAATTTCAAACGTTAACCATGGTTCAATACCTTGCTCATTTATTTCTGTTTCTGCAATATAGTTTTCTTGCTATTTGATATTCAGTTGTAAATATTCAGTGATATGCACAAGAAACTTATAATAGTATCGTCTTTGGAAACCATATTCAGAATCACCCATAACAAGGTTGTGCTAGAACAAGTTTATTTTGCATTGGAAATTAATTGTGGGATTCATGTTTCTGACCACATCATATCAGTATTCGTGTTTTATGAATTGTGTTTAATAACGAGTGTGCATGCAGAAGAAGTCTATAAAACATTGCTAATTTTGTAAATGTAACTATTGGTAATTCCTTGTTGTGAACATCAATCCAAACCGTTAACAGCTGAAATGTATTTTGCAGATTAACGTCGATTTGCAGTCATCAGAAGAGAAAGTTTTCCAGCGTGAGGAAGAAGAGGTTTGCAAGGAATTGCTTAAGCTGTCTAATCGAGCACGAATGTCGCAGATTGGAAAGCACTTATCCGACTCTGAGCTGGAGGACCTACATGTGACAACCGACAGTATGTCAGACATTGATGGAAGAGAATGGCAAAGCAGAAGTCAAACTGACACTTTGTCAGCAAGTTCATCGCTCAGAAGACCAGTCAATCAAAGAGGTAAGTCATCAACACTTCTTGTAGAATTTTTTAGAAATTTGCTCAGATTTCAGTCTGATCACGTGAAGGATCCATCTGGTGACGTAGTGATGTACCTTCCCAGTTCTCCAGCATCTCAATAATCCTATCATAAAATACATAAACAACTTCTATTGAGACATAATTACCATTATTAATAATTCTAGATTTTCAATGCTTCCTTCCAATTTGGTATTTTAGATTTTGATGACAGTGAATACGATGTTGACGAGAACTCCATCTTTGCATTTGCATCACGAAAGAAAGGCTTGGTCACGCTGCCTGGTCTTCACACTTCAAGTCCTGCAAAGTCAGCCGACGTTGACCTTGAACTTACAACTCATGCTGGTTCATCGTCCGAAGATCCATGGACGTTGTCTGAAAGGGGACCAGTAGCAATGATGAGCAATCGCATTCCAATTGCGCCGTATGATGACTACGGAAAAAAGAAATGTGGACCAGCAGAAGCCGATGGAGACCTGAAAATATTTTTTCCTAAACGACATTCCATCGATGGTCCACTGATTGACAGCATGTAAGAACTTAGTTCTTTGATCATTCTAAAAGCAAAATTAGTCTTATATGATTACGCTTATTTATAACTAATAGACTGTTGCATAATTGTGATGATATAGTAGTAACTCAACATGATATCTTATCTGCACAAGATGTTGGCTTTTGTAAAACGTTGGTATTTTTAAAGTAATCTTTGGTAAATAAACATCAACTTTACTTAGAATATTTGATGCAAAATAACGTACAAAGAAAATGTATAAAGAATCATATTAATTATATTTAATCATTATATTATTTTAAAATTCATTCAACCGTAATCACTTGTGTTCATCATTATTTTTTTTAAAGATTTGCTTTAACAGATTAACAAAATATATTATTTAAAAAAAATTATTTTAAACAAATTGTCAAGAATTGTGCACTGAGACAATATGCAGTAAATATAGAGAATTATGAGAAAATGAAAAGAATTCTGTAATAAATAGACTTTCTTGTTTAAATATTCTTTCTCTCCTAGGAGTGTTTATGAACTACCAGAGTTCTCAGACGGCAGTCTTGGCTCCCCTTTCGACGAATCCCATTTAGACGTTGAGGTCTCCATGACGAAGCAGCCTCCACTGAGCCAATCCAGGCGTTCTAGAAGCCCAGTGGAGGAGCATGTGGAGGTTTCAGCAGGCAGAATGCCAGAGGAAGATACAGAAGTGCCTGCAGACGTAAGACCGCTGAAGCACTTGAAGGTTCCTGCAAGTGGAACCCAAGAAAAACCTGCGGAGGTTTCTTCAGACAGCGACTTCGAGTGTTCATCTGAACCTCGGTTTGTTACTCTTCCTCAAGACGTTGCTGTGAATTGTGGTGAAGCTTTCACGTGCTGCTGCAAAGTAAATGGTGCCAAACCCATTGGTAAGCTCTAAACTAAACATAATGAGTATCTGCAATACAGTGTAACATATTTATATATCTTTGAATTTTTGTGCTTTAATTTTATCATAATCATGGGCGTCCGCAGGAATTTTTCTAGGGGGGCGCAAACGTTTAAATAATTGTTACATGGTCTAAATTTAATGGGTGACTGTTTGAATTTACATATTACCACGAGAGAATAATATAGCCTACCTATACGTTATGCGCCCAAAGAACGATAAATAGGTTCAACTTGTAGAACGAATCAATAATCACATTGAAAATCGCGTTGTAACAATCACAACCAAATAATCTAAATTTATGTGCAACTATGCGAAAAATCCAGGGGGGCGCACTTGCACCCCCTTGCGCCCTGCTGCGGACGCCCATGATCATAATTTTACAAACTGATAGCTACAAGCAGATACCTGTGTGAAATATATAAATTTGGTTGTAATATGTAATAATTTATGTGTCGACTACAACACTCTTATTCTTGATTACAGAGCAACCAGTGTATATTAGTGCATTTCTGTAAGGTCATCTCATTAGCTGAAGATGTTAAGGAAATGGTGAACAAATGAACCAAACCAGTTCAGGTGTACTGTTTATTGTTGATATTCAAAGTGTTGTACGTGTAATTACAAAAGTGTGCATAATTTTTATGTATGATACTTAGCCAAACACAGATTTCTTTAAAAAGCACCATATATACTCTAAACTTGAATTAAGAGGTGATCTGCGAAAGATTAGTGCATCTTCAAAGCGTTGGCTGATGTGTTTTGCCAGACATGTTCTGGTATCGAGATGCAGACGAGCTTATTCAACTGGGATCTGACGAACGATTCACGCTGTCACACAAGGGCAGCGTCTATGAAATCCATCTATCCAACTGTCAGTTGTCCGATGCTGGACTTTATATCTGCATTGCGGTCAATCAACATGGCTCATGTCAACACAGATTCTCTGTCACAGTTCAAGGTATATTATATGTGCTTGCAACAGCATAGCTTCTAGCAAACCAGTTTCATCTCCTAATCCCAAGTGGTGCTTAGATTGCACAGTGAGCATTATAAATTCAATAAAGTTTGTGAGTATTAAAAATATTTTTGAATCTTAAAGCAACTTAAGTCATAGACATAGGTTTTGTGCCTTGGTAGAAGAGTACAAAATACAATTTATTTTGCAAATGATAAACCTGATTTAGATCTAGCGCATAGATTCAGAGATTGAATTATGTTCGTTGTTCAAGCATTGTAAACTTAAACAAATTCAGGAAAATATTGCATACATTTGCACTTCTGAATGTGTTTGTGATCTTAAAAATGGAATACATTGTACACCACGTTCGAGGTTGTTTCTACCAACTGCGACGAATCAAAGCCATCCGCAGATTCGTCCCAACCTCAACGGCCGTCATATTAGTCAACAGCTTCATCGTCTCCAGGGTTGACTACTGCAACAGCGTACTGGCGGGTCTTCCGGCTTGTCAGCTGGAGCGGATCCAGTCGGTGCTCAACTCCGCTGCACGCATTATATACGGTTGCACACCATCCGATCATTTGACTGACCTGCTGCGTGACAACCTGCACTGGCTGCGAGTCCCCCAGCGTATTCAATACAAGCTCTGCCTAATTACATACAAGTCATTACACAACCTCATGCCTGAATACATCGCCGATTTCTGCATTCCAATCGCAGACAATAGGTTACGATCGTCGGCGAGGGGCCTGCTGCATGTACCAAGGTCAACCACGAGGTTTGGTGAAAGCTCGTTCTCTGTGTCGGGACCAACTGCATGGAACAGTCTTCCTGACTACGTGAAGATGGCACCATCTGTGGAGACATTTAAATCCAGTCTCAAAACTTACCTATTCAAACAATCGTATATTTAATTGACAGTAGGCTAACATGTTATCCTGTGTACAGCGCCCTTTCCTTCAGCCTCGGCTGAGCTACGGCGCTATATAAATCGTCTTATTATTATTATTATTATTAAAGTTAATGCTGTCTGGTAGGAAACTGAGCAGACGTCTGTTTACATAATTTTATTTGATGCAATTACCTAATTTTAGATGAGAAAACCTGTGAGCAAAAGATTTTGGGTTCATATGCTACTGATGCTATGTCCTATGAAAATAGCAATTACCACATAGGCTTAACGCCAACTAAGACAAATGGATTGAAATCTGATGAAAAAAATAACTCGAAAAAGTTACTCAAAAATGATAAAAGATTTGAACAAGATGATGAAAAGGAAAGCAACAATTTGACAAGTGATGCATCTTCTTCTGCCACTTGGAGGAAAGAATTAACAACTGGTATTCAGTCTCATGGTCAAGAAAGTAAACAATCAAGGGACATAACAGAGCATCTCATGGTAAATACTATAATATAAATAGCTATTATTTTTTAACTGGTTAGTATTTTGTATTGTATTCTGTCTGGTTAAACTTACATGTGAATTTCATAAAACAATTAAACATTGGAACTAAAAAACAATTTTTCTGAAAATTGATCATGCAATAATACTAATAAATAGTGCACTTCTGTGGTGCTAGTGTCTTTACAGAATACAATATTACTGAACTTATAGTGCATCAAAACAAAAAAGTGACAGTCACTCAGGTCCCAAAATCTCAGTGTGTGAGTAATAAGTAACAACAATTCACTGATAATATCAAGGACCTATGCCTGCATCTGGCACATAAACAATTTACAGCTAAGTGTCATTTTGTAACTTAATAAAAGTACTGCAAAACTGGTAAAATATAACTCTGATACAAGTTTAAGAATTTTCATTGTTTGCTGGCTGAAACTATTAAAACTTTTACCGACGGTTAAGCACAGTATCACATTACTTTTACTTTGTTACCGATCTACAATGCGTATTGTCAGAAAAATTTAACAGATATGGACCAGAAAATATAAAAGCTCATTTACCTACAACCGTTTAGACAGTTGGTGACTACTTTACTGAACGGTGGTAAGTGGTGACTTGCAAATAACACTGTTGCGATGCCTTGTATTGGTATTTGTTTACTGATAATAATTCCAACGGGCCAGCTGTTATTTGTTTACAACAGGGCTCACAAAACCTTGATAACAGATCAACATTTGCTGAAAAATTGCCAGTTTCTGACGTGGAATCTTCGGATGATTTAAGTATAGCACATGAAGACAAAATTGCAGCTTCTGCAATAATAGCCTTTGACGTTTCAAACAAAGCAAACGACAACAAAGTCAAAGTCATTGAAGTTGATAGGAGCACAGAAGATGGGAAGGAAGCCACTGATACAGAAGAAGAAAGAAATGAATTACTTGGTTTCAACATTAGTGAAAATAAATCAATGAAAGATGATATCAGAGACATTTTTGCCAGAAGTGATGACGAAAGCACAGCTGATGACAATACAAAACTCTTATCATATGAAGATTATCTATATGAAACTGATATCAGAACTACATCTTTTAAAGGCTCCGAAGTGACTGGAATACGAAACATGGCAGAAAGTGACAAAAATGAAAACAGTAGTTTCTCTTACAGAGACCTTAAGAAATCAAATGAGGGTATTGGCAAAACCACTTTTTTAGACAGTATCACAGATAACAGAATACTGACAATGGAGAATGAAGAGCATCATCTATATCATGGTGATAGTAAAAGATCAAGCAAGGATGATATCACAACTTCTTCTGGCACAGTCTTAAATCGAACAATAGATGATGATGATGACACAACACAGGAAGAAGACAGCATACAAGAACATCACCTTTCTTACAGTAATCCTGACAATGAGCCAAATATCAGATCTTTTTATGAGAGATTTACTGATGAATCTATTTCCAATGAAGAAAAAAGTCCTATAACAGATGAAATTAACCAATACCCTACTCACAGAGACCACAGAACTTCAGATGAAAGTGAGACCAGAACAGATACCGAGACAATGAATGAAAGCAAAGCAAGTGAGGAAGAAAAAGCTGACACAAAGGAACACTCCATATCTTCTGAATTTCATGAGGTTTCAAGCAAAAGTGAAGAACTTTCAAGTGCAATATCCATACCAAGTCACTTAACTTCTGCAGACAGTGAGATTAAAGAAATCGCAGGTAACTCTGAAAATGAATGGAAGGCAAAGATCAGCTACACAGATGAAAGCAGCACCAAAGGAGATCAGAGTTCACATGTAGTTGATTGCAGCCCACAGAATGTCGACTACAGACGGTACAGTCGTGAATATGATATTTCAAACAGACGTGCGTTGTTTGAGCAAAAAGATAAGTCTGCCATGATGGAAAGTAGAATTGCAGCAAGTCCAGTCTACTTAGCAAGGAGAAGTCAATCTTCTTCCAGTGAATCAGAGGTTTTTACACCACATGCAAGCAGCTTTGTCAATGCCACCGGTGTTAACCTATCATCCTCCCCTGAGACAATGCAGAGGTCAAAGAAAAATGAGCTGGATGAAATAACTCTTCCTTCAGTTAAGCTGCTGAGGTTAAAGTTCAGTGCACCTCCAGATACGTCTTCAGCAG
The DNA here is from genome assembly GCA_945859605.1 of Lumbricus rubellus. Lineage (NCBI taxonomy): Eukaryota > Metazoa > Annelida > Clitellata > Crassiclitellata > Lumbricidae > Lumbricus > Lumbricus rubellus. The sequence goes on along the minus strand of OX243811.1, from coordinate 48,480,286 downwards.
ACGCTTCAATTCAACGGGTATGTGTCAAGTCCCTCATGTATTAGTCCTTCGCATTAGGGGTTCTAAATTTTTTTCTTTTAACATCCTGTGTATTATTTAAAACATCTACCAAAATAAATCATCCTCAACCATTGCCTCAACTTACACTGTCACTGGTCTTGTTTTCTGAACCCATTGAGTAATTAGACTAAGTGCTAAGAAATGTTTGCTGTGTGTTTTCTGCCTAATACTCGTTAAAAGTTTAAACCTTGTCAGCTTGTTAAAAAAGAATAAACTAGAATAAACAGAGTCCCATCCAACCGCCCTTTGGCTGACAACTTTGGCCAAGATTCTTAATTTAATCTTCTCATCTCCTCATAGTAGACTGTTCAAGGCCCTGTTGAACAACCATCTTACAGTTTTGAGCATAGTGTGACCTGCAACTATTTACGTTTACTGTTGTGTTTGAAGAAACGACAATCACAGACAAAGTTGGAGACTGAACCCAGATGGAAGTCAGCTGAACACACTGAGAAGCAGGACACACCTCCACATTTTCCCGTTTCCGTAGTTCCCCTTCAGCGAGCGCCAATCAACTCGCGCAGCAGCTCTCGACCTGCATCACGTACTGACATCACGGACGTATCTTCACATTTGAAATCGGAGACAAAGTTCGAGCAAGAGGTGATCATTCGTCCAAACGTCATCAGATCGAGTCGGACCGATAGCGAAGAACAGCGGCAACCAGAACGTGATGGATATCTTCAGCCACAGAGTGTGGCAGATCGAGTAGTGATTCGGCCATTTTATCAACGCGATGATCAATCAACAACGAGTGAAGCGGAAAAGAGAGAATCAAATTATCAGAACAGATGACAAACCAGACTTTAACCCTTTAATGCCGAGATGGTAGTAAATGGTATGGGAAATCCTATACCCTCCGGCATTAAAGGGTTAAATGATTGCATTGTTTCATCGATTTCCAACTATGCTCTCTATATATTAATCTCCCATAAGCAACATCCTGACTGGTCGCTTGAGTTGTCCTTATTCTTCAACTTTCTTTTATTTTTATTATGCGATGTCCTCTAGTTTTGTTCCTCTGAATGAGAAATACTCCTGCAATTTTCAGCTCAACATAACAATATTTAGACGTTGCTACAAGCGCTGAAGGTTTCGTCTTCCAATACAACGCGACTTTTATTCAGGTTAAGGTGATTCAGCTTAATTTAAATGGACAGTATGCTGAACATTCAAATAAATAATTTTATAGATACCATTGCAGAACTTTATGCTATAGACCAAGGATTTGCTTGACATTTGCACATGTATGGCGAAGAAGGACAATGCTACTGGATGCTGAAAGTAATGGATACTGTATCGGAAATTCATGCCATGTTTTTGACACTGTGCATTAGATGCCACCATATTATTCAAACTTGTGTTCAAGCAACATGATGATTTGCTCAGAAAATGTTGGAGATTTTACGGATTCTTCATTCTCGAAAGAAACTTCTACCTCTAGGACACAATAGTAGTAACAAAGCTAATAACAATACTATCGAATACTTTTATTATCTGAAGTACTGAAAAGTGAGTTGGTCTTTCAAGAATTTTACGTTAACTTGTCAGTGTAGATGTTTCATTTTGCTGCAGAATGCTTTGACGCAAATGTTCGGTTACAGCTTGAAATGAATTTGTCTGTCCTGACCCCAGAAAGCCTGAAGAGGCAGGCGCTGGAGCCATTGTGAAAGCCTGAATATCTTGCAACCTGTCGAAAGAACAATAGACTTATTTTAATAATACAATACTTTTCTCAGCATCAGTTGCATTCATTTGGATTTGAATCAGCAAAACTAAAATACTTATATTTATACTTTTGTTAATTAATACACTTCCTTCTCAGCATGTCTCCAGCAAGCTTTAACTTGATTTTACTGTGTACACTGTACATTAATACACATTGTAGAGCCTAACTGCTCTACAATCACCATAGCTGTCAGTAAGTTACTTTAGCCGCATAGTATCCAATAAAAATGCACAAATATTATTATTAGACTGTCACCCTCTAAACCAGTGGTTCCCAACCCGTGGCCCACGAGCCAAAAGTGGCCCGCCAGGCCTAAAAAAAATGGCCCGCCAACCTTAAAAATGGCCCTCATCTCTCGAAAAATAAACAAAAATGTATGAAAAATTGACAATTTTGACAGGATAGAACACATTATTATTTTCTATTACAAATTATTTTATTTTGACGTCTAGAAATAACATCAACCATTCTATTTTTAATCAATTACAACAATTTATATGCTTTTAGTTAAGTAAATTTTAGCATTGTGGCCCCCTAATGTTCTTTATCTAAGAAAAAGTGGCCCGCTTGTCCTCCAATTTAAAAAAAGTGGCCCTAAGGTCCAAAAAGGTTGGGAACCACTGCTCTAAACCAATGCCACAGGACATTAAGACAACCCTGGGCAGCACACCTGCCTATCTTAAAAGACCGCTTTGGGCAGCCAACCTGCCTATCTGCACATGTACGCATGCATGGACACACAAATCTACACATCCAGAGCCACAAAGCCGATTCAGCTGAAAATTTAAGTTGCCTTAAATCTTTCACTCCATGACTAATAATTAACTGCCAGACTTTCCCTTTGCATGTGTTTTGACAATGCAGCATGTCATGTCCTTTCAGTTATTAGGCCTTCTACTTGGATCCATAGTTGAGCTACATACATCTTTTATCCACACTTCCAAACTCATTTAAAGTCTGAAGCAGACCATGTATATATATTTAATGAACAGCAGAACGCTAGTGGTATCATTGCAGCACATAATATTTTGCACAACCATTAATGAAGGTTAAAAGTTACGTCTGAATGTGACAGACTTACATCTGTTGTTTCTGGAAACACTGCGTCTCAATGCTCCTCGGTTTTCTCTTCTGGACACTGACAAAAAACCACAAGATATTTCAAATATTTAACAATAACACATAAAATGAAGTTGCTACTGCCACATTTGCTTCATATGTACTATCAAAACACAGCCTTGCTCTGGTTTTCACAGTTCTTTAACTTGTAACGTGCATCTCTTGGCCTTCTCTGTACACTGATTTGATCTTAACGTTCATGTGCAGCTGGCTGTGCTCCACTTATCTGGAAACTGGTGCAATCACCTCCTGAGAGCAGATTCACTTATACACGTGGGTCTTAGTACAACGTCACCACTTTTGAGAACAAGAGAAAATGATAAACTTGTGAGAGATAATATCTCCAAACCATTGTGTTTGATCAACAGTTTTAGAGGTAAATAAGAATTTTGCAGCTAGCCTGATTTAATTAAATGTATGAAAACAGATTTTTAAGAAAGTTTCAGATATATTTAAACTAATCAACATCAAATATTCCATGCAACCAGCTAAACATATACCCAAGACTCAAATTCTAAGCCATATAATTTATTAACATTAAGCCTTCAAATTAAATAATCAGATAAACAAATTTAGGTCAAGTACAAGAAGGCCCTGTCATTGCTCAACACTTCTTACTTGGACGCTAGACTGGATTTCTTTATCCGGTTTTTCTCCAGCCATTCAAGAGTCGGAAGTGCGTCGTGAAGAGGTTGCAAGTCGCCAACGACACCTGTTGCCTCGCGCTTCTTTTTCTTTAGCGCTTCCTCCTCATGCCATCTGCTTAAGATCAGTTCTAAAATACATATCGCACATGCAATTGCATCACACCGTTGAAGTTGTAGATACAGAAACCAAGTTAGGTGTTCAGTAAATCTTATAATTAAAGTATCTGCTTCACACCTAATGAAACGCGTAAATTTATGCCAACCTCTGCTTGCCCAAAAAAATCAAGAAATACTTTATAAAATAAGTCAAGACTCTCAAAGCTATTAAAAAAAATTCTGTGATAAGCCAACTGATTATATCACAAAAGAAGATTAAGTCTTATATTTTGATAGTTTCTCTTACGTTTTTGTCGAACTGCATGTTGTACTTTCTTCTTGTCTTTTTTCTTTAACTGGATACCTGATACACTTCTCAGTGATTTGCTTGTGACAACGCTACGCATGTCAGAGTCTGCTTCAAGTTCTGCTGTCAGTTCGTTAATCAAGGCATTGACATCAACTGATTTTGACTTGCTTGTTGTTCTAGTTGACTGTGACACACACATACACATACATTGCACTTAAACCTGAAACTGATTATGCAGCTTTTCAAGATATCACACTTTTGTAAAACTCTAGAGAATGTATTTGTTTACGTTGCATTAAATGAATGAAACAAACACAACAAGATCAACTCACGATAACGACAATTCTACTATCGATGCACTTAAAAAGTTTGGCTGACAGCTTTTACATGTATCATCTTTTTGTCATTTTCTATCATCATTAGAATAAGTCTTAAAACAATTGAGTACGTATATGCACAGAGCTACTTATCCTCCTTACTTTTCAAGTTTGTGTTTTAAAATTCATTTAACTGGAAAAATTGGGCATTATCTGACTTTGCGATATATATCCATCGACTGAAATCTATCAAAGCTGATTGTCATATTTTTTTTTATCCCAATGCATATAAACTATTAATACTGTTACTGTAGTATTAACCTTTACCACTCAGATTTATTTTCCGCGCCAACTCCTCCAGATCAGAATTAAATTTCAGTGAATATCAGTCACAGTTCAACATTTATTTTCACCAAACAACATTACTCAATTTATGATATATATCATATACATGATATATATATCATATATATGTCTTATATATCATTTATAAATATCAAATATGTATCATATATATGATATATATCATATATATCATATTCATATATTTCATACATATGATATACATAAACGATATATATCATATTTATCATATATATATATGATACATATATGATATATATAAGATGTAAAATATCTCAAATATATAATATGTATCATATCATATATATTATATATCATATGATGCAATATCATGTATAATTGTATATCATATATATAGAATATATATCTATATATGATGTATTGTATACATATATTATATATCATATATATCATAAATGATATATATATATATATCATATATATGATATGTATCATGTTATATATATATATCAAATATATCATAATTATATATATTATATGCATCTTTTATATATATATAATATATATATCATGTGTATATATTATGTATATCATATGTATCATATATATATATATATATCGATATATTGATATATATCGATATATCATATACATATATAACTGATATATATCATGAATATGATGTATATATAATTTATATATATGATATATATATATAAGATTTATATAATATATAAATCATATACGTATATATAATTATATATATATATCATATATCTTATCATATGTATCATAACGTATATATCATATCACCTATATCATATATATCATATTTATATATGATATATGTAATATATATCATATACAATATATATTCCATATATATTGTGTATATATATATATATACCATATATATATGATATATATAAATGATATATATGATATATATAAATGATATGTATGATATATATGTCTTTTATATATATGATATATATGATATCTCTCATATCATATATATCATAGGAGCTCCTTGGGCCTTCACAAACTAATGTCCGCTCCCACCGGCCATATGAGTTAAGCCGGTTTTATAAATGTCCGCTGTGAGCGGCCTCATGAGTGGTAAAGGTTAATAAGCAGTGCCAACAATTCAACAGCAAGACAAACATCATAAAGTGAATAACTCCTGTATCCTATGTTTGTTTAAAATTATATTAAGTGTAATCAATTGCATGCTTACAGATTACTTACCGTGCCTGATACGCTGATTATATCCTCTGTTCTAGATGCGTTTCCAGGCAAATTTGACATTTTCACAGATGGAGCATGAACTCGAAATTTCTTGTTTCGTACTTTACCCATTGTGCGTTAATCAATCTGCAAAGTTACATAATTTATCATGTGATTTTTTGGATAAGCAGTTCATTTCCAAGTGTTATCCATATGTGGCCAAGCGTGATGAGCACTACATGTTATGAAGTACTGCTATACGCAAACACAATTACACAACCAATATAAAATGATCGTGTTACAAATATTAAGCTCACCAACACTGCAATAACTTTTTGTCTAGGCTCGGCAATATAAAATATTTTAAATAAAATTTTAAAATACAAATGTCGAATAAACGACACAAGCACAACAAGAAAAATACAACTCAAGATAACAACAGTTCAATTTTACTTGCGATACTAATACAGATCATGGAACCAAACAAACAATTAAAGGCTAGGCTCATTTCAGGAAGGCTACACAGGCTTAAGAAGTATATTGGATACAAAAAACCACTTGGGTAAAATTAATACGAAGTGACTAGCGGACCGCCAGGCGGCCGTCGAATTTTAAATACTAGCGGACCGCCAGTCACGTGTAACCTGTCACATGACGAGTCTTGATTCTTGAATATTGTTACAATGGCGGCAGTTACCGATAGTTGGTTTTATTTCGGACAAAAGTTTTCTTGTTTTAATGACTTAGAAAATTACTAGAAACAGAGTAAGCAACCAATTTTTTCGTGAGTGTTGGTTAGGTTCAGGTTAGGCGTCGTGAGGGTCGGTTAGGGTTAGTTTTAAGGTTTGTTTAGCTGGTAAAATCCCAGACTGGCTGCCCGTACTCCAAACAATATGGCCGTTAACGAATGCAATAAAATTAGAGCGCGTGAGGGTCGGTTAGGGCTCAGGTTAGGCATCGTGAGGGTCGGTTAGGGCTCAGGTAAGGCGTTGTGAGGGTCGGTTAGGGTTAGTTTTAGGGTTAGTGCAGTCATTCTGCTTAAATTTAAGCTGAATTGATGAACGATGTCGTCGATGGTCGCGCTCTAATTTTATTGCATTCGTTAGCGGCCATATTATTTGGAGTACGGGCAGCCAGTCTGGGATTTTACCGTTTAGCCTTTAGAAACTCTTGTGGATTGGTGTAAATAGAAAGCCTGGCGGCTTGCTAGTATTCCGTATTGGACGGCCGCCAGTCATGTGACAGGTTACACGTGACTGGCGGTCCGCTAGTATTTGAAATTCGACGGCCGCCTGGCGGTCCGCTAGTCACAGCCAAATTAATGGTAGCACGACATTTAATCCCGCGACACTTAATACCGCGACAGTTAATGCCGGACACTTAGTCCCGGCGACATTTAATCCCGCGTCATTTAATCCCGCGACAATTAATCCCTGCGACAGTTAATCCCGCGACATTTTATACCACGACACTTAATACCTGTACACACGTGAGTACGAATATTTGTACGACTACTGTTGTCCACATAGCCAACTGTAAGTATGGGCTTAAAACCGAAATCCTCGTGTTCCTTCGTGCAATGTCTCATTTATCTCACTCGTAATTATGCTCTTTTAAACAGTAAGTGTTAGTGAATATTGCTGTGACTTTTGTTTTTATCGAATTGTACAGTTTTGATAATTTTTATTAGTAAATATTGCTGTGATTATTGTTTTTTTTATCGAATTGTACAGTTTTGATAATTTTTATTAGTAAATATTGCTGTGACTATTGTTTTTATCGAATTGTACAGTTTTATAATATATTACTGCAAAGGCTGAACTCTTTTTTAAACACAAAGTGAATATTGCTGTGAATATGCCTATTTATAGAATTTAACTTCTTTTGTAAACGTTGTTTTACTTTCCCGGTATTAAGTGTCGCGGGATTAAATGTCGCCGGGATTAAGTGTCGCGGGATTAAATCGGTGCGGGATTAAATGTCGCGGGATTAAATGGTCGCGGGATTAGGTGTCGCGGGATTAAATGGTCGCGGGATTAAGTGTCGCGGGATTAAATGTCCGTTACTAACTGTCGCGGTATTAAGTGTCGCGGGATTAAGTGTCATGGAACCCAAATTAATATAGATATTAGTCCCAGGTTCAATAGTAACTGGTAACATCGCTCAACATATCCAGCAATATATTTTCATATATAATAACTGTCAACCATTCAGATATACGGAATCCTGTTTAGTGCAAACACTAAATTCTCTGGAATTATTTATTGCTTTGACTTACAATCAAGGACCGTACAGATCTGAAAAATGATTTAGATTGTACAATCCGACTTCAATCCACGAGTGTGCGATAATATAATATACTGACAGTGTTGCCACTGAGGTTTCAGAAATAAACACAGATTTCCTACAAAAAAAACCCATCAAAACTCATACTTGGCGCCACAGAAAATGAGCAAATAAATTGTTATTCATTTATTCGGACATTTATATGGCGCTTCTTAAGTTAAAAAACTACTCAATGGCGCTCCCGACCCCATCGCGCCCAAAAAGAACAGTTTTAAGTTCAGTAAGGAACGATCCTGGTAGAGTCACAGGGTGTATAGGCAGTGGCGCACCTAGGGGGGTGCTGGGGGTGCTTGAGCACCCCCCAGGCTAAAAAGGTGACCCACGCAATTTTTCCAAATCCGATGAGTTTTTTTGGTGCGTGGGGGGGGGTAGGGTTCATTCGGTCTTTAAGATTACACAATCAAGCAAGTTCCTTTGGCACTCGCTAGGCCTACTTCGCACCATCTGAGCACCCCCCAGGAAAATTTTCTGGTTGCGCCCCTGTGTATAGGCTAGTAGGCGTAGCTCAAAATGAAGGTCATTCCAGACCACCGGACCAGCCACAGAAAAGGCTCGATTCTTCATGGTAGCAGTACGAGCAAAATGAACCAAGAGGTCTCCCTTATCAGCAGAGCGTACCCTGCCAACATCGAATAATGGGTCCCAAAAGGGACCCATATGGGCAACTTTGTGGGGCCCAGATGGGCCGCCTAGCTGGGCTCGACACCAATTTGGCCACGGGCACCATGTCCGCCCCAAATGGGCAGCCCATCTATCAGCATACATGGGCATAATTTGGGCCCCATTTGGGCAGCCTATATGGGTTTCCTGTATGGGCCCCACTTGGGCCGCCTAGATGGGCTCGACACCAATTTGGCCACGGGCACCATGTCCGCCCCAAATGGGCCGCCCACCTATCAGCCTACATGGGCTAAAAATGGGCCCCATTTGGGCCGCCTATATGGTGCGCCTGTATGGGGCCCAGATGGGCCGCCTAGATGGGCTCGACACCAATTTGGCCACGGGCACCATGTCCGCCCCAAATGGGCAGCCCATCTATCAACCTACTTGGGCTAAAAGTGGGCCCCATTTGGGCCGCCTATATGGGCCGCTTGTATGGAGCCCAGATGGGCCGCCTAGATGGGGCCAGATGGGCCGCCTAAATGGGGCCCAGATGGGCCGCCTAGATGGGCTCAACACCAATTTGGCCACGGGCACCATGTCCGCCCCAAATGGGCAGCCAAGTATCAGCCTACATGGGGTAAAATTGGGCCCCATTTGGGCCGCCTATATGGGCCGCCTGTATAGGGCCCAGATGGGCCGCCTAGATGGGCTCTACACCAATTTGGCCACGGGCTCCATGTCCGCCCCAAATGGGCCGCCCACCTATCAGCCTACATGGACTAAAAGCGGGACCCATTTGGGCCGCCTATATGGGCCACCTGTATGGGGCCCATATGGGCCGCCTAGATGGGCTCGGCACCAATTTGGCCATGGGATCCGTGCCCACCCCAAATGGGCAGCCAAGTATCAGCCTACATGGGGTAAAAGTGGGCCCCATTTGGGCCGCCTGTATGGTCCCCACAAGGGCCGCCCAGATGGGCTCGATACCAATTTGGCCATGGGCTCCGTGCCCGCCCCAAATGGGCAGCCTATGCATAAATCCTACATGGGCTAAAAGTGGGCCCATTTAGGCAGCCAATATGGAGGCACAGGCTGCCCAGATGGGCCCACTTTAAGCTCATGTAGGCTGATGCATGGGCTGCCCATTTGAGGCGGACATGGAGCCCTTGGCCAAATTGACGTCGAGCCATCTGGCGGCCCATGTAGGGTCCATACAGGCGGCCCATATTGGGTGATATAGGCAGCCAACTTCTGTGCTACAACGATAGACATTTTATGAACAATTGGGCACTTCACTGACTACAGTGAAAGTAAAATTGTGCATCACTATATACAGGTGAAATAAATAAAAAATACTACCTATATAAACAAAAATCATAGAAACATAGAAACAAAACAATTGGAGAAAAATTCAATTCTTTGTACATGAGAAACAGCACATAGCGTTTAAAGTTTTTATTAACATCCAATAAGGAATTAATCCTTTGAATCACAAACTTTATTTATGCACCATCAATCCCAAGGTTTTTTTAAGTAGTTAGGTTAAAACATATAATTTAGGCAACTTAGTTTTTTCCTTTTCGAGTGCAAATGTCAAATAGTCCGTCTGACAATATTTAAAATTTTAATAATAGTTTCACTCAATTATTTAAAAATTATACCAAAGACAAGATCAACAGACATTCAGTGTCAGTAAAGTGTAAACTTGACACATATTATAAAGTAAAAGTTTATTGCTGTCAATGTCAACTGAAGCAAAACCACTCTTTTCTTTCAGAGCTCAAATCCATGACTCTGCCCACAAGTCGAGTAGTTAGCTAACTTCCATCTGAGTTCAGGGTAACGTCGAATTTCATGCTCCTTTCACTGCACCTTGACAGAAAATATCATTACAGGCAATTAATTTTCATCATCTCAGACAATTAACAAAAGTCTTTCACATATTCCAAACAAAGTAAAACTCATCAAAAAATCATTAAAGTTATACTTAATAGTTAGTCCCTTGCACCTAGCAAACTTTGAGTAGCCTTATGATAAAAAATGTAGAGAAAAACTGCTAAGGTTTGTCAGCTCTTTACCTAACTGGAGAAATTCACGAAAGAGAAAGGGATTGTGACCGGGATTATGAGTACATGCTCGTATGCATCTAAATTCAATGTATGTTGCCATTTTGTAGAACCTAAATATTCCAAAAGTTCAGCAGCAAATCTGTACTGCATTGGATCTAATTAGACTCATTTGCAGGATGTAGCATATCAAATAGCCCAAGATGATGTATCAGAGTTGGCCCTGCAATGCACGACAAACATAGGCTCTCTAGTCACTACCTTGAAAAAATGGAATGGCTTAGAACCAGTGTTATTTTAGTTCCTGAGAATAGAATAAGAATAATAATTTTGTGAATTTCGTTCCATGGAACGAAAACTGGAATAAAAAATAATTCTGGAACGAGAATAGAATAGGAATAAAAATTTCAATATTTTTCTGGAACGAGAGCGGAATAGAAATAGAAACTTTAAAAAAAATTAATAGTTTTTCGGACTGAATGCGGCTCCTGATTTGTCACCACGCGGCGCTATGATAGTAGCTTCTCCGTATACTCTATCTCATTGTCCGCAATTTACTAATCTTATAAATAGGTCAAATCATCGACTGTAATCATTCATGTTAGACATAACTATGAGAAGTGGAATTGGAAGTGGAACTAGAAATAAAAATTTTCTGGAATTGGAACTGGAACTAAATTTATTTCTAAATAGGAAGTGGAACTAGAATAAGAACGAAATTTATTTATAAAGAAGAACTAAAACTAGAATAAAAATTACAACAATGGAATAGAATAAGAATAGGAATAAAAATTAATGCTGGAACTAAAATAACACTGCTTAGAACTATCCAACGAGCATGAAGCTAAGGAAGGGCGTGCAAAACATATGAAATATGGGTCATTCCAGGTCAAATCATCAGTGTTTCTGCATGACCATCTCCGATTTTGATGAAATTTGGCAAGATGGTAGAACCCAATGAGAAACGGTCAAAACCGAAATTTTAGATTTTTGGGTCAACCGGTTTCCGAGATATGGGTCATTGAAGGTCGACCCAAATGACCTGATTTCCACGAACTGGACGAGGTCTAAACTGCTGTATCTCAGCTCATATTGCACCTAGAAACAAAAATGAGGTACCAAATTAAAGCTGAGTGAATGCTCTATTTGGACAAGGTAGCTAGAAATAGTTATTTTGAGTCTTTAAAAAAATGTGAGCATCTGTAACCTATTAACCCTGACCCAGGTCACTTAGTACTCCGATAATTTTATAAACTTTTTACCATTCAAAGATCTCACTGTTCTAAAGAGTTGTTGAAAATTTCTAAGTGGGAACTCAAGTAGTTTTTTTGTTATGATTTTGTGAATGGTCACCCAAGGGCGCGAATCGCATGATGAATGAAAGTACACATGACAAATTAAGTCGTTGACAGTTATAAAATATGAGTTTTAATGAAAAAGACAATTCAGAGCTCTGTCAGATCACAATTCAGTCTTCTCAGTTTCAGGCCAAGCTATATATTCTGTTTTTCCAGGGCTATTGTGGCAGTTTGCATCTCATGGGCACTCAGCTTATATGCCCTCTCAGTGCTCGTCGTTGGCTGAAGTCCTGCTGTCAGCAAATCCACACAAGATATAATCAGTAAATCACTTGTATGAGGATAATGAAAAGATGGAGAAGGCCCATGCGGATGCAGAGAGTTTATTTCCACTAAAGACTCAAAATAACTATTTCTAGCTACCTTGCCCAAATAGAGCATTCACTCAGCTTTAATTTGGTACCTCATTTTTGTTTCTAGGTGCAATATGAGCTGAGATACAGCAGTTTAGACCTCGTCCAGTTCGTGGAAATCGGGTCATTTGGGTTGACCTTCTATGACCCATATCTCGGAAACTGGTTGACCCAAAAATCTAAAATTTTGGTTTTGAGCGTTTCTCATTGGGTTCTACCATCTTGCCAAATTTCGTCGAAATCGGAGATGATGATGCAGATTTTAATTTAAAATTGTGTTGATTTGACCTGGAATGCCCCATATATCTTTTTTCAAATAGTAAATTCAGTAAAAAGTTGCCAAAAAGTGCAACTGTACCAGGGATGCAGCACCAAACTACTGAAGAGGATCATCAACTAAACTAAAACCAATTACCCTTCACTCATTATATATATATATATATATATATATAAAATTATATAGGCCTTGGGGGAGGATGGGGCTTTGATATCGTCCAACTGACTCCGCCTCAATTCTCTAAAACCTCAGTTCATTTCGCATGGCACCCACCAGCAGTTGGAAAAGCTACATATGGCAACCCTTGATGCAGCCATTCTTAATTCTGTATTCTCCGCCATGGTCTCGCTGCTTGGGGGGGTGACCAGTGGAGAACATGATGCCCTATATGCGTAATGTTCTCCTCGTGTTCTCCTCAAGCAGCGAGTCGAGTATATTCCCTTGTCCAGTATGGCTATTCCTGCAATGCATCACTCCTCCCACCCATTGCCGGATCGACAGACTTAATATTAGTGCTCGCTACTCCAGTATGGCTATTCCTGCAATGCATCATTCCTCCCAGTCTCCCACCCATTGCCAGATCGTAACAAACATAATATTAAGATCGGCAAACATAATATTAGTGCTAGCTATTTCCGCTCCCTTCGTTCGGCTGACCAAAGTCTGTTCTCAGTCTCTTCTGTCCGAATGTCTACTATAAAGAACCTTGCCATCAGGGTGGTAGGACCTCGCCATGCTGCACTGCAAAAACCTTATGTCTGGGTTCTTTCGGAGAAAGCATGACCGGAACCAACAAAGGGGAGGCCATTAACCCCATAGGATGTCTCAACAGAGGTTCAAAAGCAAGCTGAAGTCATTTCATTATTTTTCTAGGACAAAATAATTCCCCCACCTCTGCAAGCCGAATATTGCAGGTCTCGATGGTCTGTATTAGCGGGTATAAAAGCTTATGTTTCAACCAGATTTCGAAGCCATGGTCATTGGCCGGCAGATCTCCATAGCCACGCCTATAAATTAACATTCTCCCCAGAGAATGTCAGGACGAAACCTTGGCATTAAAATCAGGGCCGGCCTTAGCCCAAATGGCGCCCTAGGCAAGGCATACATTTGGCGCCCCAGGCATAGGGTTGCATTTGGCGCCCTGAGATTCCCACTCAATTGTTCAGCCCACGTCAGAATCTAAAGATGAGTGAGCCAGAGCCAGTATACGCTCACAAGGCCGTCAGGATTTTATTTGGGGGGGGGATGTTTTCTTGGCCGTGAATTTTGAGGTGCTTACACGCTGCGGCCGACTTTTTTGGGCGAAATTTCTGACGACTTTTTGTTAGTCGTCGAATTTTCTGACGTCCAAAAAACACTATTTTCCGCGATTTTCGACTATTTTCTGCTCAAAATTACATTACACATTGTCATGTGCTAGCAAATGCATTATTATTTAATTTTTACATTAGGCCTAATTCATTTTGGGGGTGTTCAAACACCCAAAAGATCCCCTAACTACGGCCTTGCATACGCTCAACTGAGTAGGCTTAATTCATTCTAATATCTTTATTAGTACACTGAAGGTTGGACAATATTCAATTTTGAGGAGAATTGTACAATGTACATTGTATGTTAAAAAATATTAAGATAAACTCTTGTTGAAATGGCGCCCTCTTTGATGGAAATGGCGCCCCCTAGAACTTGGCGCCCCATACAACTGCCTGCTTTTCCTATAAGGTCGACCCTACCTCAGTTAATGCTCCTTTCTTGAAGACATTGTCGTCCCTACTAGACTATTTATTTGAACCTGAATAAAGGGCAGGCCGTAGGCCTAATGTTGTAATCTCATCGTCATAGGCCTACTCAGCAAGGCCCACTCCCATTTCATTTCTTGCAACACCTTCACTGTCGAAATTGAGCGTCGCGTATTTTAACTTCTGTCTCCTAAAGCAAAGGGTACGGATTACGGAATGCCGTTAAAAATCGAATTTTATTTGTCGATATAAAATTTATGCAGTCCTTGAAATTTATGCCAGCCTGAACAGGTGCAATGAAATCAATAATTATTTTAAATTCTTTCCATTAGCAAAAGTCTTGAGTTTAAAACAATATAGTGTAAAAAAAATCGCCGGTGCCGCGGCGCCCCCCAAAGGCTGCGGCGCCCTAGGCAATTGCCTACTTTGCCTATAGCTAAGGCCGGCCCTGATTAAAATACAGGGTGGGCCATTAAAACAAAGACCCCTAAGGTTTTTTGTCAATTTATATCTTGGCCAGAAGTAAGAATTTCTTAATGAGATTTACATGCCTAAAGGCAATTCATATCTACATATCATGGCCAAATTTAAACAAAACACTTCAAACAGAACAACTTTTAGTGAGCCAAAACACTGTTTCTGCCGATACAAAAAACATAGCACAACAAAAAGTCACAAAATTTTAATAAGTCACATCTCAAATTTTTTTTTCATATGCTTCACAACTTGTGTTTGATGTGTCTAACTCAATTGCCCGAACTTGATATGGGTGCCTTTGTAAAGATCTTGATGGCCTTGTTTATGAGTTTCAGAGGAAAATGTTCCCATATCAACTCCATTAATTTTCTCTTATCGCTCTTGGTTTCAGATTGTCGTATTTTTCCAGCTTTCCACACTTGATAACCCAATGGGTTCAAATCCGGAGATTTGGAGGGCCATTACCTTCACTCAATGACACCAGAAGAATTGCCATTGAGCCCATCTTCTTTCATCAACGGCATATTTCTTAACTCCCAATTTAACTCTTAATTTCTGCGCTCTCACTGATTATCTGAGAAAGTAGACATTTTATAGCTTTAGCTCAAAGGCATCAATGTTCAGGAAGTGTCTGAAAACACATTTTGTCTGTCACTGACACCTTGGACATTTTAGTATTATTTTTAGATATTTCAATTCTATTGTTTTAATAACTAATTTTATTAATCTGACAGATTATTTATTTATCAACTTATTCGTCATCTTGCCACGTGACTTCACAGTGACACTCAGCTATGCCACTAATACAAGTACAGTTTCTTTTATAAACAATTATAATAATGATAATCTGGAAATATCAAGGCTATTTGATAACAATTATTTAAGATGAGACTTAATTAAATGATCGTACTACTTTTTGTTGCGTTATGTTTTTGATTCGTCAAAAAAAGCAGTGGGAGAACTCACTAAAAGCGATATAAATTTTGTTCTGCATCAAATATTTTGGCGAAAATTTGCATTGTGCACAAATAAGAATTGGCCTTAAGCCTGAAATATGATTAAGAAATTATAACTTCTGGACAACAGTGGCAAAAACCTTAGGTGGGTCTTTTGTATGCCCATCCTGTACATGTGATGATGGTTCTCTGCCCGAAGGCAGATTCATTGGCTTTACGCCTCTGGGGATGAGATGAGTGAGGTGGTTTCCAGTTGCCTTCCCCACAAGACAATGATGGGTAAGCAACTTGCCCAAGGTTGGTCCGCAGTAGCTTGCGCCACCGCGTCCCACACCGTATGATTAAGAAATTATAACTTCTGGACAACAGTCGCAAAAACCTTAGGTGGGTCTTTTGTATGCCCATCCTGTACATGTGATGATGGTACTGAGATATCGAAATCTCTGAATGTCAACTCCCAGCCTGGGGCTTGAACCGCAGTCCATTGTATCCAACAGACGAATTCCGTTCGCACTTATCGGTGTAGCTAACTAGGCTAGTCCTAGTAAATGTATGTATTGTATTCTCTAAATAAGTAAAGTTTAAAAGCAAGAAATACTGTACAGAGCATACCTTTGTTGCTGCTTCAATGATGGTGCTGAAGGTCAATATGTTGCTGATCTTGGAAATCTCAGCATGGACCGACATGAATAATAAGACAACAGAACCCAAAATTAGGACACAAAAAATGTTGTAAAAAAAGTAGGCCTACAATAACATTTTTGCAGAAACGGCTAAGAAATTGCAATAATAATTTTTCTAGTAGCAGACCCTTGCACCAAACAGTCTCATATATTTCACAAAGTACAATAAATTTCCCGCAGGTATATGTATTTATGTATATAGGTCTCACTAGATTATTAAAAAGAGCACATAAACTCGGTTACCTAAATGCGCTTTACATTATTTTACAAGTTATGCAGTAATCTTAATTAAACTTAACTACTAACTGAGCATACAGCTTTGCAATTACATGGCGCTAATAGCAGCCTACAAATCAAATCCGCCCAACAGGGTCTCGAACTCACTACCTCTCGCACTCTACGCCAGCGTGTTATCCATTGTGCTGCCGGGCGCCAGAAATCTACAGGACATCTGCCAAAATGCCATCTCAGAACCCGCAAGCTGAATTTTCTTGAATTTTCATGACCGATATGAGAAAGTGTAGGTGCAAGAAATTTCTAACCTGTTCATATTCTGATTTAGCAAGTAATTGGCTCCTACTGGATGTAGTTTTTATGGTATTTGATTGCATATTTTTTCATACTGACATGCTAATCTTTGTCGAACTGACGAACGGGGATCAACTTCACCAGGCGACATTGGGAAAATGGACAACTGGAATTTATCTTAATTTCATATTTGTGAAAAGTGCATGCTAGAAGCATTCTGGTGATATAAAAAATCATCTTGGTGCTCAGAAGCATTCCGGAGTATTGCTTTATTGAATATTAGCTATAATTTCCATGTCGCGACTAGCCAGAAAAATTTACAATCAAATACCACATTAAATTACATCCAGTAGGAGCCAATTACTTGCTAAATCAGAATATAAGCAGATTACCAATTTATTGCATCTACATTTTCTCATATCGATCAGGCAAATTCAAGAAAATGCAGTTTGCGAGTCCTGAGATGGCATATTGACAGGTGCCCTGTAGGGTCTGTACTCAAGTCACAGTCAGTATAATAGGCCTACTAGATCACCACCAACTTGCTGACTACAGCAGTGAAAACCTCATGACCCTAGCTGCTCTACTTTTCGAGATATTTCATGTTGAATATAGCCGCACAGAACATTTCGCGAAATCGGACGCAAAAAATGGATTACCCCACCTCACTTTAGGATGGCAGGTAATCCCGCAGTTTAGCGTCCTTAAATTTTTCAAAGGGTATTTTAACGTAAATTATTTATGACCCTTTCCGGAAGTTGCGTGCAACAAGTGGGCAATAAGAGAGCACGCAAAAATAAAAAAGTAAGTAAGTAAAAGTCCAGCTTTTCAATTGCATCAGTTGTTTCATGAATCCAACTTCTGTTTCAATAATAATTATTTTTCATCAATCCAGCTCCAATTTAAGCTAGACTATTTTTTATTAACCCAGCTTCTATTTCTCGCCCGTTATTTTCATCAACCCAGTTTCTATTTCAGATATAAAAAATACCCACATCCAGCTTCCATTACTTAAGCGTTTTTCATTAATCCGGCTTCTATTTCAGATCTAGAAATACCTTCATCCAGCTTCCATTTATCATTTTGAACTTATGACCGAAGTCTTGACGTCTTGCCCACTTGACGCACGCAACTTCCGGAAAGGGTCATAAATAATTTACGATGTTAAAATACACATTGAAAAAATTAACGACGCTAAACTGCGGGATTACCAGGTGGCATATCTCGGCCAAATTTTGAAATATCTCATTAAAATTTTGGATTTATGCCTAGAAATGGAGGACAAAAAGATGGTAAAATTTTCAGCAAAATATAAGGTTGAAGGTGGGAAAATGTCAAAAATTTGGTTGATTTGGCGTGGAATGACCCTGATGAACAATCGTCGATACGTCGCGCTCTAATTTTATTGCATTCATTGGCAGCCATGTTGTCTGGCGGTCTGCTAGTATTCCGTATTGGACGGCCGCCACTGGCGGTCCGCTAGTATTTGAAATTCGAGGGCCACCTGGCGGTCCGCTAGTCATAGCCATTAGGCTATTCCTAACCCTAAACTAAATGAGCTCTCGGTTATCCTTCGTCAAATACCTATTAGCCTTTCTACTTCTACTTCATTTCTTTCTCTTCTCAAGACTGTCTTATTCGACCGGGGTTGGACTGGGAGCTCTCCTGAGTAGTAACCTTGAAGGAGCGCTATATCAAATTCTCAGTAAATAAATAAATAAATAAATAAATAAACTACCCTCACGACCCATAACATGATCATAGCCGACGCTCTCGACGCCTAGTCTGACCCCATCTGTCGTCACGATTCACGACCCTTAAACCTGAACCTGATCGACTCCTCGGTTCCGAATGCTATAATTATGCCCAAAATGGCATTCAAAGACTGCATGCAATCAATTGCATCGCCATAACTTTTGTAAAAGAATAAAACAGTGGACTGGTCCACGAGATGACGAGCACTATAATAAAAGCAAGAAATAATTTTCGACACATCTGCAATTCGTTAAAAAAATAAACTACTCGACTTACCTTTAGCATCGTCGACCATCATTTTCTAAATTTCAGGATAAAGTCTCTAAAACCTGAGATGGATATAGATTAAAATCAGTGAATTTAAAATTTTCAGTCACGTTGTGAGCATCAGAACGGAACCGGAAATGATGTTGTAGAGAGGGAGTAAGTGCCGGGTCCAGCGTTGCCACTCTCCCAAAAAAAACCCCAAGCTGGTCGGTCGAAAAAACCCAAGAAAACCCTAGTTGCCCAAATCTTCGAAAACTTTCATGAATTTTTGTCAAAAAATTTCTGACGACCTTTTTTTTAGTCATTTGCCCAAAATCTTCAGAAATGTTTAAAATAATTCCCGTTCCGAAGCAAAAAACCCCAGTTTTCCCTGAAAAAGCCCAAGTTTTTCCCGAAAAAACCCCATTTCCCAAGTTCGTGGGAAAAAAATCCAAGATTATTTGTGGCCAAAAAAAAAACAAGAAAAAACCCAAGTTCTTCGCAAAAAACCTCATTTCCCAAGTTCGCATCAAAAAACCCAAGATCTTGTGAAAAAACCCAAGGAGTGGCAACGCTGGCCGGGTCATCAGAACTGTGCAGTAGAATATTAAAATTCAATTCAATTTTAATTTAATCAAGACTTCACGCTGGCAAAACGCAGCCTGTTACATACAACAAAAATTTAACGAAGGTTTTATGTTCAAGTTCTGATCATATGCAGAACAAATAACTATTGGGTTTGAATTAATAGCCTATAGGCCTAGGCCTAGATGGTTTTGTGGTTTATTGTAGCCTAAGTCTTGCTAGGCCAAATAATCTTTTTGAACAGTACTCTAGAAATAACGATGCAATTATCTTTTTCCCCCGCAAGGTCTTGTTTATATGTTCACTTTTTGGGACCTGCTCCCGCTCCTTGTATGTTCTGCGACTCCTGAAATTCCACGGTCACAATACAAGGGAGTAGACCTGCATGGTACGTGATGCTCATGTCGCAGAAGCAACGACTGTGTGTTCCGTATCCTCTATGCGGCACCAGCTTGGTGGGTCATCACTAAAACTGATGACAAAATGAGACTCGATAGATTTCTGCAAAGAATTCGGCGAATGGACTATATGCCAGAAATGCACCCCACATCTTTGACATGATTCACGTCTCTGAGCAGCAATGCATGCCATGTGGCCCATGTCCTTCGGAGTTTGTTAGTTTGTTGCCATCGATGACCTGTCATCAAGAGACATTTTGGACCGCGCCCGATATATATATATATATATATATATATATATATATATATATAAGACTGACTTGAAATGCCCATTAACTGACTTCTTTTACTCTCAACATTTGGGTGGGCGAACGATGGGCTCATGGGCATGGGCTGCCCACATGAAGCCCATCTAAGATTGACTTTAAATGCCCATTAACTGACATCTTTTACTCTCAATATTTGGGTGGGCAATAGATGGGCTCCTGGGCATGGGCTGCCCACATGGAGCCCATCTAAGATTGACTTGAAATTCCAATTAACTGACCTCTTTTACTCTCAACATTTGGGTGGGCGCACGATGGGCTCATGGGCATGGGCTGCCCCCATGAAGCCCATCTAAGATTGACTTTAAATGCCCATTAACTGACATCTTTTACTCTCAATATTTGGGTGGGCAATCGATGGGCTCCTGGGCATGGGCTGCCCACATGGAGCCCATCTAAGATTGACTTGAAATTCCAATTAACTGACCTCTTTTACTCTCAACATTTGGGTGGGCGCACGATGGGCTCATGGGCATGGGCTGCCCCCATGAAGCCCATCTAAGATTGACTTGAAACGCCCATTAAATGAGCTCTTTTATTCTCAACATGTGTGTGGGCGAACGATGGGCTCATGGGCATGGGCTGCCCACATGAAGCCCATCTAAGATTGACTTTAAATGCCCATTAACTGACATCTTTTACTCTCAATATTTGGGTGGGCAATAGATGGGCTCCTGGGCATGGGCTGCCCACATGGAGCCCATCTAAGATTGACTTGAAATTCCAATTAACTGACCTCTTTTACTCTCAACATTTGGGTGGGCGCACGATGGGCTCATGGGTATGGGCTGCCCACATGAAGCCCATATAAGATTGACTTTAAATGCCCATTAGCTGACCTCTTTTACTCTCAATATTTGGGTGGGCGAACGATTGACTCTAAATGCCCATTAACTGACCTCTATTATTCTCAATAGTTCTGTGGGCGAACGATGGGCTCATGGGCATGGGCTACCCACATTGAGCCCATCTAAGATTGACTTGAAATGCCCATTAACTCACCTCTTTTACTCTCAACATTTGGGTGGGCGAATGATGGGCTCATGGGCATGGGCTGCCCACATGAAGCCCATATAAGATTGACTTTAAATGCCCATTAACTTACCTCTTTTACTCCCAATATTTGGGTGGGCGAACGATGGGCTCCTGGGCATGGGCTGCCCACATGAAGCCCATATAAGATAGACTTTAAATTCCCATTAACTGACCCCTTTTACTCTCAATATTTGAGTGGGCGAACAATAGGCTCCTGGGCATGGGCTGCCCACGTGAAGCCCATCTAAGATTGACTTGAAATGCCCATTAACTGACCTCTTTTACTCTCAATCTTTGGATGGGCGCACGATAGGCTCATGGGCATGGGCTACCCACATGGAGCCCATCTAAGATTGACTTGAAATGCCCATTAACTGAACTCTGTTACTCTCAACATTTGGGTGGGCGAACGATGGGCTCATGGGCATGGGCTGCCCACATGAAGCCCATATAAGATTGACTTTAAATGCCCATTAACTGACCTCTTTTACTCTCAACATTTGTGTGGGCGCACGATGGGCTCATGGGCATCGGCTGCCCATATGAAGCCCATATAGGATTGATTTTAAATGCCCATTAACTGACCTGTTTGACTCTCAATATTTGGGTGGGCGAACGATGGGCTCCTGGGCATGGGCTACCCACATGGAGCCCATCTAAGATTGACTTTAAATGCCCATTAACTGACCTCTTTTACTCTCAATATTTGGATGGGCGCACGACGGGCTCATGGGCTTGGGCTGCCCACATGGAGCCCATCTAAGATTGACTTGAAATGCCCATTAACTGACCTCTTTTACTCTCAATATTTGGGTAGGCGCACGAAGGGCTCATGGGCATGGGCTGCCCACATGGAGCTCATCTTAGATTGACTTGAAATGCCCATTAACTGAACTCTGTTACTCTCAATATTTGGGTGGGCGAAAGATGGGCTCCTGGGCATGGGCTGCCCACATGAAGCCCATGTAAGATTGACTTTAAATGCCCATTAACTGACCTCTTTTACTCTCAATATTTGGGTGGGCGAACGATGGGCTCATGGGCATGGGCTGCTTACATGAAGCCCATCTAAGATTGACTTGAAATGCCCATTAAGTGACCTTTTATTTTCTCAACATTTTGGTGGGCAATCGATGGGCTCCTGGGCATGGGCTGCCCACATGAAGCCCATCTAAGATTGACTTGAAACGCCCATTAAATGAGCTCTTTTATTCTCAACATGTGTGTGGGTGAACGATGGGCTCGTGGGCATGGGCTGCCCACATGAAGTCCATCTAAGATTAACTTGAAATGCCCAATGACTGACCTCTTTTATTCTCAACATTTGGGTGGGTGGGCGAACAATGGGCTTTTGGGCATGGGCTGCCCACATGAAGCCCATCTAAGATTGACTTGAAATGCCCTTTGATTGACCTCTATTATTCTCAATAGTTCTGTGGGCGAAAGATGGGCTCCTGGGCATGGGCTGCCAACATGGAGCCCATATAAGATTGACTTTAAATGCCCATTAACTGACCTCTTTTACTCTCACGATTTGGGTGGGCGAACGATGGGCTCATGGGCATGGGCTGCTTACATGAAGCCCATCTAAGATTGACTTGAAATGCCCATTAACTGACCTCTCAACATTTGGGTGGGCGAACGATGGGCTTATGGGCATGGGCTGACCACAGGAAGCCGATATCAGTTAATTGGGCTTTCATGTCCGTCCCATACGGGCCTCATGTGGGCTGCTCATGCCCATGAGCCTAATGCTCGCCCACATAAATGTTGAGAATAAACGAGGTAATTTAAAGGGCATTTCAAGTCAATCTTAGATAGTCTTCATGTGGGCAACCCATGCCCATGAGCCCACCATTCGCCCTCCCAAATATTGAGAATAAAAGAGGTGTGTTATTGGGTATATTGGGCAGTTGTAGTCAATCTTAGATGGTCTTCATGTGAGCAGCCCATGCCCGTGAGCCCATCGTGCGCCCACCCAAATATTGAGAGTAAAAGAGGTCAGTTAATGGGCATTCAAAGTCAATCTTATATGGGCTCCATGTGGGCAGCCCATGCCCAGGAGCCCATCGTTCGCCCACCCAAATATTGAGAGTAAAAGACGTAAGTTAATGGGCATTTCAAGTCAATCTTATATGGTCTTCATGTGGGCAGCCCATGCCCATGAGCCCATCGTTCGCCCACAGAACTATTGAGAATAATAGAGGTCAATCAATGGGCATTTCAAGTCAATCTTAGATGGGCTTCATGTGGGCAGCCCATGCCCAAAAGCCCATTGTTCGCCCACCCACCCAAATGTTGAGAATAAAAGAGGTCAGTCATTGGGCATTTCAAGTTAATCTTAGATGGACTTCATGTGGGCAGCCCATGCCTCCGAGCCCATCGTTCACCCACACACATGTTGAGAATAAAAGAGCTCATTTAATGGGCGTTTCAAGTCAATCTTAGATGGGCTTCATGTGGGCAGCCCATGCCCACGAGCCCATCGTTCGCCCACCCAAATGTTGAGAATAAAAGAGGTCAGTTTTTGGGCATTTCAAGTCAAACTAAGATGGGCTTCATGTGGGCAGCCTATGCCCATGAGCCCATCGTTCGCTCACCCAAATGTTGAGAATGAAAGAGGTCCGTTAATGGGCATTTCAAGCCAATCTTAGATGGGCTTCATGTGGGCAGCCCTTGCCCATGAACCCACTTTTCGCCCACCCAATTATGGAGTGATAAACGGTCTGTTAATGGGCTTCTAACCTCAAATTAAGATGGGCTTCATGTGGGCAACCCTTGCCCATGAGCCCAGTTCTCGCCCACCCAAATGTTGAAATTTAAAGAAGTCGGTTGATGGGCTTCTCACCTCAATTCTACATGGGCTTCATGTGGGCAGCCCTTGCCCATCAGCCCACTTGTCGCCCATTGAATAATCTGACGTCACAGTTTTTGTTAATGGGCTTTTGATTTCAGGCCCAAATGGGCTCGATGTGGGCAGCCCAAGCCCACCAGCCCATCTATTTCCCAAATATAATTTTATTGGGACAATGGGCTTCTCATGTCCTGCCCAGTTGGGGCGGATATGGGCTGGCCCATGCCCATAAGCCCACATAATTTTCAGATGGGCTCTGTATGGGCATGCTGGCAGGGTAGCTGACGACGTCCTTGGATACCCAATGTAGGGCAGCTGCATAGGCTAGCTCACGGAGGTAAATTGGGTCGAGGCCCTGACAACAACGCCAAACCAATGCAGCTACCCTAAGCTACAGAAGCTACATTAATTCATTCATTCATTTCAAGAATTTATGTAGCGCCCCTCAAAGTAATCCACTCAGAAGCGCTCCCAGTCCAAGCACGGTGAAACAAAAAAGTTTTAAGGAGTTTGTAGAGCACTGACGACTCACGAGTCAACTACCTTAGGTAGCAGGCGTATCTGCAAAGGAAGACTATTCCAGACAGATATAAAAATTATATATATAACAAGAAAGCACGACGTTGACAGATTGATGTTTCAACACGTGGGACCAAAAGCTTACCGCTAGACGGCTAGAGGCAGAGCAAAGGGCTCTGCGAGCCTGCAGGACAACAAAATTAATATTGGACAGTAGAGCTCACAGAGATACATAATAGCCTACCTCTCGAAATGTCTAAGCAAGTCAGAGCAGTGACATTAATATAATATGAACAGGCTATGGCCTATGCCGGTGGGCAAGATCATTAGTATACTAGGCCTAGAGCGAAAATAAACGTATCGTCAGTGAGCCTACAGCTAGATGACGAGCCAAGCAATTTTAATCGACCTGCACTATAGCCTACTAATGCACACCAATGATTGTAAGGACTAGCGACAGAAATTACTCTTGCGATTACTCGATCTTTCGAATATTTCCGTTCTGCAACTCGGTTCAAGGATTGGATTTCGCCCACTACTTCTACTCTGAAGTAAGTTTCATGAACTCTGAAGTTTTGATAGCTTTGTAATCAGTTCAAAGCATCAAGTTTATCAAAATATGGTTTGAGTTGTATTTGGAAGCCCTAAATTTATACAGGTATGGAAACTACGAATATTGTTTTAAAATTGTTGATTACTTTTGTTGTTGTCACGGAATTTGTGTGGGTTTGCAATTTTAACTTTGCCGAACGTGCAATGTGGGTGGAGTACAAAATAAATAGTCATATCTAAACACACGGTAACTAAATCAAGCAAACTTTTTATTTGTGCGATCCAACAACGCACGCGTATGTATTGTTGTCAGTCAGTTTAAACTTGATTAATGATGAGATAAGCAGCTACATCATGCTGAACTTTTAATATGAAAAACTGGAGCTGTTTGATCGGAGCATGTTATGACAACTCTTTTCACACAATTCCTACGGCAATACAATACAACAGGCAATTGATAATTTTATTCTACAATAGTGTAAACGTGCACTTAAAGGCCGACAGACATCGTATTCTATTTTATGGACTTATAAAGCACCTCTCACGGTACAACCTAATCAGAAGCACTACCAATGTGAAGAACCACTCAGTAAGGAAAAGTCTTAAGAGAACAGGCAGACACAGTGATGCTTCTGCACGAGATCACGGCATGAGTTATATCAGGAAGGTCATTTCACAGCATAGGAACAGAGACATGATGTGTCAGTCCTTGTTGCTAATCAGTTGATTGCATATTTAGATGTTAATGAGCTGATCCCTTCGCAGCAGTCGGGCTTCCGGAGGTACCACTCCACAGAGACCCTTTTGCTCAGGCTGCTTTCTGACCTGTACTCTGCTATGGACCACGGTCAGGTTACACTCTTGGCTCTCTTCGATGTTTCTTCTGCATTCGATTCTGTGGACCACTCCATCCTCTTACCTTTTGGGCTAGTTGGCCAGCCTCTAGAATGGCTGCGTTCCTTCTTATCCGACCATTCAAACTGTGTGGTTATTGGTTCCTCTAGGTCCCTCTGGGTTCCTGCTCCCCTTGGTGTACCTCAGGGCTCCGTACTTGGCCCTCTGTTATATCTTCTCTACACGGCTGATCTCTGTCCTCTACTTGAGTCCCAGGGGCTCCTTCACCAAATCTTTGCTGATGACACTCAAGCTTACATACATTCTAGCCCATTTGACTCAGTTAACACTGTGCGCCTGATGTGCCTGACTGTTGACGTCCTTTCCTCTTGGATGGCGTCAAACCGGCTTCTCTTAAATCCCAGTAAAACGCAATTCATTTGGCTGGGCGGCCGTCGGCAACTTGAGAATATTGACCTGCCTCTGCTAGCTCAACTGTTTCCGGATGTTACTTTCTCTTCCACGGTCCGTGACCTGGGTGTCACCCTTGACTGTGAACTCAGTCTCACCCAGCATGTTAATCTTGTCGCTCGAAGCTGTTATTATCAGCTTCGTCAACTTCGAGTGATTGCTCGCTCTCTCTCCCATGATGCGCTAGTTGTGCTTGTTCACGCTTTTGTAACTAGTCGTATTGACCATTGCTGCTCAATCCTTGTTGGCCTTCCCCTTGGGGTTCTGAGACGGTTAGACCGGGTTCTACGCTCTGCTGCCCGACTCATCGGGCGAATTCCTAAATTTTCGCCTGTCTCTGCTTACATGCGTGATGTGCTGCATTGGCTGCCAATAGCCCAACGCATCAATTACCGCATTGCTGCCCTTGTTTCTCGCTGTATTCTTGGTTGTGCTCCATCTTATCTGCGCGTCCTCTGTCGTCCTGTCTCTGACATTGAAGCGCGTCGGGCCCTTCGCTCCGCTGCGAAGGGACAACTGCTTGTTCCACGGGCTCGCTTAGCTACCAGACAGCGCCGAGCCTTCTCGGTTGTGGGACCGTCAATCTGGAATGACCTCCCCTCAAACCTCCATCTCCTCCATCTGACCAGTCAATCTCTATTTCTCAAGTCTCTTAAATCTTTTTTCTTTGGTCGTGGCTGGGCTGGGAGCGCCTCTGAGTAGTTTCTTGAAGAGGCGCTATATAAATTCTAATAATGAATGAATGAATGAGTCCGATAAACAGGTACTAGAAGGTCATGAAAACTCATGATGGTCTAAAGAGCGGAGAGGATGTGTAGTGGTAGCTGAGATATTCCACGGGAATCTGAGTGGTTAAGTATCCATGTGGTTAGGAGGATCCGAGTGGATGACCAATTGCCAGAGCTATTAATTCTAGCCTGAAGGGAAAGAAGCAAAAGAAGTAGATAGGCCACCTGATAAGAAACAAAGATAGTCATCATTTATCAAATACCTCTTTCAACAGCAGTTCTTGGAACCACATGTTGTCTAGTGGATTCTTCTGGCTGAAGGTTCCAATTTAATTCTTAAGTACCAGTAGCAAGATTTCCCTGTATTGCAGTGTCAATTCTCATAATGTATTCAAATTTAAACCCATATGTAGAGATGAGAGCATATAGGCCTAATGCCTACATTAGCAATGTGTTTTCATAGCCAGTCAGATATCAGTTAATGTATATCCTTGAGTTATTATTTATATTCATCCTGCACCATCATGCTGTCTTTGTAATCTCTGTTCTGCTTATCTGTTTGCTCTTTAGCAAGCTAGTGCAGCATTTACTAGTCTTTTCAGAAGCTTTGTTGTAATCAAAATTTGTTTGAGATATTACGTAAACAGTTTTTGTGAGCTCAGAAAATGATGTTGTCGCAGCCATGAATCCCAAATTTACCTTTGCAAGTTTGCATATATGTGATCCATTTGAGATCCAGTGAGTGAACTGCTTTTAAGGCAGCGTTATGATGAGTTATTGGTGTTTATAGCCATAAGTATTATAGTTTAAATATGCTTTAAAGTAATTTTCAAATCAATGGTAAGTGTTCAGACAGTGACTCCGGAATGAGGTTTGAAGTGATTTTAGATAGCAGTAGCTCTTAAGCATGTAATATTTTCTTTTGAATTGACCGTGGTTCTTTAAACTTGTCTGTGATCTTACGAATGCCATGAATTGTTACTAGAGCCCTTCTGTTTGATTGATTGTCATATTACTGAATCAGTCACTTGTCCAATACTGAAGACACTCATGCATTGTCAGCAAACCCCTCTCTCTCTCTTTCTGATCGGTGAAAATTGATACTCAGACTTTAGTCACAAACATGTGCTGTCAAAATGTAGTCCATGGCATGTATGTATGGCATATTCTGTGTTATGAACCTTATATTTGCAAGTCCTATTGCACCAGACTTAACTCTTTAACAATGACCTCATTGGTTTCCCATATATTTTAGTTCACAAGTTCATCATTAAAGGGTTTACTATGGTATTCTGATCAAGACGAAACTTCCTTTCATCATCACCATCATCATCACCATCATCATCTCTCAATCTTGATATAAAAGTTTCTGGTCAGTTCAAGGAGGTAAAATGGTGAATTACCGGTATTAGGGTGAAGTGTTGAATTATTTTTAGGCTAGTTCTCAAAGTATTATTGTGAAATATTGTATAATGTATATTGTGATTTTTGCTTGTGATTATAATCTGATGTAGAATTCTATGGTGCCATTGGTATACTATGCTTAATAGTCAGGTGAAATTATATGGTAATAGTGTAGCGGACCAGGGGTTGGGCGAAAACACCAGGAGCCGAGTACCAACCCCAGTCGTCAAGGTACCCTCAGTCAGTCCGCGCAGTACGGCCTTGGCTGTAGACCAAGGACTAGCCGGCTAGGCTTAAACACGTTTATTGAAGAAACCACGAAGATCATGTGGAGTTCACAGCACAAGTAATTTATTGCGTCACAATCGCTATAGCACTCGAGAACGAACTGTTTGTGTCAATTTCTACAACGCTGGAATCAGAGTTCGTGCGCCGATGCAACAGTTTATGTAGCGCCAGAGTTCGTGCGTCGATGCAGCAGTTTATGTAGCGCCAGAGTTCGTGCGTCGTTGCGGCAGTTTATGAATCGAATCGGCGTCGTCGAGCACAGCAGGCAATAGAGCCTGCGTGAATGGTCGGAGCAGATTCGCGGTGGTCAGGATTCGAACCGGCGTCGTCAGGTTCCAGTGACTTCTGTAGCGCCAGTACAACGGACTCAGTAGCAAGTGATTTTCGTCGTCGGAAGCGATCACAGCAGGCAATGACGCCTGCGTGAATTGTCAGAGCAGATTCGCGGTGGTCAGGAATCGAACCGGCGTCGTCAAGCAGGACGGACCGTCGTCTCTGCCTCTGAAGCACCCGGAGTAGAACCGTCGTCGTAGCAGCTTCGTCCGTCAGCTAGGTTGCGGTAGTCGGAGGCCGCACCTCAGTCCCGTGAAGGAATACCCGAAGAGGCCGAGTTCAAAGCTCGAGGCTCAGGTTCAGGCTTTACTCCCTTCACAATAGTATCACTCAACAAACGTTTTACCGTTCGTCAAGCCAGATCATTTAGCCTGACTACTACGCGGTTTAGGCGTTCTTCACCAGGCCATTCGTCTGCACTGAGCAAGGGCAGCAACCCTCCTTATATACATTTCTGGCTAGGCCAAGTATACGTGTAGGCCATGTATACGCGTAGGCCATGTATACGCGTAGGCCATGTATACACGTAAGCCACGCCTCCACGGGCTAAGTACACGCGTAGGCTATGTATACGTCTAGGCCAAGTATACGTCTAGGCCACGTATACGTCTAGGCCACGCCTGCACAGGCCAAGTATACACGTAGGCTATGTATACGCGAAGGCCATGTATACGCGTAGGCTATGTATACGCGTAGGCTATGTATACGCGTAGGCTATGTATACGCGTAGGCCATGTATACGCGCAGGCCATGTATACGTCTAGGCCACGCCTGCACAGGCCAAGTATACACGTAGGCTATGTATACGCGAAGGCCATGTATACGCGCAAGCTACGCAAACAGAGCAAGCAAATAATTGGGCAAGCAAATAATAAAGGCAAGCCATCCCTCAGTGCAAAAATCTTAACACTTCCCCCCCACGAATGATCCGAGGCCACCTCGGAGCAAGGGTGTCCAGCACTGAGGGAGGAAAGAGCCATGCCAAAAATAAAATAAAACAAACGGACAACATTTGCCCCTAAGGCCAGTAACCAAAGTCCGTCAAAATTAGACCTAGTAGCGCACAAATTAAAAGCAACGGTGCGTTGGAGACGCAACAGTAGCCTACTGCACAACATAATAAATTTTAGGCGCCGATAAAAACTTAAGCCTCAAGGCAGTGTCAAAATGGCAAGGCGGCCTTAGCAAGCTAAACATTAATACATTTATAGAGCGCTGACTAATTTATATAGCGCCATACAATATCATCCGAGGCAATATTAGAATCGTCCATCGTGAAAATACACTGCAATACAACGATTAATCTTTGCAGTAGCCTACATTACGCCTATGAACGTAGCCTATAACATTAATAGTAATCCAAGTGCATCGCAAAAATACAGTTATTACACAGGAATAAAACATGAAAACTCCGTTTACATGTAAATAAAAACATGTCATCAAAATGAAACTAAATTTTACAGACGTATCAGCAAATCGCGCAATTAAGCGGTAGTACATTTGTATAGCGCGCATTACTTACATAGCGTCACGTAAATAACAGTGACAGTCGGTATAACAGTACTGTCTATGCCTATAGCGATTACAACGGTTAATCGCAGTTCAGTTACTACTTGTTAACACACGTGTAAAACCTTCACATGTAAAATAAACAGATGCCCTATTCATCAAAATGAAACGAAATGTTACAGATGCTTCTGTAGCAGCAAAACGCGCAATTAAGCGGTAAACAGCACGACGTTTACAATAATTGCAGTCACAATAATAAAGCAGACAAGCGACATAAAACTCAGACTGCGTGATCAAAATAAAACAGAAAAATACCCTATTGGTTGCACAAATCCGGACAATTAAGTCCTGGAATTAACGATTTAATTGTGCCACATAGTGGTCCACAATCCACAGTAATTCTTTTTCTCTTCGGGTACGAAGTGCAAGTCGTGCACAACCCCCGTATTTTTTTCTTCGGGTGCGGAGTGCCGTTTCGTGCACAACCCCCTTTCTCTTTTTTTTTTTTGTTTTGGGTGCGATGTGCCGTTTGCGCACAACCCCCTTTTTTTCTTCTTTTTTTTTTTTTTGTTTTGGGTACGAAGTGCCGTTCGGGCACAACCCCCTTCTTTTTCCCTTTTTTTTTTCTCTCTTTTTTTTTTCACAACATTATACAAGTACAAGTAATTAAATCATCTTAACTAGGCCTATTAATCGCGTTAACAGACGCACTCAAAGGAAATAAATTGAACACTCAATTGAACGAAATAACACCTTTCAAACGCACGAGAGTAACTTACAATCCTAAACCAGCAAGATTGCACAGAGCCACCAACAAGAGACTGTCCTCTAAACACATTAATTCCCTGCTCTGGCACCAATATCAAGAACGATCAGAATGTAAACTTGGCGTGACCTATCTACTGATTATCCAAGCGAAGCCTGTATGCAATTAATCGCAAATAATTGTACGATTAATTAAACGATTATTACCCCGTAAGGCAACAGAATCACACACGGCTAACCGCGAATAATCACGCGATTAATCAACCGATTTACACGAAGCATTAGACCTATAACAGTCCATCTGGGGACAGATAAAAATAATGACAATA
The DNA here is from genome assembly GCA_945859605.1 of Lumbricus rubellus. Classification (NCBI taxonomy): domain Eukaryota; kingdom Metazoa; phylum Annelida; class Clitellata; order Crassiclitellata; family Lumbricidae; genus Lumbricus; species Lumbricus rubellus. The sequence continues at coordinate 48,448,143 of OX243811.1, read as the reverse complement.
CTGCATTTCTACAATAGAACTGCTCATAAAAATGGTGCTTTTCACAAGGAAAATGTTTCTTCTTAAAATAATGCTGTCCTTAATAGGAAAAATGCTTCTTTTTCAATAAAAACGAAATGGTTCCAAAAAGAAGATTCATAAAAAGAAAAGGGTTCTTTTCACAATTTAAAAATAATGATACTTTTGCAATCCAATTTTGCCTCGTTAAAGAATAAAGAGTATCCCCCCCCCCTCTTTGGCGATAAAAGAGAAGGCCTTTAGCCAAAAATGGGAATCTTTTAACATCATTCACTCACGACATCCTGCGTCGTCGTGCGCGGAACCTGCACGCCGTCTACTGGAACCGGACTGGACGACCGACGTTGCGTCGGGGTCGGCCTGAAGGTGCCGTCACTTCGTCCAAATTTCTATCGTGCAAATCTTCTTCAGTTTCAGGCGTTCCGTTTCTTGGCTGATTGACAGCCGGCATGGCTGCGCCTTCGTCGTCTGCACCATGTCGATCCCTGGAAGTCGTTCTTTCCGCTGCAGGCGTTCCTTTCCAGCGGTGTTGTGGCCGACAGCTCGAAGAAGCTGTGGCGCTTCCGGTTACCTCAGGATGTGACCTTCCGGTCGCTTCCGTGGTCGGCTCGCTCCACTCCCCTTTCGTTCTCCCGTAGCAGTGGCGGAGTTTATCAACGTGTGATACGAAGGGCTTGGCCTTCGGCGACTTTTGGAGGAGGTAGTTGACTGGACCACACGCCCGCACAATCCGGAATGGACCCGTGAAGTTACGTTGAAACTTCGGGCTGCGTCCGACGAACTTCCGTGGGCTGAAATAGTAGACCCAGTCACCTTCCTCGAACTTTGCAGGGCGCACTCGCAAGTCGTAGTTGTGCTTGCGTCTCTCGGCGCTCTTCTTGAGGCTTTTCCGCGCAGTGCCGTACGCCTTCTCGAATTTCTCCGCCAGGTCGGCCACGTAGGTTGAATAGGTGAGTCCACTCTCGCCGGTTTCTTCGGGCGGTCCATAAACCAGGTCCAGCGGTGCCCTGTTCTCTTTTCCGAAGACCAGGTAGTTTGGCGAGAAACCCGTCACGTCGTGGATCGAGGCGCGGTAGGCTGCCGTCACGTACGGGAGATGTTCGTCCCAGTCTCGCTGATTTTCGCTCACCACTTTTCCCAACATCGAGTTGAGCGTTCGGTGGTACCTCTCAATCATACCGTTGCTCTGCGGTCGATAGCTCGACGTCCGGACCTTGTCCACCTCCAGGAGCCGACACATTTCTTGGAACACATGTCCCTCGAAGTTCCTTCCTTGGTCTGTCAGAATCTGGAGCGGCGCTCCATAACGGACGACAATCGTCTCCACCAAGGCCTTAGCCACCGTAGTCGCCTCCTGATTGACCATCGGAACAGCTTCGGCGAACTTCGAGAAGTTATCCATCATCGTCAGGATGTAGACGTTCCCCTTCTTGCTCCTCGGATGAGGACCCGTGACGTCCACGCTAACTCGCTCCCACGGCTCTCCACAGGTCATGGGCTGCAGGGGCCCTTGTCTTTGCAGCGCGCCCCGTCGGTACCGGCAGCACCCGTCGCAGTGTCGACAGAACCTCTTTACGTCTCCGGACCATCCGACCCAATAGGCTCTTCTGCGAACCTGCCATCGGGTTCGCTTGACTCCCAAGTGTCCACCCGTCATGCCAGTATGCGCCAGCCTCAAGTAGTCTTCGCGAAGATCCTTTGGCACGAGTACTTGTTCCAGTTCGTCTGGCGTCCGTCGGTAGATCACATCGTCCTTCAGGTACAACGCGTCCCGCTGGTGCCAATAGACTTTTACCGCTTCGCCCTCCTGCAGGATCTCTTGCAGGCTCGGCATGCCTTCGCCCAGCCAAATTCTGACTAGGCTCAGAATAGGGTCCTCCTTCTGTGATTTCACGATGTCGGTCGTACTGTCGCTTTCTGTCGTCACTTCCGTTACCTCCCGCACGAAGTGGTCCGTAGCATCAGCTTCCTCCCAATGACACTGTCGGCACGGCTTTCTGGACAAAGCATCGGCGTTTCCGTGTTTGCGTCCAGGACGATGCAGTATTTCGAAGTCAAACTCGGCCAACTTTTCTAACCATCGTCCTTGTTGCCCGATCGGCTCCGGAGTGTGCTGCAGCCATCTCAACGCGGCGTGGTCCGTTCTGAGGGTAAACCGCCTACCCAACAGGTACTGACGAAAGACTTGGGTGAAGTTTACCACGGCCAGCAATTCCTTTCGGGTAACGCAGTAATTGCGCTCGGCCGCAGAAAACAACCGACTACCATATGCAATCACCCGTTCTTCGCCGTCGATATTCTGGGAAAGTACCCCACCAATTCCGACGTCAGAGGCATCGCAGTCCAGAGTGTAAGCAGCGTCGTCAACCGGTAGACTAAGTACAGGAGCCATGGTCAGCGCTTCCTTCAATCGGTCGAAAGCATCCTGGCAGTCGTCTCCCCACAGAAAAGGCTGGTCCTTCCTCGTCAAAGCAAACAAAGGAGCCGCGACCAAAGAGAAGCCCCGAATGAATTTACGGTAGTAGGAGCACAATCCTACGAAAGCCCGTACCTCCTTTAAGCATCTGGGCGTAAGCCACTCGGTTACCGCCTGTACTTTGGATGGATCGACAGATATCCCGTCAGCAGTCACTATATGTCCAAGAAAGGATACCGTGCGTCTGAACAGATGGCATTTACTAGGCTTTAATTTCAAATTAGCATCTTTAAGCCTCGCAAAAACTTGACCCAATCTGTCTAAATGCTGTTCCGCAGTACTGCTGAAGATTATCACATCGTCCAAGTACACCAGACATAATTCAAAGTTCAACCCAGAGAAAACGATATCCATAAGCCGCTGGAAGGTAGCCGGAGCGTTACATAAGCCAAAAGGCATGACCCGCCACCGAAAAGTTCCTCGCCGGGTGATAAAAGCAGTCTTATCAGAGTCACCTGGATTCATCATGACCTGATGGTACCCGCTGCGCAAATCCAGAGTGCTGAACCACCCGGCGCCCGACAAAGCATCAAGACAGGCATCAATTCTAGGAAGAGGATAAGAATCCTTCCGAGTCTGGTCGTTCAGTTTCCGGTAGTCAATACAAAATCTCAAAGAACCGTCTTTCTTTTTAGCGAGGACCACATTAGCCGCCCACTCACTAACAGCGGGTTCAACCACACCGGTAGCCAACATCTGGTCCAGTTGTGCGTCAATAGCAGCCTGATACGGAAGCGGTTGTCTACGCAAGGATTGTCTCACCGGACGAGAGTCTCCAGTATCGATTCTATGCTGAGAAATCATAGTCCTACCCAAGTCATGGTCAGTGGTCGAGAAAATACTTTCATATTCGACCAATAACTTCTTCAGTCGTTCCTTCACATCAGACGGGACATCCTCAGAGATTTCGTCCATTAGTTTTCCGACCAAAGAGTTGTCGTCAGCAGTACCCGTCTGTCTCTCCTTATCTTCCTCCACCTTTACGGGGTGTAAGTCTCCTAACATTTGGTTAGCTGTCAACAGGGCAGGCTGTTCATTCAAGTTAACCACACGAATAAAAGCATTATCAGCATCGTCACCCAACACAACTCTGGCAACATGCAACCCAGGCTGGATCTCTTTAGACTCCGTCATCCAGGCTTGTGCGGAGGTCGTTAAATCACGATACTGAGTCTTACACGGTATATCACATTGAGAACGAGGAAGAACAGTTGTCTCGTCGGCAACCATAACCCTGCGACACCAAAGCGATCCATTGCCCTTAACCAAAGGAATGCGGCGTCGGCCAATAAAAAGTGCACCCTGTCCAAAACCTAAGCGACAACGATGCTGCCTTAGCCAATCCATGCCAAGCATTGGTTCACCAATTTGGTCGGACACAAGAAAACTAGTGGCAATGAAGAACCCTTTAGAAATCTTAATCGGAGCATCAATCTGACCCAAGACTCTAATCTGCGTCCCGTTAGCAGCCAAAAGAATGCGATTGCTAGGCTGGAGCGGCAAACCATCAACATCAGCAGAGGGAACCAGGCTTACCTCCGACCCAGTGTCCACTAGGCAAGTTCTTTGCTGTCCGTTGATCGTTCCACGGATGTAGATCGCGTTGTTCGTCACACCCGATGCTCGGTCTCTCGTTGTATGGTTCGTGACGGTTGTTCCGCTCTGTTCCGCCGTCGGTGGATCCGATGTGCGTGCGTCGTCACTTCGGTTGGAGAACTGCTGACGCTGGCGACACCGGCGAGCCACGTGGCCCACCTGTCCACAGCTGAAGCAGGTTATCCCGCGTCCGGGACCACCTGAAGCGTTTCCTCGAGGCGGAGACGGAGGAGTAGGAACGGTAGATGGAACCGTCCGTGGAGCAGTCGGTTCGGAGCCGAAACTCGTCCGATGCGAGCTTCGGAGTTCGTCCAGCTGTTGGAAGATCCTTCCTTCCATGTCTTGTTGCCACTTACGTTGCGACGCGAAGAAGCTGTCCAATTGAGACTGAAGCTGTCCACCGGCGTCGACTTCCTGAGACCCTCGCACTCGGTTGGCAGGTCTCCGACGATCTTCCAAGTCTGACGTCTGTTGGTACGCGGACAGGCGTAGAGCTGTTCGATACGCCTCGTCGATGGTTTTCGGCTCTCGTTCTCTCACCTTGAGAGACAGCTCCCGGTCGCGGATCGCTTCAAGGAAGGCATCCTTCGCGAGAATTTCCGTCGTTTCGTTGGACGGAACCGGGTAGGCGAGGACGACGAGTCTCCGGATGTCGTGCAGCAAATCGCCGAGAGTTTCATCAACTCGCTGCCGGCGGTAGTAGAGTTGCGCTCGGAAGGTCTCTGCCTGACCCTCCGATCCGTACCGTTGGCGTAGTCTCTCGACGAGCTGTTCGTACGTGACTTCGGTGCTGGCTCCGAAGTCCCACAGCAGCTGCGTTGCCGCCCGTTCCAAGGAACAGCGGAGGAAGTCGACTTTATCGGCTGCAGTCCATCGGTTGTGCCTTGCGCACACGTCGAATTGTGCCAGGAATGACTCGAGGGATCCAGTTCCGTCGAATTTTCCGGGCTTCATGGGATTCTTTTTCTCGCTGGCTAAGCGACTGACCTTTTCCATGACTTCCGATTCCAGTTTGCCGACGTCCATTTCCGGAACCAGGAAGTTCTTGCGATCTTTCTTCGGTAGGTCGTCGAAGTCGATCTTCTCCCGAAATCGGCTGGACTCGACCTCGTAGTCGACCAGGAGGTCCCTTCCTCGTCCTGCAGCGGGTGTAGAAGTCGTTGGGAAGCCAGCGGCGTTTCCGTCCATGTCACCGATCAGAGGATTCCACATTGTTGTTGTTCCGTCGAAATTCTCACCAGTTCGTAGAAGTGCAGCGAATCTTTCAAAACCACTTCTGCGGAATCAGCTTGAAACGGTGCAGAGTTTTTCCAGTCACCCCACTTCGCGGGACCAGTTTGTAGCGGACCAGGGGTTGGGTGAAAACACCAGGAGCCGAGTACCAACCCCAGTCGTCAAGGTACCCTCAGTCAGTCCGCGCAGTACGGCCTTGGCTGTAGACCAAGGACTAGCCGGCTAGGCTTAAACACGTTTATTGAAGAAACCACGAAGATCATGTGGAGTTCACAGCACAAGTAATTTATTGCGTCACAATCGCTATAGCACTCGAGAACGAACTGTTTGTGTCAATTTCTACAACGCTGGAATCAGAGTTCGTGCGCCGATGCAACAGTTTATGTAGCGCCAGAGTTCGTGCGTCGATGCAGCAGTTTATGTAGCGCCAGAGTTCGTGCGTCGTTGCGGCAGTTTATGAATCGAATCGGCGTCGTCGAGCACAGCAGGCAATAGAGCCTGCGTGAATGGTCGGAGCAGATTCGCGGTGGTCAGGATTCGAACCGGCGTCGTCAGGTTCCAGTGACTTCTGTAGCGCCAGTACAACGGACTCAGTAGCAAGTGAGTTTCGTCGTCGGAAGCGATCACAGCAGGCAATGACGCCTGCGTGAATTGTCAGAGCAGATTCGCGGTGGTCAGGAATCGAACCGGCGTCGTCAAGCAGGACGGACCGTCGTCTCTGCCTCTGAAGCACCCGGAGTAGAACCGTCGTCGTAGCAGCTTCGTCCGTCAGCTAGGTTGCGGTAGTCGGAGGCCGCACCTCAGTCCCGTGAAGGAATACCCGAAGAGGCCGAGTTCAAAGCTCGAGGCTCAGGTTCAGGCTTTACTCCCTTCACAATAGTATCACTCAACAAACGTTTTACCGTTCGTCAAGCCAGATCATTTAGCCTGACTACTACGCGGTTTAGGCGTTCTTCACCAGGCCATTCGTCTGCACTGAGCAAGGGCAGCAACCCTCCTTATATACATTTCTGGCTAGGCCAAGTATACGTGTAGGCCATGTATACGCGTAGGCCATGTATACGCGTAGGCCATGTATACACGTAAGCCACGCCTCCACGGGCTAAGTACACGCGTAGGCTATGTATACGTCTAGGCCAAGTATACGTCTAGGCCACGTATACGTCTAGGCCACGCCTGCACAGGCCAAGTATACACGTAGGCTAGGGTGCATCAAACGCCCCATAATTGTTAAAAAACTTTTTAAAGTTTTTGTCCCTAATTCACTTCTTTTCCTATTACTAAAAAAGCGTGTTTCCCAAAATTTGAGAATTTTCTGACATATTCTAGGTATCCCACCCAGCAACTGAAGTTTTACAATGGCGAACACACTGAACAGATTATGCATTATTATGCTGCAACAAGACTTTAAAGATAGGTCCAATAGTTCTTAACATAATCTGTGCTGTATTAGCCAAGAGCCATCTTCAGAAGTGTATTGCAAAGTATTGCAAAGATACTTAGAAGTGAACATATTTATTGTTACTATTGTAAAAACATTTATGTTGCGATGCTATCGCATGACACATGTCAAGCGGATATTGTCATTCGGAAGTTGGCTTGCATTTGCGCGGATTGGATTGTCTCTGCCGGTCTTGTTCCACAACTTGAAGCACATCTTGATAATGCTGTTCAGTCTTTGATGCTGACAGAAAATCCGAGCTGAGCTTCATTCCTCTCTCAGCACAGTCATTGATTACGTTGAGTGCTTCAATGTTTGTCATAGCAGTTTGATAGTCATGGCGGCTCCACCAGTCGGACAGCTCTTCGTTGAGGAACTGAGTGTCAACTTGTAGTATTTCAAACATATACCACGAGTCAGTCCTTGCAAGATCCGCAAGAGTTGTTGTAGCTGTGATTACATCTGGAAATTTAGGTTTCCCAAAGCCCGATCCAAATCTGTTCTGCGGCAATTGCAAGCGTTCTTTTGGCTTAACTGAAAGCAGGCGATTAACAAGGGCACGTCGTTCAGTGTCTGGAACATTATTACTAAACAGTGCAAGTGGCACCATTTCTGCCGTTAAATACCACAAATGTCGTTTGAAGGCACGAACAGCACTCGCGGAGACCTGTGCATTCAGCAAGTCATATTGAAAGAATGGTTTGTATAGCTTCAAGTCATTCCATGGCGCATCAGTCACCGAACTACAAGTCATCTACCAAGAGCTGTAAACCAGAGTCACAAAATTCACGAAGTCTCTCACTTTTGTGACCTGACGCTCTGATGTTATTGTGTTGCGTGGAAGCTTTGCAATCTGTTGCTCAAAAAGACATGTCTTGATTGAATAAATCAATTTGACCATCCATCTGGTCTTCTGGAGTGCTCCAGGTCGCTTGAATGTGACTTTATCTCCTTCTACTTCTCCATCAAGAATCAAGAGGCAGAGATCTGCAAATTCCTTATAGTCATCTCTACGAAAGGACAACTGTGAACTATAAATCTGTCGAAATTGTTCTCTGCAAATGTCAATGAATGGTTTCGCATTCTCACTGAATACACTATCATCAAAGCATTAGTCTTTCTGTTGCTGACCGATGTGTCTTGAGGAGATTGAAGTTCTTACGAAGCCTTGCGAATAATACCACCTCGGATGATTTTGAAGTTTCAATTTGAAGATCTTCAAACACGTGTGTAAGAATTACTTCGCCGACGTGATGTCGACATCCTGACCAGAGAAGAGCTCGACCTAACCGCATCTGCTGAATTGTAACACAAGCAGCAGTAACGTGTCCTGTATTTGATCCGGTGGTGTCAAATGCCATGTTGACAATGGAGTCACTACATTGTCATGAGCGCAGGAGATCAATGGTCAGATCAGCAATGATGTCCCCCGTTTTTCTCTGTGATCCCATTGCATAAGATGGTACACCGAGGCACTTCAGCTCTTTTGCATTCCCAACAACAATTGCAAGGCGCTCCTCCTTAATATTCTTATTTGACAGCAATGGCATTTGTTTGGAGTCCCAATGCAGTGTTAAAAGCTGTGGAGCAACCCATTGCTCTTTGCAAGCCGAAGCTATATTCTGTCCAACTAGACGCCTGGCTTTGTCAGTCGTTGCGTATGATGTAGAGACTTTTGTCGCATCTCAGATATGAGTGCTTCAGTGTAGGCTGATTGTTGTGTTGGAGTCATTTTTAGACGTGTAGCTAAGGCAACAAGTTTGGGTCGCTGTATGATATCATGAGGGACGAATGCAGCCGTTCCAGTGCGAGTTCTGCGGTAACACTTTGTCGTTATTAAACCAAATGTTGCCGCTTACCGCTAGCACTTTGCCGCCAAACCAAACCTTCTATGTTGAAACATAGATTAGTTAACTTCATATATCATAGAAAACACAGAACACTTAAAACATAAAACATATAGTAACTATGATATATTTCTTTCCAGCCTAAAACAAGTCCTGTTAAAACGCCATACAATCCGACAAATTCAATAAGTAATGCATGTTGAATGATAATTATGTACATTTTTAAAACTGGAGGTGGGATACCTAAACATTTTTTTATTTTTATGCTTTTTGACCAGGGATATATTGGAGATAAAAGGAACATTTTAAGCCTAGGGACAATGCATTTTGATAACTTTGGGGCGTTTGATGCACCCTAACGTAGGCTATGTATACGCGAAGGCCATGTATACGCGTAGGCTATGTATACGCGTAGGCTATGTATACGCGTAGGCTATGTATACGCGTAGGCCATGTATACGCGCAGGCCATGTATACGTCTAGGCCACGCCTGCACAGGCCAAGTATACACGTAGGCTATGTATACGCGAAGGCCATGTATACGCGCAAGCTACGCAAACAGAGCAAGCAAATAATTGGGCAAGCAAATAATAAAGGCAAGCCATCCCTCAGTGCAAAAATCTTAACAATAGTCATTTAATCCATTTGAGAAACCAGAAGAAATGCTACAGAAAGTAAGCAAACGGAAACAGTGCAGCGTTTTTTCAAATCTTTAGACAAGCTACAGCAAAAACCCGAGAGCCCAACACTTTTTTTATGAAGTACAGCAAGAATCAGAGCTAATAGTACTGTAGTAATATTAGTTTTTAATTGAGTTACGCATGATCGCTCAGGATTTCAGAAATTGGGTATATAGAATTTTTCTGGAATGTCTAGGCTTTGTTGATTCTGTATTTGGTGAGAGTAATTAATGTTAATGATGATATAATGAAATAGTGTTAATTTTTTTTATATTTTTCTTGCATTAGTAAATTTCAATTTGTTTGAAATACTGCAGCCTCTTAACAAATTTTTTGTTTAATTCCTAAGTTTGGCAATGTAATCTATCTACACATGGTATGAGCAGCATCACTGCCTATGTTGTACAGAGCTATGTTTTGTGTCCGATATCGAAGACTAGCTGTAAGTTTATTACTTGAGTTTGGCCTGGCAGTTGAAGCCCACTAAGTTGGGCTGCATTTCACAATTTGTGGAGCATACGGTATTTGCAATATTCATTGAATCGTTTCAAGGTTCACCTGTATGCTCGCATCAGCTATGGATGAGAAACTCTGTGCAGGATGCAATGCTGGCACTCAGGTTTATTGTGCAGAGAATGAAATTCTGTGATTGGAAACAGGTCACTAACTGAACAGCGGAGGAGTAGAGAAGGGAGAGAAGGAGGAGGAGCTTTTACAATCCTGAGCAGATGACATTAATCACTGAGGTTGTCAGGTTGGAGATGTTTGGATGTGGAAGTTGCAGTAGATTGGAGTGAAGTCTGCATGTGTGGCAGCATGTCACAATTTACTGCTGTACTACATATATGAATTTTTTAGGTTGCTATAAATGTCACTTAAGTGTCAATACTTATGAGGTGTATCTCTAATGTATAAATTTGAGTTTGTGTACCATTTTAAAATGCATTGATTACCGGTATGTGTTGTGTGTTTGTTAAATGCTTGTATGCATCTGCACAGAGCAAGAACTTTTTCAAAGACCAATTTATGCAATTTTTTTTCTGATTTATTTTTGACACAGAACAATGCAGGTTTTAGGTTTATGTGACGACTTACGCAACTCACGTATGACTAACCAGCACACTCAAACATTAAATGCAATTAGCCTCGCTTGCAGCCCTGTTCACTGATTAATGTGCTTTGTTTAGCCATACCTTTTCTTAAATATTGCAAGTATTAATTTTCAATAGGTTGTCATTAATTTGCAACTTATGTGGTGCAAGTGTGTAGGGCCTCAACCAAAGAGGCATCAGAACCAAGCAGGACTTTCCTTTGGTTAGTACCCATAAGGTCAGAACACTGTGCAAGAAGCTTTTCTATAGTTTCCAGTGTTAGGACTTCTGATTCATAGAGCTTTTAAAATTATTTGCTGAAGATATTTTAAGTGCAAATTTTTGCAAGTACAGACATTTAGAACTTCCTGAGTTGCTATTGTTGTATAAAATCCACTGACATTGTGAGGCTGATGGACGGTGTTCTGTGTGGATTGGCTGTCTTGTATAATTTCCTGTACATGTGGATTAAAGTCAAATGATCTGAGTTGTGCTCTCTTTCTACATGTTCCTCTTTTATTCGTTACAGACTCAGTCACTGTTATGCTGGAAACATTCTGCTAAACGATTTTGCTTTGTTGTCATGAACAACTTTGTGAAAGATTGTAGACTTATATGAATATGCATGAGTTTGCTCCAGGTTGATAAATGAGATCAGTGGGGATTGGGTGGGGGGAAGCGGCAATTGTTCTTCCTTTCATGCAGTTAATTGACTTCCTGTTTTTGATGTTAATTATCTAGACTATTGGCTGTTCTTTTGGACATCATGCAGTTACAACTTACTTTGCATCTGTTTTCCTTGAAGTCCATGCATATTAATTTGCCAAATACTGTGGGGGGATGTGGGGGGAATCTTGTGGTTTCCTTTTGTTCTGACAGCAAGTCCTAAATTTGATCACCTGCTGTTGATTCCTTCAAATTATAGCCCAGAAGAAATTCTTTGTTTCCTTTAAATTGGACTATTTTACATCATGATTAGATTTCACTAGATCTCTAGTTGTACACTAAAATGTACTTGTAATAAGTTCCTAAAACTAGAACTACAGTTTTAGGAACACTTTTTAAAAAAATTTACGAGTAGTATTTTTCTATGAATGTTGACTGCATGGTTGTTAGTAGTCATCTTTAAGCCTCTACTGACCAAAGTGTAGTAAATGGTATATGCAGTTAAGAAATTGTAGAGAATGCATACAGTTCTGTTTGAACGCAATTTGAAACACGTGGTCCTTACAGCAGAATGTTTGTTAATTTTTTATGAGTATTTCTTGCATAAGATTCGTAACATTGGTCACAGCTCTAGGCAAGATTTTTATTACTTGACTCAGATGTGTACTGTCTATAGTGATAGTCCTCAGAGCTATCCGAGCAAGTTATGATGGCAAATTGGTTGCATATCACAGATATGTATGAGGCCATTATCAAATCCCAGGTCACCCTCTTGGCACTGATGCGTGCACTGCTCTCGACACAGTTGACCATGATATAGCACTCTTAGCACGACTCTCCACTTCTTTTGATCTCTCAGGAAATTTCCTTAGTTGGCTTACTTCCCATCTTAAGGACCGTTCATATACAGTGGCTTGTAGGACTTCCAGGTCATCTTGGACCCAAGAATCATTGATGGACAGGCCCCTATATTTGCAAGAACTGTGTTGTTCCACCTTGGGTGTCCAGGGCTGTTCACCTTTCGGTCGGTGGACCAAGCTGAACTTCTTGTTCCTCGCTTGTGGACTAATATTCAACAGTGCCTTTCTTTCTCAGTCGCTGGTCCTGATGATGATGATTATGATTATGATGATGATGATACAACCTGGAATGGCCTCTCTGTTACACTATGCTTATTGCCAAGGCTCACTCCACTCTGTTCCTTTAGAATCTCAAAACTGTCCTATTTGGCCGTGGTTGGGCCGGAAACACTTTTAAGTAGCCTACCTTGAAGAGGCGCTATATATGATATATCCTAAATAATAATGATAAAATTCTGTTAACTTGTTGTCATCAGGATTAATAGTTAAATTTTGTCATGCTTGTTTAATGCTTAGGCCTAAAAAAATAAATGTTGTGTTTCCGGTAACAGAGCTAAAAAAAATTGGGTAGGTAGGTCGGAAAATATTTTTATTTTGGTAAAATATTTTATGCAATTTTTATGCAGTGACTATCCGAAAAAGTATACCCCACTAGTCTTTTTTGCACGCTGCAACAAAGTACGTGTTCTAAGCAAGTATAAACTGCCTATTTCCCCCGACTGTCTGCACCTAAAACTGCTTTAGAAACAGTCCTATTAATTTCATTTTGTTGACGTCTTTTCTTTTATGTCAATACAAATGGTTTAAAAAAAAAATAAATTAAAAAATTTAAATTAAAAAAAAAAAAAAAATTTAAATTTTTTTATAAATTTTTTTACAAAAATATTTGGGTCGCGGCCGTAAAAATGGGTCGGTCGGGTTACCGGAAACACAAATTTTTTTCTTTACGCTTTATTGTAGAAGTTAATGTGCCAGGCTGTGAAGGCTTAGGTTTCATTTATAACCCACTGGTGAACTAAGATGCTTCAAGATTTCTGCTCCAATTGTATTTCCTGGCAAACCTTGATTATAAACAGATTACTAAGACTGCACACTGTAAGTGTGAAGATAAGCTGAGACTGACCAGAATTCCCCTTATGTGCTTCTCAGACCAATGACTGTCTGTCAGCGTTTGTGCAACCGACTAGCTATAATTAGGACTGTACTGAGTAGATTATTAATCACTAACTATTAGGCCATATACGAATGTTAGCTGGACCAACTATTTGACCGAATACGAATAGTGTACAAAATAGGTCTGCCGACAACATTCCAAATTTCAAATGTAAGCAAAACTTTCAGTTCAGTAAATTTAATACATAAACTAAAAGTAAAATGTTAACTACATGTATGTAATGTTTGCATCCTTCTGCCAATCTGCGTACACTCGCTATAGCAGCCGTGCATGCAGAAACAGATGTCAAGTGACCACTATTCGTATTCGGCTTGACATCTACTATTTGGCCGCATACCGTATATTTGGCCTGCTATTCGACCCTGGAGTGAATACGAAGCGAATGTTCGGTGCAGCCCTAAAGTTGATCATCAACAAATCACTGATTGTTTTTGATGCTCCTCTGAGATTTGAACCCTGGAAACAGCAGTTGACCAAACAGACATAACAAAAAAGCCATTATTGTTGATACTATCCAAACAGTTGCTTAGAAGGATGTAATTTCTGTGTAACGATGACAGATGTATGTAATTTAATGAAGTCAGAGAAGGATACATGTATCTATGATGGTTATTATCAGATTATTGATATATTATAAGTATATGCTAATAAATGCATAATACAGACGGACATGCATGCTCGCACACGTACAGATGTAATATTCAGGCGGCTATAACTTCACAGGCTGCTCAAGTCTATTTGGCCATGGACCCATGAAGACATTCACTATGTTTATTTACTTGGTTTTCATATCTTACTTATGGATAGCTTGTCTCCTTAGATGTTTATGGACTGAGACTCTTTCTTGGACCTGACGACATAAAGAGAATTTTCTATTCAGAAGATGTGGTATTCTAGCCTACTAACCTTTACCATAGATCTGTTGTCCTACCCCTTACGATTGGGCTGGCATCACTACAGTCCTTCAATCACCAATGTCAAACACTAGGATGATTTTTTTACTTGTTAGGGTATTTGTATTAATCTATATTTATTCATCTTTATTGTACTGTTTCTAATCTAATCTGGACAAGTATATAGCAATAGTCAGGGTTTCAAGTTATTGATTGTTGCTACTGCTGTGAGGGTCCTTGTTAATAGTGCTCCTGCATGACCATGTAGCCGCTTGCGGTGCTATAGAAATTACTGATTACATTACATCATTTCAATACCAATACATGACTACTTTCCTTTAATTTCGTTAGAACATTTCAATTAGTTAAAAATATAGTAAACGTTTACTAGAGTTCCTCATAGTGATGGTTAGGATGTACTGATTGTTTGTTGACAGACAAGTGAGAATGTGGCTCTTTCTGCTTTTCATGTTTTTCCCCAAGTGATGCGCTAGACCCTAGAAGTATGAATTGATATGAACTTATTTTTCTTTGCGTTGGTATAATTATGAGGGTGAGTCCATGCCTTTGCTGGCTGATCTTCCTACTACGATCAAATAGTTATTGTGCTCACACTTACTGAGTTGGCTAGAATACAAGTGAGGCCATAAAATTTGAAACATTTAGCTGTCTTAAATCCTATAGCAACCTGTTTAATATACTGTCTAGGCTATGTTAAATATAATATATTTGTCAATGTGTAAATAAACAAAGATTACAGAAAACAATCAGCCTGCTGAAAAAGAGGACCATTATCTTCACAATCAGTTATATTAGTCTGTCATGGATCAATGCATTGTCTTGAACCGAAAGTGAATCCGGTAGTTGATTGTAGTAAACTTTTGAAGTTTCCTGTATACATAGAAAATAATCAGTTGAGTCATCTTGTAAATTACAGGATGGCATGATGCCATTACCTTGTGATACTTAGTGTGCCAATTTTACATTCATGCTGTGGTTTGTTTGTCTGGGTGTGCTTATGTACTTGTCTGGTCTGAACATTGTTTGACACTTTTAATGACAAGCAAGTACTAAAAGTAACTGGGAAGTTGTGCTTTTGTTTATAGCTGACCATCATATTATGTGAAACATTATGCATTAGATCCAGATTGTGGGACTAAATATTGTTTTTATTGAAGAGATGAATAACGATGAAAGCATATCTTCCCAGTAACTTGTCCCAAAATCACACTTGAGCTAGATGGCATGATGAATGCACCAAGGTTAAGGCCTTGGATTGGCTATAGATAAAATTTGTATATGGTAATTATGCCAGATTAATTCCCTTATTGGTTAGTTGCTCTACTGCTTCACAAACCAGTCATGATATAAATTGACAACCATCCTTCCAAACCTCAGTTTCATCTGTTTGGTCCACAAATGATTTGATTTACTTCAGTTTTTTGCCATTTCTAAGTTTTAAGTCAGCTCAAGTTTTCAGTGCAGTTGTTTCATGAAAACTTTCCATGGCACTTTAGAAGCTGTTCATCTGTGCATTTAATGTCTGCTGCACTTTAACCCAGTGTTCTGAGAATGACAGGTAGTGTCTGAATCATGCTGCCCTACAGGCCATGGCTTCATCATCCTCATATTGTTCAGTCTGTTGTGGGCCTGGGGCTTGGCCTTAGTTTGATCAGTTTTGTCTGACTTGATTGTATACTGCTGCAGTCATATCATCTGGCCATCATTGTAGCACTGTGCATTGATCTGAACAACTGGACTAAATAACTTGTAGACAAACAAGTCTTCTGCTGATACATCTGCACATTTCTATCTGTCCACCACTTTTTCATTCTGTGTCTCCATCCTGGTCATTGGAGTCCAGTGATACTGGATATACCAGGGTTGTCATCCTGTTTATGTCATGGCAGCAGAGAATTGGTGTTTAGAGTGCAAGCTTAAGATTCCTTAAAGGTATTTTTCAACCACTTCCATCACTGCAAGGCTAATGACGAAATACAGTTCAGTATATGAGTGCATTTTTTAGTTTCCAAAGCTTGATTAGATTTTGGCAGATAAAAAATCTTTGAAGTTATAAAATATGTTTATGCGTGTTTTATAAGATGTTTGTTTATGTTCAGTTTATGAACATGCATGAATAAGCATCCAGGTTAAAGTTAAAATGGTCGCACGACTTGTGGTGAACATCGCCAGTTTGCATAAAATTTCAGGATACTCTAGGTCTGTGTAAACCTGTCTGTCTGTAAACATCTCGTGGATTTAATGAGCTTTTCATGAGCTTCAAAGCATTGCAATCTTTCTAGAGTTTGTTCGAAGAAAATGTGACTTGATTGTGCCTGTTTGAATTTTATCCCAAATATAATGGCTTGTGTCAGTTGTCTGAGGCCAAGACTGTTATTTGCATTTACTTGTGGATCATGATTTGAGCATAACAGAGTTCTTGAGTACTATCCTCTCACTGTGTATTTATGAGTTTTCCAAGTACAGGTGTTATTAATTTTCTGTGATTCACCTGCAATGTTAGAGATTCACTGCACATCAGAGGACATCTGATCACAGGAACTTAGGTCTATTTCTCCCACTTGAGAATGAGAACTGATGAACATTTCCATCCACCTTTTGACCAACCTGCATTTCTAGTTTGGCTTCTAATGGTGTTCAGTTTGCATTCTAGAATGACATTTCTGTCTCTGGGTATTACTCTACGGTTTGTGAAAGTGTGAACTACCGTGGTACTACTTCAACCTTATCTTTCTGTGCCTTGTGTTGCCTTGTCTCACCTATCTACCTTCCATTCCCACAGCTCAATTCTACTCATCTAGCTGACCTTATCTCATTTTCCTTAACTATATATTCTGATTTGGGCTACAAGTCATATGATATTTTCACTGCTAACATTTAATGACGTGGTTCTATTATCTTACGGCAAAGGGAAGATCACTGTCAGTGATCTTATCATCGTTGAATCATTTTTTTGCTATATAGTTGTATTGTTTTAAATATAATTTAAGCATGAATGATTCTTTGAGTAACCATACAAACTGCTGCCTGAAAAATCTAAACATATGCCAGTACATGGAACATATGGTTGATGATGTGACACAGTCTAACAGGACATTCTTATTTGGTTTATAACTGCAATAATATGTCTAGTACATAACCAATCTGTAGCTCAGCAGAATGACCAGTGTATTTCGTTAGATAATTACAATATGAACTTTTCAAGTAGAAATTAGTTAAATGGCTTAGACAAAAATTTCTTTCTGTTAATTTAGATGAGAAGATGATGCAGAATGACAAAGTGCAGAAATGGGTCGACAGTATACCAGCACAAAACGGGTGAGTCAGAGGAATTTCTCCTGTTAAGTACATCCAGTTCTCTCTCTTTCTTTCTCTCTTTCTCTCTATCTCATTGCCAGTCTGGTTCAAAACTAGTCACAGTTTCCACTGTGTCAACTGTCGCATTAGTGATTGCTGATAACAGCAGATATACTGGCATTTATTTTCAATGCAACCTTGTAGATTTGTGCTGCAGATTCATTACTTCGTATTGAAATATGATCCGGTACAAACCGTTCTAGGCATGAACAGATCTCGTTTATTTCGAGTTTTTGTAGACCTACGTGTAAGTAACATTGCCTGCTGTACATTGCGCAGTTTCGATCTTTAAATTAAATTGCCTTCAATGGATTCTTTCTGACAAGGACTGTTGTATTGTACGTTGTTTAGGGTACAGTCAAGACAATTGTTTTCTGTGCATAGGCCAGTCCTATCCTAAGTTTGCTAGCCGGTGCTACGAAGAAGGGAATATCTTCTTCAATGCAACATTGAACTCTTTTCTCATGTAATGGAAAGATATGATCAATGTAAAATTGCATTGAAGTAGAGTTAGGTCTTAGGCAGAGATTGGAATGACAGCAAAAACTCACGAGAGCTGACATACTTTTCAAATGGCACATTCCAGAGACTTGGCCCAGCCTGCAGAATTTATGTTGTTCTGCCAAGAACAGTTTGTCACAGTTTGTCCTATACTGCCTGTGAGAGTTAGGCAGCAGCAGCACAAAATATTGTATACTTTTGGTTAGAATGCAGTTTCCTGACTCTGATTTTAAAATAAATCCATTGGCCGGAGCACTTAGAGCCAACCAATCAT
Source organism: Lumbricus rubellus (assembly GCA_945859605.1). Classification (NCBI taxonomy): domain Eukaryota; kingdom Metazoa; phylum Annelida; class Clitellata; order Crassiclitellata; family Lumbricidae; genus Lumbricus; species Lumbricus rubellus. The sequence continues at coordinate 48,430,015 of OX243811.1, read as the reverse complement.
AATAATTATGGCCGATATGATGGTTATATGAATTATGTGGTTATAGAGTTTGTGAAGGAGTTTTTAGTCCCTTGCTACTTTAACAGACCTGCATTGCTGACCTACTTTCCTCCATTCTTTGTTGGACTGCTGCCCTTCCCTCCCTCCCCCACACCACCCCCCCCCCGCCCGAGTCTCCCAATTTCATGTCATCTGCACCCTGCTGAGAACATTCATCAACTGTGCTACTTGAGGTATGCGTTGTGTACCATTTTCAGTGCCAGTTTTACAGAGTATCTGCACCAGTTTTTACATAGTTCTGCACAACGTAGAGCACACTAGGAGACCAGCTTAACAGAATCTTGTTCTGATGTTCTTCAAAGTATTGTTTAAATATTAAAATACAATCAGATGCGCCCACATGCAATTGGACTTAGTATTAAAAATGTTTTTCTGGAAACATGTTGAAACTGCAAGTGCTTCTAAGTAAATGTCGTGAACTCGTGTTGTAAATATGATGGCAAACCAATTATTCTATGTTCCAGTCTTTGTATATCTATGCCTGCTGCCATTTATGAATTTATTGATGCAGCTTGAGTATATGATGTTGACTTTGTCTTTTTCAGTACCGGTATACTATATACATATACGGTATATAATTAATCGGAGTAAAGCTCAAATTTTTTATGGAAACTTTTCATGCTCATTTTTACACTAGTTTGATTTCAAGTAGGCATGTGACACACTTGTGTGTGGGTGTGCGCAGGTACACGCATGCGTATGTATGACTCTGTGTGTGTGTGTGTGTGTGTGTGTGTGTGTGTGTGTGTTTTTGTGGGCCTGAATAAGGCATGGTAGGCATGAATTACTATTAGAGCTGCACGTTTCCAAGTTTTCTTTTTAGTCACTCGAGACGAGTCGAGAGGCGTGCATGTTTTGAGGCTTGACTTTCGCAGACTTTTGCGTTTCGTTATCAGAATTAGGCTGACTGTTATATGTTTGTATTGTAATTATAATCGTAGCAGATTATAATTTGTGTCTACAGGGCCTTGAAAGAATAGATCCGTCTTTTGAAGCTGTTGATACAATAGTTAATTGATTTGATTCTTTCATTCATCATTTTACCGGTAATTCCCTTCAACCTCTTGTCTGTTTTTCAATTGAACATTCTGAGTCTGCTTTGCTGGGCTAGTACTCGTACCATTCTTATCTCAGTGAACACAGGTCTGCGTGTTTTGTTAAGTTGATGGCAGTGCCAGGATGCCCCTGCAGATGTATAGTCCCTCTGAAATATGTCAGATTGTATTGGGCTGGAATGGAATTAAGTCTTGTCTGATAGATTAAACGGTTTTGTCCAAATTTGTGTAAATTTGGTTTACTTTCTCAGTTATGTTATTTCTTGTGACGACTTGCATCATTTTCATGTAATTATAACATTGATACTCTCAGACTCTTACATTTTTTGCACCTATTAAGAACCTCACAGAGTGACTGTATGTGCATGGTGCCTTGATTTATTTTTTGTATTTGCAGCATTTTTTGATTTGATATTATTATGTCTGTGTATTTGTTTTGTTTGACTCCAGGGCTCAAATTTCGGACTATTTAGAAGCCAAATTGGAAGCCATTTATTTAAACATGAATGCACTGTAATATATTTTATGAATGAAATGCTTAATTTGATATAATGGGTACATACTGTGAAAGGCAAGGACAATAACTTTTTTATTAAATGTCTTGAATGTTATATAGAACTTATTCAAAGTTTTGCTGAAAGTTTGCACTGAGGTTGACACAATTTATTGACTGTTTTGCAGCAGCAGCATCCGTAGTGTACTTTATTATTTATGACAGTAGGATATTTGCATTGTGAAGTGATGAGTTTGTATTTCTTCTTAGTTGTTTGCTCTGTATCTAAATTGCCCTCTGTATCTAAATTGTCCTAGATTAGCCAGTAACTCCATTTCTCATCTTATTCTTTGAAAATTAGCGACAGTTCACGAGAGTGAAAGCATAGTGACTTGGTTTTAAAAATGAAGTTGAAGAACAGTCAAGATATTAAGCTATCCTTTTTTGTTCCTTAGTTTGTTCTATGGACAGGACGTATATATATGTTTTGTGGATTATGAGAAGGCATTTGATAGAGTCAACTGGAGAAAGCTGCTACATGTACTGAGGAGGATGGGAATAGACTGGAGAGACAGAAGATTGATAGGAAATTTATACATGGGGCAGAAGGTACGAATAAGAATCGACGGAGAGTACTCAGAACCAGGAAAGGTGGGCAGAGGAGTGAGACAGGGCTGCCCCCTATCACCTCTTTTATTCAACATCTATATAGAAGAACTGGTCAGAGAAGCATTAGATGATCTGGAAGAAGGCATAAAGGTGGGAGGAAAATGGATTAAGGCTTTGAGGTTTGCGGACGATCAGGCAATGTTAGCGAGAAGTCAGAAGGGGTTGCAAGAAGTGATGGATAGATTGAACACAACGTCAATTGAATATGGCATGAGAATTAACATCAAGAAGACAAAAGTAATGAAGATCAGCAAGGGAGAAGAAACTACAGTCGACATTCAAATAGAAGGCAAAGGGATAGAACAGGTCAAGGAATTTTGCTACCTGGGAAGCTTGATGACAACGGATGCTAAATGTCATAAGGAAATCAGAAGAAGGATTGCAATGGGAAAAGAGGCATTTACGAAAAGAGGAGAACTACTACGAGGAAAGCTAAACAGAAGTCTCAAGAAACGAATGATAAAAACACTGGTGTGGAGTGTGGTGTTGTATGGTTCCGAAACCTGGACCATGAGAAAAGAAGACATAAAGAAAATCGAAGCGTTTGAAATGTGGACGTGGAGAAGAATGGAGAAGATCAGCTGGACGGAACACAGAACAAACGAGGAAGTGCTGGAAAGGGTAGGAGAGGAAAGAACAATGATAAAAACAATCAGAGAAAGGCATAAGAATTGGATAGGGCATATGCTAAGAGGAGACAGTCTGGTGAAAACGGTGTTAGAAGGACAAATGGAGGGGAAACGAACAAGAGGAAGACCCCGACAGATGTTGCTGGACACTCTGATGAAGAAGATCGGATATCAGAAACTAAAGGAGAAGGCCCAGCGGAGGGAAGAGTGGCGACATTGGACAGCCGAACCTGCCTAGGGGCAGAGAACCAGAAGAAGAAGTTTGTAATCAAAGAAAAACTCTTTCAGTTAGATTGTGTTAGCTGTGAAGTTTATGTTATTTCTGTTCTTCTTTCTCTGCATTAATTTTACTGATATTCATGTTCGCTCACAGGTTAGTCTTTCTGTTGCCAAATGCCACATAGGTTTCAAACGAATTTTTTTGGGCTTTGCGCATGTTTTTGATCAGTTTTAGAAATGTGTCTAATCGTAATGACTTGCAGTTAGTCTCACAGACCTGTGTGATATATTGAAGCGCAAACCTGACCACATCATCACATAAGGCGTAAAAAAAATTGTTGTGTTTCCGGCAACCCGACCGACCCATTTTTACGGCCGCGACTCAAATATTTTTGTATTTTTTTGAAAAAAAAATTTTCCCAAAAAAAAAAAAAAATTTTTTTCTAAATTTAAAAAAAAAAAATTTTTAAACATTTGTATTGACATAAAATAAGAGACGTCAACAAAATGAAATTAATAGGACTATTTCTAGATCAGTTTTAGGTGCAGACAGTCGGGAAATAGGCAGTTTATACTTGCTTAGAACACGTACTTTGTTTCAGCGTGCAAAAAAGACTAGTGGGGTATACTTTTCGGATATTCACTGCTTAAAAATATTTTACAAACAAAAAATATTTTCCGACCTACCTACCCAATTTTTTTTAGCTCTGTTACCGGAAACACAAGATTTTTTTTTAGGCCTAATTAGTCTGTTGCGTTTCGTGTAGTTGCTTATTTTTCTTTTGTCTGTTTTTAATTAGAGATGATGATGTTCATGACATAAGTTCTTCAGAAGATGGACTTCAAGTGAACAATGGCAAGACTGGAGATGATATGACCTTGGGAGCTGAAGGTCAGTTCATCATTATCATTTTATATTGGTGTCAGCATCAGAAGCAGACTGGTTTTTTTTATATCATCATTATCATTATTCTGTCATCATGGCCTGCCTGGATGCCCTAAATCAGATTCAATTCCAATCTGGAGTTTTTTGTAGTTTTGTCACTGTCCTGATAGACAGTACTCAAGCGCTACGCTAGCAAAATTTTCCAGATCTGTAAACAAGTGGCATGGCACAAATGTCTACTTCTATGGAAGATGACTTCCACAATTGTTGCTGGATGAAAGATGCGTCAGCCACGCAAAAGTTGGAGATAATGGTGAGGTCTTTTAGCGTAAATGGCAATGCCTTTTCTTTGCCCATGTTCTGTTATTTGGGACATGACCATTGACCATTTGCAGAATTCTGCCTCCAACCTGCCTTGGTTTTATATGGGTTTTATATGTGGCAGAAGAAAGCATTGAACATGTGCTAGTTAGATATATTTAAACTAATGTCAGAATATAGAGTGTTACATATGCCACACCATCGCATTTTGCATGCATGTCATTGTAATGTACAAGCATACATGCAAACAAATAAATAATACCGGTAGTCCTTTTTCACAGTTATGTTATGTTATTTTTCTTTATGAGTTTCTCATTCACATTTTGGTTCTATCTTCTGTGCGATATGGCATACTATGACATACAATATATAGCATTCCATACCTACAAACCTGCTGCCTGCACCTGCTGCCAAGGGTCCCCTCTGGCACATTCTATCTCAATCTTAAACCTCTTTTACTGATGTTGGATCGGGAGCGCTTCTGTGTGGTAACCTTGAAGGGCGCTATGTAAGTCCTCATAATGGTGAATGAATGAATGGATGAATGAATTGCATTTCTCATTAAGGAGTAAAATGGACCAACATCCATGAAATATCTGGTCAGGGCCAAAAACAATAAAACATCTGGCCATGACCAACACAAGGACTATAAATATATCTTGCATAAAAAGGTTTAGTGCAAAGTCCACTAATAAGGGGAAGCCCTGTAGCAGTAGACGCCATGCAGGTCCATTAGCCAGTGCCTATTACATGGCTGCAGCTATACAAGCAGTTTTCCGCAGAATAACCACTGAAAGGAAGGGTAGGCAGTAACAGTGAGTTATGGAAACAGAGATTGAAGTCTGATGACTTGCACAGCTTACTGTTTGGCCTAAGTTCTCTGGCCCTAATTCACTAAATCTGATGAAATTATATGGAGTGAGCAATTGAGCATAGTTATTTTAAGCTGCTTGGCTTGAAATTTGAGTGCATGATATGTTGGAAAGCCAAGCACCAAAGCTAAGGAGACAGAGGTGAGCCAACAAAGAGCTTTGGCATCACTTGCAAGTGAAGTGTAGTTTGCTTGGGCATGTGTGAATGCATTATGTGTGCATGTATGTATCACTGTTTGTGTCCAGTCATTTTATATTTAATTAACAGCTTTATTATCACTTTAAAGTGATAAAATGGTTTGCCTATTCAGAGTCAGAGTGCTAATGCACGATAGATTTTACCTCCTGACTCATAAATTTTGTGACTCTCGACCAGATTCTGTGGCTCAGCTACAGTGGAGAATTCTTTGATCAGAAGTTTACCACAGGTCACAAAGAAATTAATTTAGGTTTCAGTATAAGAAAGCCAGTCTCCAGGAATCTAGTGGTATACTTCATTTCATAATCAAGTTATAGAAAGCATGACATGATATTTTTCTTGTAAAGTTCTACTCATCACCTGTGTTACGGTTAGTGGTTTTACTGCATGCATGCATATTTTTAAAAAATTATAGTATGAAAGTTATTATTGATTTTTTCTGATGTGTTGCTTTAGCAAAGTGTGTGCTGCTCAGTGCTGATGAAATAGAAGAAGCAAATGATCAAAGACCGGAGAAAAACACCGAAATGCAAGTTAACTCTTTCTAGTCTTTGAGAGTTTAGTCCATCAACTTTTTTAATGACAAAGGCATCAGTAGGGTAGGTAGACTGTCCACTTCCGAGGTCTGCCAAGAGTGAGGGTAGGCTGGCAAATGCCCAGAAGTGCTGTGACTTATAGGAGCCCAGTCAACATATAAAAAACATTATAATTAGTTAGTAAAAGTTATTTATGTCTTTTTAACGTAACATTACTGATCCTGAACTAACAGCAGTTTAAACTTAAGCAGATCTGAAAAATTAACCAAACTTGCCAGATTAAAACTGGTCAACAATCAGTTATGAAGCAGCAGGACAGAAATCATGGAATGAATGGTCTTGCAACTATTGCATTCGAATGTGATTTGTCAAAAGCATTGAACTATGAGGTTATTACAAATGATGCTGATGCAGTTAAATCCAGAAAAGTTGCTTTTTGATTTGCATAAATTTGAAAAGTAAATTTTGTAATTTAACAACTGAATGGAATCATGGTTGTATAATATATACATATGGATATAATGTCATGCAATGGTACCCGCACTTTTATTATTATTATTTTTTGTATATTTTATCTAAAGGCCTAGAGATTGCTTTAGAGGCCCATCATGACTACTCTGCCTAGGGCCTGGAATTTCCGTCAGCGGCCTACTGCTTTCGTGGCTGGTAGAATTATAACCAAAAGTGATATATTATAGAGCCTTGCAGCAATGGACAGCAGCTCTGTTGGTGTAGTATCTAAGTGACATCTGCAGAGTTTTACAGATGACACTTGAAATAGACATGACACCTGTTACTATGAATTGCCTTTGTTTTTTATTGCTCTGTCACAGTGCTTCAGTTACTTTGCTGATAGGACGTGTCCTTTCTCAAACCAAAGCTAACAGGCACTTGTTGATTCATGTAGACCTTTCTCTCTTTGATTGCAATCTGTTTGACATGTGCAGTACACTGTTTTCATGTAGCATCATATGAATAATGTTGGTGTACTATGAATTTCAGGATCTTGAATGATGTGGAGGATTCAGCAATACGGCATCCTCCTGGTCTGAGATGTGGCAGTGGGGGAGCAGCTCAGATGATGAGACAGAGGTTTCTACTTCAGCAACAGGATTCATTTAACTCTGAAGCCTCTTCTTATCTCACCATTGATAGGTTTGTTATATAATGAATCAAATGTTGTGATTTAAAGGGTCTTTAGTTTCTCTTTATTTATGCAGTACATTTAGTGCTCCTTTAGTAGCATCTTTTATGATGATTTTTTGACAGCATTGTTATCTGGACTAAGCTTTCATACGGCATGTGATGTAAGCTTATACATTACATAGTCTAGGTTAAATAATCTTTTTGTGACAATCCCATTTCTTGTATGCATTTCTTTTACTTTCTCAAGTTGATGTCCGACGCAGAATATTAACAAAATGAAAGCCTTTCAAGCTGCTGAGGCTGTTTGCAGCAGATGTAAAGTAGGAAATTCAATGAGTGTTACTTTCATATTTTGCAATGTTGTAGATGTACTGTGCTCTTTGTAATTGAGATGTATGTCGTTATTTGTAGCCTTGATCAGATTCTTTTGGAACGTCGAGGTAATCCAGAGAGGATCTTGGAGAACCTGGGATTTGTGGGGAAATTTGTCAACAGATTACAACGAATACCAGAGCGATTTTTAGATGCTACTTCCACAGCGAACGGCATCAGTGTGCAAAAGTTTCTGGATGAGAATCCTGCGCTGAAAGAGTACCTAGGTCAGAAGGCTGCCATGCAGAAGCCGTATGAAGCCATAGCCACATCAGAGGACAAAGATGGTTAGTTAGTTGTGCCAGTATTTAACTTTTCATAATTATGAAAGGGCAGATATTTTTTCTGTCTAAAATGACGTTATGAATATTCATTTATTCATTAACTCGTTATCGGAATGCAAAGTACTTGTGGACTGAAGGCTTTCAATATGCTCTGACGCTACAGTCAACTGTTGTGATTTCAATTTGCATCGTGACCCAAAACAAACATAGGCTTCTCTAGCTTAGTCAGACATGTTGTGGATTGGTTGTTTCATAATATTTCTTTCTAACCAGGAAGAATACGCTGCATATTTGAACAAAAGACTGCTCAGTTTGTATGTATTTATGTATATGGCCATTTATATGGCATCTTACAAGAACCTCAAGAAGGCGCTAAGGGCTGCTTTCAAGGTGAAGGGCTTCCTGAGGACTTATCAATGCACGACTTTCATAGAATGGGAATAACCTGATCTAATGCTTTTGATTCTGTAGTTCCACCATTGTAAAGCCAAGCGTTTATGTCAATTGTCTGTGCAAACTGCTATTTAAAATGAGTTGAACTGAAGACAGGAGAGAAACTGAGTAGCTCATTGGAGCAGATGCCACTGGTTCTATTAGTGGTCTCAAATGTACTCTGGCAGAGCTGAAACTGTACAGAAGGGTTTGGAGATTAGAGACTGAAAAGGTCTGCATCCAGAGAACTGTACTAGCGTACTTAATCAATGAATGGGTGTCCAAAGTAGTGATAGTGCATGATTTGACTCTGATGCAATGTCTGGAGGCTGGCCAGGTTGTACAATTTTTTCCAGTAAGCGAGTTCTGAAGACAATTCACTGATGTGCTTGGGTTATATGCTATGGAGTTGTGGTGGTGACTTTGGTTGAGAATTGTCATTGGTTTCATCAAATTAGATATCGAGCTGTAGTTGAGGATGGACGTTCAATGGTCCAGTTGACCTGGTATACATAGGGAATTTGCTATGAAATCTAAGCCAGGGTGAGCAATAGATGGCTTGATCATGCAGATGCTGCAGGTGTTGTACTGTACTATATACTCTGTAATTTACCAGTGAAACTGCATTGACAGAAAGATCAGCTTGTCAAAATGCAGATACTGTAACTAGGTTCCAGTAGCAAACGGCTCAACTGCATCAATGTTAATAAGTTAATCTTCTTGTGCTGCTGGAATGTTCCAGGATCTCTAGTTTCTATAGAACTCAGCAGAGGGTTTCTTACAGACATAGATCTACATGACTGCACAATTGCACATGAATGATATTAAATGGAACATTTTTTAAATGTATATTCATCTCTTGTTTTTATTTTTTCAGGACTCGTAGGTCAGACCCCTGGTGTTCCAACAGAGACTGGACACTTGGCTGGTAAAAGACTGACTGCCTTTCATGAGGTGGCTTCAACTGTGGCTATGATCACACGCTTTCGGAATCTTGTCCGAAGGATAAATAACCGAGATGCGCCAGAGCCCGAGGTAGCATTAGTGGAGCCAATTATGAGGAACAGTACACGAGGAACAAAGTACTGGTCTATACTGAGCACGGACAACTGTTCCTTTCTAGAGCAGATGGGGTACTATGACATGCAGTTGGAGAAGCTGTCGAAAATGAAAGAGAATTCCGGCAAGTTCTTCCATGCTGCAAAACTAATGAAGAGTCAGTTGTCTGGTGGGAATGGTCTGAAGTCAACAACGCCACAAGAACCAGTTGCGAATGGTCACCCGGAGTTGGACTTGCACTCGAAGCAAACAGAAAAGCTGGATAAAATTCTTCGCTCTAGGGCTCCTGAACAGCCGAATGAAAAAAGCGACAAGACGACTGAGAAGGGTGAACCGGGAATGCAGAAAGACACGCGCTTCTGCGTACCTCAGAGGTTTCTCACGAGCCAATCGCAACTCTTCGGCTCTGTTCAGCCGATGACGGGCGAGTCGATTTCGGAAATTGTTCGCAGAACGAGTGAAAGTAATTTCGACTTCTCAAACATCTCCGAGCTGCATCATCATCATCATCTTCCAGTTGTTGGTAGATGTGAAGAAACACTGATGAAGGAGGATGTGAATGCAAACTCTTTGGTTGATTTGCCGGTTATTGAAATCAATTTGGTTCGTGACAACGTGTCGTCGTCGTCGACGGCAACCGATAGCGACTCGGTTGAGTACGAATGGCAGAGAACGAGCATGAGTAGCACGGCGACGGAAGACAGTTCCGAGTCGGACGTTGACGATCGATTCGCTTGCTTTCGCGATTCTTTTGATTTGCCTGGGCTCAGTCTCGACGACCTTGGTCCTCCATCGTCGCTGAAGGTTCCAAGCGACGCTCTGAGCGTCATATCAAGTCACACGCTTCAGGACAACGAGAACACGGACCATGCGAGCGACCAGGACACGTACACAGATGCGCTGCAGATGTCGCAGGATTCCGTGTCTATGGGAGTGGGGGAGAGCGGGGTCGTTCAGTTCAACTCTTTCGAACAGACAGACGATCAGTCGGCAACAGATCAACACGATGGTAGTTGTGCAAAGGTCGGTTGATGTCATTCTTTATATTCACACTTCTGAATTGAGGTGCTACATAAATGCCTAGATTTGTGAATCAGCCGTTGTGGCAAGACCTGGTGGAAAGGCTTCAATATTAATCAGAATTTGTTAGTGATGACAGTTTTTGCATTTCATGATGTTGAGTTGAAGGCTGGGCTAATTTTGTGGAGCGTAGTGGTGTAGTCAAATCACAGTTTGGAATGGATTTAACTTTTTTCTATTTTCTTTTTGTGAAATTAATCTAAGTGCCTTGGAATGGACTGCTTGTTGTATTTTTTATTCTTTCTATTATGCAAGAGAAGTAACTGGATTTGTAGTAAGTAAGGATTTGTTTGCTGGGTTTTTTCTTACTTGAGTACAGGCCAATCAATGATTGAAGACATCTTGTTTTGATTTCAGCAGAGCAATGAGAAAGACATATCAAACGACAGTGTGCCACCCGTTGTGACCTTCTCCTCAAAAATTAGAGGTTTGTTTGGTTATAATTGAATTTGCTATGTGGTTCTTTGGAAAGCACTCACTTTATAATACCCTAATTGAATGTAAATAGGGCCTAAATGTTTGACAAGTAATCTTCTTATCAAAGGTAGTTTGGTTGATAACTGTTCATGAGTGATGACCAGTGTTTTTATGTTTTTATCTTGGTGTTTGCCTTTTTTATCTCCATCCTTGCAGCTCATTTTGTTTGTGCTTAGCCATTCCAGGATACTGATTGACTGGATGCTTATGTTCTAACACAAATAAATATAGCATGCAGTAATACAGTAGCAAGTTAACTATTTAAAATAGATTACCTGGCTTAGCCGTGTTTCAATGCAAATTGATTTATTGAGGTCCAATTTTTGCTTCGTAATTTTCTCTCAGTGCATATCTATTTTTGTTTCAACAGGAATGGCCAAAAAGTTAAATAACCAGTTCATCTTAGTCTTCTGCAGTGGACAGAATTCTATTAATGCCAATGGCCGCTTCTTTCTTGTAGGCCATTCAGCTAAGAAGGAACAAAACCACAACTGTACTGACTGGGTCTAAGCCTTTATAATGATGGTGGTTAGGTGTGTGTCAAAACTTTACCATGACAGACATGATACTGGTTCATTTAACCAGTCATGTCACTGTTCTGTTGGCATAGATTAATGTCTGCCGCCAGTTGTCACTAAATGCGCTGTAGAAAGGCTCTGAAACCTTACAATTAAATTGAGTTGAAATTGATGTGATTCTGAATTCAAGTTCTTTGTTAACATTGTAGGTGTTCTGCGGCGACAGGGCAGTTCACAGTCGGACAGCAGTGGCTTTGCGGATTCTGATCACTTAGATACAGCTGATTCAACATCTCCAAATAAAGTGAGGGCATCTCCTCTACGTGTTCATAAATCTATTCTATTATATATTTGCATTTAATTTAGATAGCATGCATTGCATGCTTCAAGGTGAATAGTGTTAATCATAGATGTTGGAAACGATAACACCTGATGAATAAATGCAGAATAAAAGGTTTTTTCCAGATGAAGATAATAAAAGAATAGTAATTTTAAAAATAATGATGATACAGTCTTTGACTGTACAGCTGAAATTTTTTCATTTCGACTGATCTGTGGTGTAGCTAGTCTTTCTCTGTTTGTTTGTTTACAGGTCAGGTATATCAATCGTATGACGAAACTCGATGCTATTTTGAGCCAGGACTCGACTTCTCTGGATGAAGATTCTGCTTTTCTATTGCAGAGCGATTACTCCGATTCGCAGCAGTCGTTGGCTAAATCGACGATTAGCGACTTGAACGGCGAATCAGTTCATCGCTTACGAATACTCACGGGCGATTTCAGAAACGAATTCTGGACGACGAAACGTTCTGTTCAGACGCAAACGGATTTGATTAGTTCTGTAAATAGTCTGATGGATGGTATCAACGATAAGACTGATGACTTGACGTCTCAAGAACTCTGTAGCTCTGTTTCATTAAGAGACAAGTTCCTTAGCCAGCCTGAGATTTATACTACTCGCTTATATATCGACTCTCTGTTGCCGAAAACTTCGATTCCATTGGTGGAAAGAACGGAGGTGATGTTGATTGTCGACGGGAACGCTGCTGGTGTTGGTGAGGTGGTTAAGAAAAATGCTGAGCTGCACTCTTCCAGTACCAGTAGTCTGTTCTCATCTGTGGACGTCAAAGTGGTCAACGCAGAGGATGGACGCCAGCATCTCACTCCTGTGCTGTTCAGTTCTGGAGAATCGTCCACTGTCAGACGTTCAGAAACGATTTCCGATCACTTCTGTCCGGAGCATAAGAAACGGCGTTTGTCATTGGATTACGACCGGAGTAGGGTCAAGATTGTTCCATCACTATCAACGGAATGTAATCAGATCGTTGTTCATCGCAGTCGACATTCATCGTTGGATTCCACAAATCATCAGATCCTGCACTCACTTTTAAAACAATCGGTTTTCATCAGTGTAAGTATCGCCTTAATTTTTTAAGTTCTTGTCTTGTCATCTTCAGCAGGTCTTTGAAACTGGTTGTTTTGCTACTTGGAGACATTTATAGTCAGTAGAACATGTAGCCCAGTTTATTGTATATGCATGTATTCCTTTGTCTAAATCACGTATAGACGGTATACTACTTGATATATTTTGAATTTTCTAGCAAGAGTAATTTTCTAAAGTATTTTGTAATAATTCAGTTAAATTTTCCAACATGATTTGTTTTTGAAATACTTTTTACTGTGTAATTTGTCAAATCCCTAGTCTATAAGTTTGTGTGTACTTAGTCAAAGATAATTGATAATTTTCGTAATACTCTGTAAGGCATCATATAAGTTGTTGTAATTATTATTATCATTATTCGAAAATATGTATACCATTATGAATTGATATTGTTCATTGCTCTTGTAGTTGGAGCCAACAATGCTCCTACTGTTTGAAATCTTGCTTGTAATTGTTATCTTACTTTTGTTTTAGCCTCAGTCTGCGGCCAGCTTATTGCCACCATCACATTGGTCAACATTTGGCCATGCAGATATCAGTGTAAAACAAGTAAGAGTTATCTTTCATTAGTTGCAGTTGTTTGTATAGTTGAACAATGAACATATCACTGTGCTTTGATACACAAATTTGCAACTTCCATCTGATACAATTTTTTTGATTGTGTAATGCTGCTTTTACCAGTCTTTTCTTTGTTTCCCTGCTCACGTATTTATCCTTCCAAATCTTTTCCAGACCGTTCATTGCCGTTTTCCCCATTGTTACCCTCCTCCTTATTTCCATATCACTTCTTCCCTCCTTCTCTATCATAGATCCCAGGAATGTGAAGCTCGATACTACCTCTATCGTTTCTCCATCCACCTCAAAGTTTTCCCATGTTGCAGTTGTCATAACCTTTGTTTTCTTTACATTGAAGTATAGTCCCGCCTTTTCGCTTTCCTTCCTGACTCTTCTTATTAACTCGACTAGGTCGTCCCTCTTACCCGCCAATAATGTCGTATCATCGGCGTACCTCAGATTATTCAGTATTTTCCCCGCTATCCTTACCCCCTCTGTTGCCTCCTCCAATCCAGCTCTCCTCATAATTCTCTCGGCATACAGATTGAACAGGAAAGGGGACAAAATGCACCCCTGCCTCACTCCTTTCCTTATTTTAAATTTACTCGTATCTCCATATTCAGTTCTTATCACCGCCTCTTGATCCACATAAAGACCTTTTAGTAGTTTTACCAGATGTAGCGGTATTCCCATCTCAATCAATGTCTTCCACAGTAACGTATGGTCTATGCAATCAAACGCTTTGCTGTAGTCTATAAAACACATATGCACCTGTTGACCGTATTCCCTCTGTCTCTCCAAGCACTGATCTTCCCAGTGGTCCTATATGGATGCGAGACATGGACAAAGACACGGGATATGGAAAAGAAAATCAATGCATGTGAGATGTGGATTTGGAGAAAGATGCTAAGGATTTCATGGACGGAGAAGAGAACTAACGAATCGGTGCGCGTGGAGCTCGGAATAGAGAGGGAGGAGACACTGCAGCAAACAGCAACTTGGAGGAAACTGAGCTACTTCGGCCATGTGATGAGATCTAATGGTTTGGAAAAGGAGCTGATGACGGCATGCGGTGAGGGAAGGAGAAGATGTGGAAGGCCAAGGAAGAAATGGTTGGATGAGGTACAGGAAAAGTCTGGCATGAGACTGGAGGAGCTAAGAGAGGCGACTAGGGAGAGGATCAACTGGAGAGGATACATCAGGGATATCGCCAGAGCTGCAGAAGCTGACGGCACCAGGTGAGGTGAGGTGTGTAATGCTGCTGAACTATGTCACAGAAGTAGGGCTGTCAAAATTGTAGATAAAACATAGCCGGGTACACAGCTCATTTTCACAGAGGCCCATCAGTCGAGATAACTCATTTGACGGATGTCACTTAGTAAACAATCTTAGAGTAGTTAAGTTTTGCAGAAGACCATAAATATATTAATTAAATATATGTGCACTAGGCTATATATAATTGTAAAAGAGGTTGTTGAGCTCCACTGAAGAAGTTCTGTCTAGTAATATGTAAGAGGTCCTTGTACCAGGCCTAATTCAAAGTAGTCATTGGCTTATGCCATAATCACCCTTATTATATAGGAGACTATGGCTGGTCTTATGATTGCAGACAATTAGACACTAACAGTGGTAACAGGTGCCAAGAGTCATCAGCGCCCATGGCTTACCATACGAATGGGCATGTTATGTTGACAGCCGGACACATAAGATAATTGTCTTTTGTACTGAAATTTTCATATATTTTCATTTTGACTATTCATAAAATGACCAGTAAGACAGTTTCTTCAGTTTTCAGGCATCTTAGGCAAACTACTGGAATTTTGTGAAATTTGATGTTAACTCACCTTGTCACCTTGTGCTGTCAGTTCGTTGAACTCTAGCGATCGTTAAGGCCAGCCTTCTCCATTGCTTTCTTTCTGATGTCGCTTCTCTTAGTACAGATTCATTCCTGTTGTTTCTTGAACATCGTCCAACCACCTTTTCCTTGGTCGCCCTTGTTTTCTCCTTCCTTCACCGCATGCCAGCATCATATCTTTCTCCAAACCATTTGAACGCATAACATGACCAAAGAAAACCAACTTTCTTCTTAGCACTGTTTGTTGTAACGACTCATCCATATCTATACCAATTTCTGTGCGCACCCACTCATTTGTTCTTTTTTTTTCCAAGATATTCTCTGCATCTTCCTCCAAATCCACATCTCACATGCGTTAATCTTTTTATTCATTATCTTGGTCATTGTCCATGTCTCACATCCATATAGTACTATTGATGTTAACTAAGAGGTGAAATAATGAGATGTAAGCGATTCAAGAAGATGAGAAATTTTAAGCCTTACTGCTTCTGTAATATTAAGAGCAGCATCAAGATACTTGAACAGTGACTTGTCAATAACTCATCAGCTGAGAAAATGCCTTCTTTTGTAGTACGGTGTTTTAACTGCTTGTCATCAGTGCAATTTATTGACATTTTGTGAATAGCATCTGGTGGAGGAGGTGAAACTTCTGCAGCACGCTCTTCAAAAGTATCGACTGGAAATGAAAGTCCTACAGATGCAGGCGAAGAAACTCTACATGGAAGATTCAAACTGTCTTCTGCCAGAAGAAAGGTTCTTTAATTTAGAGTGGATTTCTACTTTTGCGGTTGTCACCTGAAAAGTCCCAGCTTTGGATTAGATAGGTTCCAGAAGTACTGCTTTCTGTTGATGTGCCATGTGCATTGTGCAGGGACTGCATTTGGCCATTTTTCATTACAGCTGTGACTATTTGTTCAATTTTAGATACTTTAATCAGTAGATTTATATGGCATCTTTCAAGATGTCAACTTAGAAGTACTAATACTACTGCTAATAATAATATTCATTTAATTTCCAACTGACACAACATAGATTAAATAGTATGACGGATGATACAAGTTATTGCAGGAGTTGAATTTAGCTGTTCTTTTTACCGGCGCTATCTGCTGATTGGAAGGTTGAGTGGACCTTTGGGAGTGTAATGGGTTCAGCGATCTCGCATCCATGTGCTCTCTGTGTTAACCATTACCCTGAACCCCCCTCGCCCCCAAACTCAACTGCCAACACGATCATGATAAACGAGAGAACTTTAAAT
Source organism: Lumbricus rubellus (assembly GCA_945859605.1). Lineage (NCBI taxonomy): Eukaryota > Metazoa > Annelida > Clitellata > Crassiclitellata > Lumbricidae > Lumbricus > Lumbricus rubellus. The sequence continues at coordinate 48,413,602 of OX243811.1, read as the reverse complement.
ATATAAATCATGAGTTTAGTTTTCAAGGAACTCTAGTTGTTTAACAGATAAAATGAGTATGTTAAAAGGTGGACAGTTAAGAGATGCAAACTGCATTTTAAAATTTTCTGCAGGAATGGTTTGATTATGATGGAGGAACTTCGGGATGCGATTTCTAAAGAGCTGGACAATTTGGACACTCAGCTGTCGCAGAGAATGAAGTTGGTCATATCAGTGTCCACAGACAACCTGTCAACATCTGTCGACTTATCCTGCTTATCAGTTGTACAACAGGTACAGGTGTTGCCGTGATACAACCAGCATTGCAGTTCGATTTGTTTTTCATCTGAGCAACCTATGCATTGGTTGTTTTGTTTAGAATAAACGATGCAGCTCAAAACATTCTTGCATTTTGAATTTCAGTGTTTTATTGTATGACTGCATAGTCAGGAATTTTTAAGGAAGCAATCAGACCACAGTAGGATTTTGCCAACCTCCTTTTGACGCCTGCTAGACCTTGTAGTGCTGTTTCTTGTTATCTATATGGGAACTATATTTTCTGTTTATTCAACTCGAAGATGACGGAGTTGTTGAAAGAACAGATTTATCACAGCAACATCATCAATGGCATGTCGACTACTTTACCCGCTTGCCATCGCTACTCACCTGAGGCTTCGTCCTCAGATGCACGAACTTCCCGAGACGACCTGTTGCTAGAAAGGATTGCGTCACTTGAAAAGAAGATGGAGGAGCAGAGTCGAACTGTCGAAGCATTCCTCAGTGGTGCCTTGAAGCAGGTGACAAACCCATAGCTCATTGCTATTCATCGCAGAATTTTTATGGTTAAAATCAACATAAAACACATTTCATATATTATGCCAGTGATTTCTTGCTTCATATTTTAGGAAGTAAATGGGATTGTGAAATAACGTAACCCTTTAATGATGATAGTGTATTAGAAGTGACTGGGAAATCATTGCAGCTTGTCATTAAAGCGTTAAAAGTGACTGTCAGTGAAATAAATTTTAATTAGTTGTGTGCTTTCATTAATTTTTGATAGTATAGTATTCGGTTTAAAAGATATGTCAGTTGCATCACTGAAATCACATCAACAATCCAGCTGCTTGATGGGTTTCCCCAATGAGTTACAGGGCCTTACAATAAATTGTTATTGTTGGGCCATTTGCCAGAATTTTAATCCCAGGTGTAGTGTTGAAGGGTAAATTTATTTGCTTACATTCGTCTGTGTTTAATGTAATTTTCATCTTAACTTGCTGTTTTTAGATTGAAGAAATGATGCAACATGAGGCACTAACACAAGCATCGAAAACTCCCGTGTCAGTGCTTGATAAATCGGTGTAATTCCTGTTGCATGATTACTATCATGTTACTCTCACAAGTATTCATATCTTCGAAGCCACAAAATTTAAAAATCAAAGTCTTATCTTTCTGTTGACTTTGTGGCAGTTTGGTTTCCACTGTGTTGTGCAATTAACAGTTCCGTGGTGTACTGATACTCTCAGGTCAGAGTCTATTGGTGCAATATGGTTAGAACTTTTCCTGATGTATTCCAGTAGAGTTATTGTCCTTATCTTTTTTATTACTACGTCGGCAGTCTTTCAAAGATATTCCAAAAGCGTAATGGACCAGTTTTTTCTTGTTTCAAGCAATATTAGCAATTGTTGGGAAATTTCCTGTGAGTGATCGCAGTTGTTTGACTGAAGCAATATGGATGTCGTTTTTCTAGACATATGTCATTGCATTTTGTACGGAACGAATCTGTTTAAATCTGTATTTTAAATATAATTGTAATCCAACAGTTGTTGGTAGAGTGATATTCATGTTTATGTTATGATGCTAAACACTGTACTTGTGATATTCTTCAGTTTTATGTTCACTAGTGTTTTGCGGAAGTTTTCAAGCGAAATGTGTTGATGGTTGTAACTCAAGTAGAGCGAAGTAAATAATGTTGCATGTAACCGATATGAGTGCCTACAGTACTAAATGGTTCAGTAATTGTAGTATTTTGATTACCAATTGGCGTTGTATGAAGGGATACTGGAGAAAGAGGTTGTAAAGACATAAGTTCTAGGCCATTGGCTGTACGTCCATTATCCGTATGATAACATTGGTTAGTGTTAAGTACAATGCATCTTCACAGATGTGAAGAATGGTGCAGTCTAACTGTTGTTGCTGTATTTTGCAAGTTATGACACTGAGGTATCTTCCCATTCATAAGTGCATGATGAAAATTATTTTACAGATGAATTTAACAGTATACTATGTGCTGGTTATAACAGTTTTATGGTATAGATAGGTCTCCACATTGTACAGATACATCTGATAAATCATTGTACTGACCAAGAATCTGATGTACTTGAAAATGTTGAGATTGAGATACTGCTTTTAAAGTATAGTTTAGCACAATTGTCGTGATATATTTTCGTTTCATACATTCCTGTGATTAGGAGATTTTTATGTTTTAAGAAACCAAAACTTTGTAATCAAAAGCGTAAACTAAATTTTATGAATTTGCTTTAATGTTTCAAAAATTGTTTTACAGTGTAACAATTCTTTTTAATGCATGTTGAAATTTAAATGTTGGTTAGTACAGATTGAAAATTTTAAAAGATAAAAAATGTGTAATGGTATTGTCCAATAGGTGGTGGAGTAGACCCTATAGTTATGTATTTGAATGTGATTTCAAATGTGCTATGCTTACCTAAGCAATTACAATCACTGCTGCATGTATGGTGTAGTTTTTTAAATATTTTTATACTAATCAAAATAGTATTTACATTCGTCACAGTTTTCATGATACATTGAATATTCAGTTGGTTTAGTTTGGTTGCAATTGAGCGCTTGCATTGCAATGTAGTTTTTACAGCTTTTGTCGGAGGTGATTTTTATAAGTGCTCTGTAATCTTCCTTCCCAGTTGAATATGGTACACAAAGACAAGTGTTGCAAGTGTTTCTTAGATGCAAGCTTGAGTTTCTGGAAGATCATAAATGGCTCTATATAACTATTCAACATTATCATGCCAGGAATGTTCTTATGTGCCTATTTAGGTTTGCAACAATGCTATCTATGCTTGATGTCCATGCCATCTCCTTTTCTTATTGTTGGCCCATTCTGGCTATTTCATGACTTCTTAACCATCGCAATCCAGCAACATATTTCATGGTCTTCCTTCAAGCAGTGTACCAACAGTTGGGATTCATAGTTTCAACTATTTTAGTTACTCATCCACTGGAAGGTCTACGTAGTGCTTCGGGTCTACCTAGTTCATAAATGTGAACTGCATTCTTTCAGGTTTACAAGCGCAAGTTACAAATAAAACTTAAAATCAACCTGTCTGTTGTATGGTAAGTAAAGAGGTTGACATTGTGGTTGACAATAATATTATTGACATTGTGTTGACTTTGAAAGGTTTAGTGGAACCCCCAAATGTAATCAAAATATGCTCTTTTTTTGTTTGTCTTTACACGTAATTTAATAATGCAGTTTACAAGTAGAATGTAAACTTTGGTTGTTTTTGTACACTGATGTAAGACTTTATCCTTGGTAATGAATTTTCATATGAAGTGCTACATGTATTTACCATGTAAATGGTAAAGATACAGCCAGTTTCATTCTGGTGGTTTATTGATTTAAGACTCTTGTTGCTATTTGCTATCTAATGAACGAACTGAAGACGTATAATATTTGAAGATATATTTGAAGATATATTTGAAGACGTATATTTGAAGATGGATGTAGAGTTGTCGATGAATGCATTTTGCAGATACGCCTTACCGAAGACTTGGGATTTTATTTTTAAAATATGTAAATTGTTTTTTATATCCGTTATTATATTGTTGATAATAAATTGTAATCTAATGCATTAAACATTCTATTTATGCAAAGGAACGTGAATTTATTTTGATTTTTCAACGCATGAAAGTGTTGAATTGTTAGAGTGAATTTGTATATATATATATTTGGTATTCATTCCCTATTTTTGTCAGACGAAAACTACATCTTCAATGCAATGCAATGTTATTTATGGCTCTAGGACCTAAATACACAAAATGAAGAACTCATTAAGCTAGGCAGTGTATAGGTATTAGTCAGTGTTCATTTCCCCCCCCCCTATCTTGTCCCTCAATCTTGCCTCTCCTGCACTTCTTCCTGCTGTTTTTCACTTGCAACTTAAAAACTTTTCAAGTTATAATAATAATAACGACAACTTATGTGGTGCTGTAACACAGCCTTGCCATTACAAAGAGTAGAACCCGAGAAAAAAAATGCTAGAGAAGAAAAAAATACTAGTGAAGATCAGCACCACTTGCTATAAGCAGCTACATGTGGTGCCATGCACGATAATAGAATATCCTGGTTCTATATTCTGCACCACACAATGACCGTAAATCATTTCGACCGTAGTGCCATTTCTCAGCATGATCTCCAGTGGGTTCTGACCTGACCCTGTGAAACGGACGACCAAACTGATGTCTTCATAGTAATCATGGGATGATGCCAGCATAATTGAAGGCCAACCTTGAATATAAGTTCTAAAAAGACACATCACACATGATAGAACATAAATTTTCTTCTTTATCATTTCGTATTCCTACACAGATGCAAAAGTTTTTAAACAGACAAGTTTGTAGAAAGTGATACAACACAACGTCGTGACTCGATGGAATGTTTGTACAATGTGAACAAAGTAACAAATTTACAAAATATTTATATTACTTTTACAATTATCAGATAATTTTATAAAACAGTTGCACCTGCTGTAGTTTACTTGCCCTTTGTACGACAGCCTAACTTCCAGAGCGACCAAAAGGTTAGCAATGGCAGAAATGGTTTATTCAGCCATAAGTACCGGTAAAAGCAGGTTGAATAAAATCTTCCGGTATTCTAAAATATTTATTTAATGTTCAGACCACTTTTATTTCTTTAATTTAACTATTCCTTTTTGGACACAATGTTTTAGAGTATCATTCAAAAGATGAATGAAAATGCTTAGTCATTTTACTCAGTTGTGTTTAAATTTTCAAAAGCCCAACTATTTATTCACAAATTATTCTTTACAGTAAAACTTTAAAAATTTCACAATATACAGTTTAAACACGGAAACTTGCATCCTCACACACCGTCTTTTGCACAAACCTTGGATACTTGTTGTTGCTTAACAGTTTAATGACAGCGAACTAAAGTGACTGGGGAACCAATGCAGCTCGTCGTTGAGTATTAAGCTAGGGCTACTGACAGTGCTATGATGCTGAGAAGCCAAGCCATTTATTCTCTGACCTTTTGGCTTCAATCTGGCTTCTCCAAAATGGATCAAGAGTTTTTACTGCAATTTCACTTGCAATGACCATCGACGGGAGCCATAAAAGATCAGGTTACACAAGAACATGGTCACTGAACAAATTATGCAAAGGTTTCCAAAAGTTACCCATCACAATAAAAGTTTTTAAAGCCTTTACATTCTACAGCAAACATCCATATTTCTTAATAACAGGAAATAGCAAGCAAGAGGAAATCGTGGATAATGTGCACAAGTATTTAACATCAAATTCTGTTCATTATAATCTCGACACATGCTGTTAATCATCTGCTGATGTTGCACAAACACTCAAATGTAGCTGTCAATTTATACTGTGCGAAGAACGAATTTTTCAAAACATTGTTTGATAATTCACCTCCCATCACTTTTGAACCATGCTAACCGTCTTTCAAAATGGTGTTTTAGTGATACATTCTTTTATGCATAATCAGATGTAATCAATTAAAACTGAAAGCATATTATACATGTGAATCAAACTTGCAAGTGACCAGAGGCTGTATATTTTAATATTTTTCTAACACCACTTGGAAATATTTTCATGATTGACATCATATTATCCTAAATCGAATGTCTAAGCTCTTTTATGTCATAATCATATTAAATTAAAGAAACAACACGGATTCTAAGGGTCATCCGTATTTTAAAAGAAAATAACCTGGCCATAAGCTCGTCCCCGGCAAGAGACGAGAGCAGTTACATAATATGTGCATGCACGTAAATAAAGCATGTCTTCTGATGCTCAGCTGCAAAGCCATCCTTCTTTATGAACAATGAACATAATTTGAGAACATGCAGATTACGATTTAATATCCTCAGTCAGTAAAACCTCCCAGCATGTCATGAAATAGATTGTAGCAAGTAGTTACATTACCAACTAACTAAACTTTTAATTTACAGGACCACCCTATTATAATATGTACACATATAATTACCAAATTAACATTTTATTTTTCCATGACATATCAATTTATTATTCCATGACATCATCAATTACATGTTTAACAATTACAGCTATACAGTTAATGTTTACTTTCTCTTCTTCAGTGTTTTGTTTAGTTACAGAACACCATAAGATCCACAACACAATGCAGAAAGATACACCAAACCTATCATCCTAACCAAGAATTAAACTGAAATAATTCAGTAATTTTCTTACGTTTGTCTTTCATGAAAGTCCGAGTCCACTAGTCCAGTTTAGAAAAACCAGTGACATCAAATAAAAAAATTCTTTGTCGATAAAAATTAGACAACTGTTGTCATGTCTGTGCTTACTTCAAAACTTCTTTTAACCAAAGGACAAAGAAAAGAAATACCTAACTTCCCGCACTTTTCTCCTCCTTGCTGCTGTTATCAGAGATAATTATAAAGTTCAAATTTATTATTATTATTATTATTATTATTATTATTACTACAAGAGTTTTATACAGTATCCCTTCAAAGACTATCTACTCAGGAGTGCTGCCAGCTCAATCCTGGTCGTACAGTACAGTATTCCATAGAAGTACAGCACGTTTTGCACCCAATATATAATCTAAGTTTTAAAGTATGTATTTGTATTTTGTACGTGTGTGCGTGCATGTGTGTAATGCAAATGAGCATAGGTACAGAAATATGCGCAGCAAGTTATCACTTGTCCATCTGTAAATGACTATAAAAGATTGCACGCACAAAATTAGATGAAAAACACAAACAGAGACAGATATACAATTATACATTTAACACTAAATCTGAGTGAACAACATTATCAGGGTAGTTTATGAATAGCAGAGACAAACAACGTAACAGCAGAACTTGGACATCTGTTCAATTTAGCCGGCTGTTCAAAGACATTAAAAAAACACAGTGCTACATCAATAATTCAGGCCTTGTTCGTCTGTGAAAATGCCCAGCTCTCACATTAAATTAGACATAATTAAAAATATCAAATATAATAAATAACTTAATTTCTTCTTGGAATGACCTCCCATAAATATGACTGTATTGTGTGGGATGTCATTTCTCGTTTTATCAAATTTCAGTGTTTTAAAACATTCTACGTTCAAATCGTTACATGCATTTGAAGCTTTGATCCTCATTTAAATGTGTAGAAGAAATCAAATCCTAAAGCCCCTCCCAATTGCAGAAATTCTCAGGCCTACTTCTATATACATGGACTTCAACAGTCACCAATCCTAAATCTAGCCAAGCAACTTGATGCCTCTGATTACAAACAGTGAAATACGGCGAAATACATGTTACAACTACTGTACAGAAAGTTTATTACTACCAATTAAACCAATTGATCTAGTTGTTCAAATGCCAAGCTCACTAACTCATCCCATTACTTAAACATTACTAACATAACTGAGTTCAATACACTTTTCACACCACAACATTTCAAAACTAGACATGGCGCTGAGATGTTCTACTGAGTAAGTGGTTGACCACTAGCCATAGTCGGTCAATTGCTACAGCTCACAAACATCACAATTTAAACTAAACTCTTACATATTCCATATCCACCAGCAAACCACTACTTATCCATTATTTGTTCTTATACTTATATAATACTAGAGCCCCAAACCATCGGTTGGTGTGTGGAGCATCAAATATTAGCACTAAGCAACTGAATATTAAAGCCTTGCTTAATGCTTTTATAGTCTCCACACACACAAAAACCATAAAAGCAGCAGATTCTGTATACAAGATGAATGCACAACTATATTGCATACAATTTGGGGTAACTATGATATTACTCATAAATTTCATAGCAGATATATCAAAATGGCAGCAGATAGTCATGCACTGGAAAGAACCAACCCGCTTAATACCTTTACGGCTGTCCAGATTATAATCGTCAATTTTGTATATGATTATAACCCAGTCAGCCGGTAAAGGGATTAATAAATCAAATGATCTCTAGACTTCTCTGTCGTAATATGTCAACCTTATCCAAAACAATACAAATTTTCAAGGCACGACATCTGGTTAGGTTCACTTTGCAACTTCAAAAGATTATGGTTCAGGAGCAGTTTAACAAACTTTTGGCTCCAGATACCAGGCTAACTGCAAAAATACTCATATATTTCAAGGAACCGAACAACCATTTCTTGTGTCAGTATTAGAGACAGTCAAAACATGACACCAGATAAACAACCAGAAGCGATGTAACGACAATCCCGGGCCAATAAGAGAAGGACAACTAATTAGAGGCAATGAAGATAAACTTAATACTGGTTTCAAACTATGCAACATCTTTACGCTGCCATAAAATAAATAAGCCTATTTACAACCACTTATTCATTGCAATCACACAATATTCAACTAACCGTCAAAGCAATGTGAATGCAGCTGGCAATTTGAAGGCTCACCAGTAATAGCTGATACAATGTGAGCCACAAACACCAAAGCATCAGTTAAACTAGTGAACAGAGGTACCAAGAGAATAAGCACTTGAGGGAGGTAATTTGCAATTTTCACCACCATCGTCGGTATAAATTGCAATTAACTTTGTACAGAACTCGTTTGCCTCAACTCCACGGACAAATTCTGCACAACTTTCGGAGTGAACAGTTTTGGTCCAAAGTCATCCTTTCCTCTCCAACTACACTTGCAAAACGTCGTCTCCAAGCATGATCATCAATATAAACTCTGCTACAAAACATTTCACAACAGCATTACACCAGTTTCTCTCAGACAGCACACGTTGCACGAGAGAGAGAGAACAGGTATGGAAATCATGCAACCAGAATGTTCCAGCAACTGATGCCGTTATCACATTGTAGATCATATATCACAATTGCTGAAGACAAGACGATGGAGGAGACAAGGGAGCAGCTAAAGTCGTCCTCTCTCTATAGGCACTCCTTACAGAGAGCCGTCTGGCCTCTAATAAAGTCACGACATGGACAGACTCGGACAAGATCAGACACTTCACCCACACAGCTGAACAGTCCACTGTCTTTCTGTAAGAAGCACTTCTTGGTGGCTGGTTCAAAGCCTGGAAAGTAGATGTCAGACTTGTCTTCAACTGAAGTGCAGTCACTTCTCAGAAATTGTTCAAGAACTGGTTTCGAGTTGATGCGCTTAAAATTCGACGGCTCACAGATTTGCTCTGTTTTAAATGACAAACAAATACCACATTTAAGCTCAATACACACCAGTACTGCACTTTATAATTTCATAAAAAACGATCTTAGTATTTACAGCCATTATGGCTATTACCATACTATTACCAATAATTCTTTATAACATGCAGAGCACAGTGGTGTAGTGGTGGGTTCGGTGCCTTGGACCCGGAGGGTTTTAGGTACGATCCACCTCAAGCCGCCATGTAGGTACCTTGAGCAAGTCCATCACTTGCAATTGCTCATGCGCTCCGGCGCGAAACTCTGATGCAGTGTCTGTGCTGTAGTCGGGAGCACCTCTGAGTAGAGCTTGAAGGGACACTATAGCTTGAAGGGGCACTATAGCAAATGCGAGAAATAGGTAAATAGGTGGAAGAAGGGTAAAAAGGGGGGAAGGCATGCATTTTCCGGGAAACAGGGAAATAAATTTATAAACTTACTAAAAATAAAAAAATGAAAACCAAAAGGCCATATTCATCACATCTACTCACTTCTTTCCCAGCAAGTGGCTTTGCATGATTTCCCAACCGCGGACACGGTTAGGTTGATGGAGGACAATGGAGGCCAGACTTCTGGATGCGGCGAACAAAAGTCCTGATGCTTAATGTAAGCATTCAGTCGCTGAAGCATTCCTTCATGCGTAAATTCGTACGGCAGATAAATCCCAGCCTAGCAGAACAAAACAAAAATCAAATAACAAAAAAACCTTAAATAACTAAATGCTTTGTAAATAGTGTCAGATTAATTGGTAAAAGCATCAGACTTCAAGCAAAAATAGTAACATGTTATTATTTTGTTATAAGACATTGCCAACACTAACGTCATCCTTTCATTTTAACTGTAACATATATGTTACATGCATTAAATGACTAAGTGAACTTGCAATCCTTTAAGATAAGAAATTGTGGCCGAGTACAAAACATGACAGATTACATTCATAACATCTCAAACTGCACATTCATCTGTACTGCTGTTGCATACTGTTATCAGCTACATGGCATATAGTTAATGGACTTGTAGCACTTGCACCCAACGTGAAATCAGTATCAATCATGAGAGGCATAAACTATAATTAAGCCTTGTTCAACTGCATGAACGTCGAATTTCTCAGAAATTTATACTCTAATAGAAACAAATATGACCTTTTTAAGGCCTGAGAAATAAGCAGAATCAAAACTAAAAATTAAATAGTGGTCAGCATAGAGAATACAACACTGACACAACCATACACATGTGCTAAAACTCCAATTAATTCATCACTGAATGAACCAGAAAAATAACAAACGCTAGGATTTTTGAAAGTGATAAATGTAAGGACTGTACTACTTCTGCAGAGTTCTTGGTTCTTCTACCAGGTAGAAGCATTCAATGACTGAAGCATTCAATGACTGAAGCTTTCTTAGCAATGAAAGTACAGCACACAAGAAATCATTCACAACTCCTACTCTCCAACAAACAAGAAGCGAGTGAGTGAGTAAGTATATAAACAAACAACCTATAAGCATCTTACTAGATCGTATGCATTACTTGGTTATTATAGGGCAATCATGCCAGTAAATGAAAAGCAACTGTACATCATGGATTTGTTCAAATTCCTTGGAAAATTTGAATCCACACCATGAACTAATAAAGTGCACACTAAGCCGATCTGCTGCTGTGCAACTAATTGCTTCAGACTAATAATAATTAGAGGAACAATTTCCTGTTTATAAATTACCTGCTGACTATCCACACTGTGCAGTGCCTTTTTGACCACCCTTTCAACTTCTTCGAGGTTGTTAATATCAACAGTATATACATACGGCTCAGAGATGAAGTCCTCTGCATACGGATGCTGACTAGTCACCTACATACAAACATATCAGCAACATCTGCAGGTGCAATGATGCATGGACTAAAAGGTAACGAGAAAAGAGGAAAGAAAGCCTAGCCTTAAACTGGGGACAACCAGAAGATGCCAGTTATGTTTTAATTATATTGTATTACATGATATCTTCCGCAGCAGTTTAGATCATGTGGGTCTTGCATATAATTCTACATAATGCAAAGTGTGGTATATGATTTTACATTGAACTCAATATAAAACTGAAACAATAAAGTCAATGACAGACTATACAAAATTACTTCATCACCAAAAAATGAACTGATTTTAACCAGACATCATCAAAGGATGCCTGGAAACTAGCTCCTAAGAACTGCAAAATATAAATTTCTGGTATCGTTTGCATTCTTTCAAAATATATACTATGAATTAAGCAATTAGTCAGTCATCAAATTCCTTCAATTAGAAAAATCATTTCATAAATAAAATTTCAAAATCAATATCAAGCCTATTCTAAATAGTTAAATATTTCTCTCTGATGTTTACTCGATGTTTTGGAAACATTTCATGCAGTGAGTAGCAAAATTAATTCCTTTCAAATGGAAAAAGTAATAATTATAATGGTTCTTTTTTTTAAATCAAAAGATAAAAATCTTCACATTTAGCATATTGCGCAAATTTCATAAAACATGCTACCGTACTTCATTACGAGTTGGTAGCAAAATGAATCATAAATATTTCCTTAACCATTTAATGACAAGTCACATTGGTTCCTATACACCTTAAAAACACCAGTGCAAAAAAGTGTTCTAGAAATGTAGAATAACCTCTCGGTGTGACTCACTTTCCGAAGTGTTGGTTTCCCACGGAAAAATTTCGTATTCTGGCTGTTGTGAGGTGGATCAAACTTTGGATTGATGAAGACACAGCCCTGTGCAATGGCCTCAAGTGGCGCTGGGCCCTCGTATGGAAAACCGAGTCCTATGAAGAGCTACAGACAGAGCAAAGAATCCATCAGCTACATTCTATTGCATCAGCTGCAGTTACATTGCAGGTTAGACCAGATACTCAATGAAAACATAGTGAAAAGATGAACAAGAAATAACAGAACATTCAAGACACCAACATCAATCACCAAGTAGGTTTACTGAGCTGGTTTAAAACTTTAAAATTGACAGTTTCAGAGATCTCATACAGTGTAATGCAGATAAAAACATCGAGAAAGCAGAATGAAAATGGGAAGTCATCTGGAAAAGCAAATGTACCTTTGATTCCTGGAGAAGTTTGTGCAGTTCTGGACCGCTGAGTATTCCATGATTCGTAACAAATTTTGGGAGGACAGACTCACTGCCCTGCTCTACAAAAACTGTGGCATGAATGTCCACATACTTCTTAATTATAGACAGATAGGAGTCTTTTCCCTGAAAAAACAGAACGAGAAAATAACAATATTATTATAATTGTAGCCTGTTAACCAATTATTAATCTGTTATTTATTATTATTATTATTATTATTATTATTATTATTATTATTATTATTATTAACCTCTTAAAGATTATTTAAAAAATCAACCAATAAGTAACCTCAACAGTTTGGAATGGGCACCTTTTCTGCTTTCCAATAACCCTCTCAAACATGTTCTGTAATAACCCAAGCATGAACATTTATTTGGCCATGCTGGATGTTGCATTGAAGAGTTTCCATAATTATTGATCATTATTATTCATAAACCTAAAGGATGAAATCCAGACAGTGTAAACACCTGCAATACCAGGAGTCCAGGACATTCTGGTTTGTAGGGCACCTTCAGTCAAAACCGATCAGATCACAAAAGATCGCTTATCGTACAAACAACAAGCAGAAAAGATTTTATCATGGTAGGTTGGAACATCAGACTGTTGTTTAAAGTTACTCCAGGGTCATATAGTGAGACGTTTCATTCTCAAGATCAACATTGGAGAAAACAGGGCAGAAATGTAGGCTATCAGCAACAAAAACATAGTGCTGTTCAAGCAGAAAACTGTATATTTTCATTTAATTTCATTTACTTTCATTTCATTTATTTATTGTAACCATCAACCATAAGCAATAGTCATAGTACAAGATGCTTCACATAACCGGATGGCAACAAGAAAGACCCTAAGGGATGAATATCCCGCTAACAGGGACACCCATTTACATGTGCAATTTTAACTGATGGCTAAACGGTTGACATTATGAATTGAACAATAGGCTAAAAAACTAGTATGAAATCCCAATCAGAATTAATGTAGTAAACTTAACTTTAAAAAACACACACACACAAAACAAAACACACAAAAAATCAGTTTCCATTGTCAACAATCACACAGCATGAGTTACATAGAAGAATAACTTACAGTCCACATGTGTTGGGCCTTGCCATAGACCACAGCCTGGTCTTTCTTCACTGATAAATGAGCCTCAGAATTGTTGACATGCTGTTCGACGATAAAACCCATGAAAGAATTGTCTGGTGAATGCGCTATAAAACAACATGTCAAAACAAAAGTTCATTTAAAAATGGCAACTCGACTCAACAATTTTTTTGAATTCTTCTAGTAATTACTCCAATATATCTTATGATAAGCTGAATACATGAGTAATTTATTTTAACAGAAAATTACAAAAGTTCATGATTTTACACTCGTAGCAAATGATTGATTCATGAGAAAATCTTTATCGTACAAAGCTACAAAGCTCACAAAGAGAAGCAACAGAGTAAACTATGAATCAAACATTTTAAATTAGCAAGCATATAATGACCATCACATACACAGTCTGCTAAAAGATCAAGAATTTTGTCAATAGGCATATATGAAACTGACAAAAGAGATTGAACAGATTAAATGGCAGTGTCTGCATCAACCTCATTTGTTCAAAGGTCATGTATATCAACATTATACACAGAAATAAATAAGTACACTGTGTCATCAACAACTTCAAACTGACCATGCTTATTACAATAACAATGCATCAAACAGGTTCTTTACTACACATTGCAATGAGGGTTTAAGTTACAATCAATTTTTAACTTTTCATTTAAGATGTAGTGTGGTGATTAAGTCTATTAGAAATATAGAAACCAATTTGAAAATATGCAATATGACAAATTTCAAACAACTAGTCTCACATTTGTAACCGCTAGCTCAAAAGCTTCAGCGGGGAAAAACATTTCTCTTGCTAACAACAATAAACTGCCGCAATGTTTTGTACTTACGAAACATTGTGTAGAACTGCTGCAGGTTGAGATTCTGCATTCCCCATTGTGTCTTCATCTGATGTGACTTCGCATATTCTTCGTTATTAAAAGATGCCTCCGTACCAAATGAATCAATGATTCGAAGCAGGCAACTAAGACATGCAACATGTGGCAAGGATTGATGTGATGTGACTGTGTTGCAACATCATATTATTATGCTCTATTAATTGCCCGTGGATGAACCGTCCGGGGATGAAACAAGTACAATTGTACATCCAGTCAATAAAACGTGACACACACTGGTAAATGCTTTTGAGCACACAGAACAATTTTCGGTTATTGTCATTGAATTAAAATTTATTTTCATATTAAAAGAACAGGAAAATCACAACTTAAAATTGGTCGAATATACCAAATACAATAATGACTACTAGGAAAAGCATCAAATTTAACCACAATGAAAAAGACTTGGCTGAAGCAGAATGTAAGACCAATGTGGGCTATGGAGAAAGAAGTACAAGATCGTATATAAAAACATCGATAATAAGTAACATAACTTTTATGCAGTTGCTCATTGGGCGTAAAAAAAAATTGTTGTGTTTCCGGTCACCCGACCGACCCATTTTTACGGCCGCGACCCAAATATTTTTGTAAAAAAATTTTATTAAAAAAAATATTTTTCAAAAAAAAAATTTTTTTTTTCAAAAAAAATTTAATTTTTTTTTCAAAAAATATTTTTTTAACATTTGTATTGACATAACATAAGAGACGTCAACAAAATGAAATTAATAGGACTGTTTCTAGAGCAGTTTTAGGTGCAAACAGTCGGGAAATAGGCAGTTTATACTTGCTTAGAACACATACTTTGTTTCAGCGCGCAAAAAAGACTAGTGGGGTATACTTTTTCGGATAGTCACTGCATAAAAATATTTTACAAAATAAAAATATTTTCCGACCTACCTACCCAATTTTTTTTAGCTCTGTTACCGGAAACACAACATTTTTTTTTAGGCCTTGGGTCTGATAATAGCTTTTAACAACACATGTCCTAAAAGTTGCTATAATTCAAAATACCTTTAAAATAAAATAAACAGCAATGACATGGTTGATGATAAGAATATGGCAATGTCTTCAAACACAAAAATGACGATGAACTTTCAAGAGGTTCATAAAAAAGTTTTCAACAGCAGAATGCGTACCTAAACTTCCCATAGCCATGCCTGACTTTTTTCTTGAACTGTGTCAGGCCAACAATATCTGTGTAGATCATGTCAAGCGGCAGTTTTGAACGAATCTGACACTGGGCTTCTGCGCTTGGCAATTGATCCAGAATTCTAACAGTTCAAGCAGAACATTTTCAATCATAAAAAAATGCACTTCAAAATCGATATTCCAAGTACAAAACGTGTCCTTCTGCATATCTGTCTCATTAAAAACTCATGAATGGAGCACTGCTGCAACATAAAATTTTCACCAAACATTGCTAGAGAATTTCTAGGTCGATGCAACTATTTTCAGGTTTATGTTTGCCATTGACAGACTATGTTTAAATGATGGTGGTTCAATCACACAAAGAAGATTATCATCATCTTGCAAACAGAAATCAAATAACAGTGCTACCAATTTGCAAGATCTTCAGGTGCCTTTAGTCACCTGTAGAAAGCTGTCATTTCTCATGGCTTTAGCCACGAAATATCTCTTGAAAGAATCAACCATTATCTCATTCAATTGGGGCATTGCAGGTGTCCAAAACCATTCCCGTTTGTTCTCTTCACTTCTCTGCTGAAACCATATCTGAATTCTTTCATTGACATCAAGCTCAAAGGTAGAAATGGTTCATGGCTTTCTTCTTGTTCTTCTCTACTGTACTTTTCCATCCAGAATTCACCGCTTAAAATGAATTGCAACGAAATCCATGTCTCATTCAGCTCATTTGTCTATTTTTACAACATTCATCACTGCCATTTCCTCATGTACTTATAATAGTTCATTTCAGTATTTTGTCCAACTCACCATCAGAATCAATTTTCTCAAAATTGATATTCCAAATGCAAGTACATCGGGCTTGCTTAGGAACAAGTTTTCAACAATCACATAATAAAACAAGGCGTAAATGCTCATTCTAAGAGGTTACCGAGTTTGTTTACATACGCTGAAAGTTCTTCAACTTCGCTCGTTATTCGCAGATCATGACCAAGCATGTACAGAGCAGAAATAATGTCACTCCACTGGACCAGTTCACCCAACGGACCACCTGAAACACACACACACACATATATATATATATATATATACATACACAATATATATATATATAAATTATAATATATATATATATATATGATGCATTGATGCATAACCACTAAATGCATAAATTCATCAAGTCCATGCCAGAAAAAGTCTAGTTATTAATGCTACGAGTCTGAGTTCGTCGTCGCCGTCTGTCTAAGTCATCACAAGCGCAACTACTTAGGCAGCATAACATCAACTTGTCAGCATCATGTCTTCGCAGTTGTAGGTACATCTGTCTCGACTAGTAGCCTTCCGTTGGAGATATGCCTTTACCTAGGGTTGACTCATCAGTGTTTTACAGGCTCCTTAAGAAATATTTGTAACACCATGGCTGGATTTGGAGCACCTCTGCGTATGCTTCTTGAGGGGGTGCTACATAAATTTTCTAAATGAATGAATTAATGAATATTGTACGTTTTTACAAACTGACCTTTCTGAGCTGACTCGGGAATACGAAAGCCGGACTTGGCAGACAGCAAACCGAGATGCACCAAAATCTACAGTTCAATAACTATTATTATATATTTTATATATTATTATATTATATTATTACAGTATATTATTATATATATATCATATTATTATTATATATTATTATTAATAACGCCATAAAACATGCACTTTATTTAAACTTACGAACTTCAATATTATAAAGTAACTTTAAGCTTAACGCAGTAATTTAGATGCCTCCATAGAAACTTCTCATAAGGGCGGTCTCAAGTTCAAGAATCATTCTGAAAAAGTGCAAATCAATCAAATACAAAAATAACCTTTTGGACTATATTAATTAACCAAATGCACAACATTCTATAAATGATTGATCATTAGATGTTTAGTTTCGAAACGTAATCAATGAGCTCAAATAATTGAGATAAATTCGTCTCGCAAATTTAATTAGTACACCGACCCTTTTCTGATGGCGGCCATTGAAATCTTGCTTTGTGGACAATCTCTTGGCCGCTTCCACCCATACGTTCCAAAGCCGTTTAATCCGCAGTCGAATCCACTCGTAGTTCTTCCTCTCTCCAGGATCCTGCAGCTTCTTTATTAACCCATCCAACTCAAAATTCCACTCAGCCTTAATAACAATGAATAGCAGATAATCTTATTCAAGCAGTATGACTCTGACTAATACCAATTAATTGTAATTAGTAGTGGTTGGGTCTTGAATGACCAGCTAGGCACTGGCATATAGGCACTTTAATGAGTGCATACCAAAACTGGGAATTCATAAATATTTGATTGTGGCCAATGGCTGGATGGGCACAATGATAATCATAATAATAAATATAATTTATGTGGCATCGTAACACGGCCATGCCGTTACAAAGGTGCCTTTCGAAGTAGCACAAGATCCACCAGATGTTGGAGCACATGGGAGGGGGAGGAATCAGTTTGATTGAGCAGTCAGTGGTTAGCAGTCGTGGGAGTAAGAAGTTGGCATGCTCAGCAGATGGAGAGAAACCAGAGACTGATGTTACATCTCGACAGATTGTGAGAATTTACTATGGCATAAAGAGCAATTCATAGGCGACGTTGTCAGATTTTCATAGATTCACATCAGTAGAACGTTATTACGTTTTGCTTGTAGGAATGAAACTCGAAAAATCTTCACAGCATTGATGAGTTCACATTTGGCATCCAATACAACATCTGTGAATTCCAGTAATTAATTAAAAAAACCTACGTCAATGATTTCACAACACCAACCATAATACTGTAAGATAGTAAGTTATTAATGCTACAACAACAACAACCTGCTTTACAGTTCCTAAGCCCTGTAACAACGTGAAATAGTGCTTTCACAGTAGCTTTTTTAATGCCTCCTCATCTGTAGCCAATGCAGCTCATTGTTAAAGTTCTAAAGAAGAATAAACTACCCTCTCATAACCACAAATTGAATGCAGACAGAGGAAGATCAAAAGGTTCCTTCTTTGATTAGCATGTTCGACTATCATTACTGCACCAAAATTGCAATCGCCAGGAGGGCTACACAGCTCATTTTCACAGCTACTGATACATCTTGCCGCTGAAACTTTCCTTAGGAAAATAACTTCTGAAAACAGATTGAAAACAGCGCACTAGTTGCCATATAGTTAAGTGATCACTGACCAGCTGCTGGCTGTGATTAGTTGACTGCAACTCAGACCTTTTCTTTTCATGCATTCGACCTGGTAATTGCGGACACCATGACTCAATCTGTTACAAGCAACACCAATTCATCAGAACGACACAACGGCTCTGTAAAAAGAGGGTCTAGTATCACTTATGTCAATCGTCCAAAGTTCACTGTAAACACTACAAGCACATTGCAACCAAAATCACACATGCATAGAAGAAACAACAGACACACAGGAACAAGTGACACAACCATTACCATAAAATTACATAATAGAGCAAAAGCAACAATGAAAAGTAGTAGCGCAAATAATGCACATAGCACAAATTCACAAACAAAACTATTAGCACAATTATTCTGAGAAGCATAAGTTACAGAAACACTTGAGACGGTAATGTCATCAAGACCATTCCACAGATCGAGA
The DNA here is from genome assembly GCA_945859605.1 of Lumbricus rubellus. Classification (NCBI taxonomy): domain Eukaryota; kingdom Metazoa; phylum Annelida; class Clitellata; order Crassiclitellata; family Lumbricidae; genus Lumbricus; species Lumbricus rubellus. Next base: position 48,394,300 of record OX243811.1, on the reverse strand, counting down.
TCTGCAATAAAGAGTTCTGACCCACGTTCCGTCAGAGGCCAATGTCATTACTCTCATCCCCCTAGAATAGTAAAAACAGCCAAAAAGTAGCATCAAACCTACTCAACAAACTCATTTAGTAATTAACATCAACTTCTTGCTCCGGTTCTCTGCCTCCTATGCAAGTTCAAATGTCCGATGTTGCCATTCCACTCGATGTTGGACCTCATCCTTAGGTTTCCCATATCCACCCATCATCATCCAAGTCCTGCATCACTTGTCGTGGTCTTCCTTTTTGTTCGCTTCTCAACGTGTGTCCAACCCACTTAACTCTTTAATGCCGGAGGGTATAGGATTTCCCATACCATATACTACCATCTCGGCATTAAAGGGTTAACTAGCATAAACTAATACCCAACAGAATGCCATTCACTGATAACAGGTAAATGACACCATACCAATAATTTGACTGCATTTTAATGGCGATATAAATCTCTTACCACCTCCTCTTAAAAAACGGTTATAATACACAATGAGGAGTTTCTTGTACAAGGCACTATACACACTATACAGTATACAATATACATATTATAAAATTTTCAACTTAAGCCCCACAGAAATGTATCATTCGTCTGCTAATGGAGTCACCATGAATCCTAGATCGTATTTAATGCCACAGTAAAACTCAATCAACCACAACACTTTGCTTATGATATATATGACAAACAGACTGGCAAAAGCAGCACGTTCGAAATGTGTCCTTCTAAGATCAGATACTTCCTGTTAGACACATCTTAACAACTATATAAAATTAATTGTCTGATTATATGATCAGTTAAGTGGATTGCATGTTGATACAGGTTTCGAATTTACATGCAGCTGGGCAAACTTCCTTCTCTGCTATTTCAACAGTATTCAAATCTGCTCACTTTCACATTCACTGCTCATTGCAATTGCTAAAACAGATTTGTCCACACTAAAAACGGTTAAAAATGACACAAGCCATAACGAAACTCTTTTCAGTATCAACTAACAACACCAGCAAATCAGCTCATTATACTGCCAGCTTTCGAATTCCCCAATCCAGGATGCCCACATAGTCATTCGATATGTCACTACCAATTCACTCATTCACATCACAGTACGCAGCGAATGTTGCATCAGCCTAATGTAGAATCTACAGTCTACTTATACATGTATAATAGCTGCTAAAATCAATGTCAAATCATCGAAAGACAAGTGGTTCACACATATATATAAATCAGAATCAGCTTCAAGAGCAAAATATTCATTAGAGGATAGATAATTCTAACCTAACCAGTAACCATTCTCTATTCTATGGCCACTCTATAAAACTTATTTACGGCCGCATGACAGTCGAGCGTGCAAGAACAACACGTCGTTAAGAGGATATTCGCACCAAGCTTCAAGACAATTGGTTGGCATTCCGACTGCACATCGAGCGAATAATTCACATTAGGATCCATCCTACTGTTCGTAAAACATTGCAATCTAATCACATTAATCCGCCTACCTTTTTCTGCTTCAGCCTACCTATCCCAACTTGCCAGCAAACTGAGTGCAAAGGATACCCTGAGTTTCGTCATGCGTCATACCATAACAGTGTTTGGCCGTCAAATGTTCTTGCCACCGTGTCTCAGTCTAGCACTCATGTGTCGGTTCTCTGACATCATCCAGAAAGAGGCTTGTAACTCAATATTCACTCTCCTAGCTTGATTTTTAGTTTCTGTGACTCCATAGGTTTTATGACCTGACTTCTCCCTGACATTTACCAAGGTATCATTTGTTTGTTTACTTGTTATAGCGCCCCTTCAAGCTCTCTACTCAGAGGCGCTCCCGACTACACTGCATCGGAGTTTCATGTCAAAGCGCTGAGTAATTGCGAGTGAAGGACTTGCCCAAGGTCCCTACGTGATGACTTGAGGTGGATTCGAACCTGCAACCCTCCGGCCGCAAGGCGATGAACATACTCACTACACCACTGCGTCCCATTTGGTAAGGAGTGGCCATCGACTGACGACTAATGTATATTAAAACAATGGTACTACAAAAATTCATTGACTAGATCAGAACAAGCGAAAACAGACAACACCACTATTGCACCACTTGAAACGTCATTTAATTATCTTCAATTCAAAATTAGTGGAAGTGGGTTGTGAGCAGGGCTTAATTAGCCAAAACAGTTATATTCAGCCACAAGTTGACCGCTGATAATTAATTTAATGGGTGGATAGTAGCAATTCCGATGTCATAACACATACACACACACAGGTAATACATACAAACAAAACAGACGGCTGATTTAAAAGCTCAGACAGATTTATGCTGTAATCAATACCCGTGATCTGCCAGACAAAGTACAATGCTAATTTCGTAGTCTGTCACTATGAACAGCAGCACATAAAAAATAATTTAAAAACCAGTTAAGTGCATGAGTACTGAAGAGGGAAATACAGCCTCCAACAGTTGTGCAGGCTCACACCACTTACTAACAGTGCCTCAGTCACTGCAAATGCATCAGCGTTTGTTCCGGCAACTCCCACTTACAGACGATCAGCCAGACAGGATTACATACACAAGGAATACTATTTAGGCCGCTTTGCATGAAAACTGAGCACATGACAGGCAACCAAATACTTCAAAGTCTTGATATCAAACACTCGAATACCCGCAAGCAAATACTGGCCAGCTTTCAGACTACCACACAATTTATGCTGTATTTTGACCACACAGATTGCTTGCTACTTAACGTCAAACTAGTTGGTCCGGGATTAATTATTTCCTGACACTATCCAAATTGAGAATTGGTTAATTTGATTGTGTATTGCATGGCAACAAATTTTATCGTATGGTCCTATAAAAAAAATTAGTTTAAATTACCGCACAAAGATATTATTACAGATACTACTAAAACTTGGTCAAATCCATCTGCAAATGATCAGAAAAAATAAGTCAGTGAGGAATAAAAAAATTTGGGGAACACTTGTATACCCTGAGTATCCATTTGCAATATATTTAAATAGTCATTCTGGATGGAGAAAATTTCTCATTTCCCTTTCGATTTAAAACTATCACTAAACACAACAATCTGATAGCACTGCAATTATCAAACTTCTCTTGAATACAATTTTGGTACCACACCTTGTGGTGTTCCAGCAGTTAAATAACAATAACAATAATTAATAATTAATATTCTCCAATAGGCTCATTCCTTGGTCCATCCTAACCCACCAGGCTTTGACCAACGTCCATTTTCGAGATTAGTTTTCCTGAGGCCACGTGCACCATCAGTAACAATAATGATAATAAATATGAATCACCATTTAGAACTGCACCGCAAGCATTAGCGAAACCAACACAATTCCACGAAGATTAGTCATCCCACACCAATGACACAACTGGTGTTTCCATTATCCTCTCACCATTGCCGCCGCATATCTCCTCTCACCATCGTTACAACAATGCAACATATCTTTTCAATGCAAACACTTATCATAATAATAATCACAACACAGACAACGACATGGCAACGATGACAACCACAAAGACGAAAGCAACAGAAATATAATAGCTACTGTAACGTAACAATAGTTTCTAAAAACAGCCATTCCATTGTCTCTCACATAAATTTTACTCCCCCAGATATTGACGGATTTTTACACCCTGTAATTTTCATTCTGTCCGCACATACTACACTGTATATATTAAAACAATGAAAACAAAAGCAAAAAAATTGACGAAACTGTTAAAACAACAGCAGCTGGTCTTACCTCGCTCAGGTAATAACGGAACGAACAGAGGGTTCCATCGACGCCGTTGTCTGAATAGCATTTATCTGATTTCCAGAAGTTGTTCATCCACTGAAACGCCCAGACACACACACACAGTGTCACACACCCATGGAAAACCCATTTAATACATACTGTATATGGAAGCAAAGCAAATACTGTTTCATGCGTCTGACTTGGCAACATTTGAAGTGATGGCTGCGGTTACATCCCTCCCCCTCTCTAATGACCGAGATCACCTCTGAATAGCTTATACCGTAAAGGCCATTTACAAATGTCCAAATACGTATATAAAATGAAAAATTTATAAGATTATACATTTCGGTCAATTCTCATTAGCATCTGTTTTCCTATCAATTTCTCTGAAATGTCTAGTTACTATGACTATTGTTTATGGTTGATGGTTACAATAAATAAATGAATTGAATTGAATAGTTATATCTACGACGTTCCACGTGCAAAACATTGAGCAATGTACAGATCAATCAATTTTTTATGAGGAAGTGAATTCATAACTTGCCTCCATCTTTCCCTTGCAATGAGGATAGTCATTAATCTCATCAGTTGTCAGCGAACAGTCTTCCTGAGCTCCAAGGATCAATTCTAGAATGTACAGACCTGTATTAACCCCTTTACCGTGATCCCCGAGTTAACTTGTCCAATTTTTACTAAGAAAATTTTTATTACACGGTAAACGGGTTAATGTAAAATTGTAAATACTTAAAAATGGGAAGAAATCTCTCTCTATAATCATATATATAATTATATATAAATATTCACAAACAATGTCATATATATATAATTATACATGTAACAATATATATATATATATATATATGCATGTATAATGTATTCTTAAGGGCATTATACAAATGTCCAGATGCGCACATAACCAAATAATTCACCATCATTTACCACTGACACAATATTACAGAAGCATCCAGAATACTGCAATTCAGTATGTTTAGCATCAAGCGCATACGCTATGGGTTTGCATTATATATCTTCAACTCTGAAGGATTGTTTGCACATGTATCACTGGTGAGCGACAGCAAGTAAATTGATATAATTGGCAAAGAAAGACCCTTAGCCAGAATGACATCTGGATGGATGGTACTCCATTACTCTGGCAGCACAAGAAAAGTGATTCAGTCTGGCACATTCGCAAGCTAAGATAATAACATTTACCTGTTTCCATATGAAAACTCTGAGAATAAAGCACCTCAGCATGAATGTATTTCAGCAAGATAGTGAAACTGATAAGTGGCTAGAATGACAGACAGACAGGCAGACAGACAGACAGACAAACAGACAGGCATGCCCACTGTGGCAGACAGACCAGCTAGGTACGAGTAGATCAGAAGATGGATGGATGGTTAATGGTTATGCAAGGATGGTTGCCAATCCACTGACTGAAAGTGCATAAATTTGTCTCCAAGACATATTGTACCTGAGAACCAGCTCAGTCAGCAGTAAATTGTGCTTGGCCTATCAATCTGAGGCCAGAAAACCTCAAATAGACGACCCAACATTGCAACTAGTGCAGAAGCATCTCGTAGTTTGTTGTAGTGTACATACCTACCTAAATGAAATAATATATTTATCGGGCGCACACAAGATCAAAAACAGGAGATAAAATGAAGCTCAGAATTTGGAGAAAATCATTTAGCTAAGTTTCATATCAGTTCAATACAATGCCTTTCGAATAAAAAATCACCTTTGGCGTTGATGCGCTTTGATTCAGTGGAAAGCTGCTGAGGCAAATCGTTGAACTGCACGATCGGATACGGAAGATGACGGGAGGAGATGTTATTATTCGTGAACTCGTCCACACGCTTCTCCAAGTTATCGAGTCGATCAAGCATGTTCTCAAGCAGCACCGCTATCGTCTTCTTCAGATCTACGCAGAACAGAAGCACAATAACGTCGCTGCAGAATTTATGGCGAAATGACGAAGAAGGCGAAAAACCAGAGGTCATAGGTCTGATGGAAGGAAACCACTCCAGCAAAAATGCTTGCAACAGCATATATATACATATATAATATATATATATATATGCATGTATATATGTGTGCATTTATATATGCGTTTGACAGCATTGAGCAGCGGGTAACGTGGGCAGTTTTGGAATCTTATGGTGTGGATTGCAAACTGACTCATCTCTTGAAGGAAATAAACAGCAATGCAAAGGCAGCAGTCCGAGTATGTGGAGAAACTGGACCCTGGTTTAACACTAGCAGAGGCACAAGACAAGGTGACCCTATATCACCAAACACCTTCATCACACACTTAGAAAGGATACTGGACAAGATCAGGGAAAACGATGGTGTATCGATTAGTGGTGAAAACATCAACAATCTATGCTTTGCTGATGATATCGACTTGATTGGAGAAGACGAACAACAAGTAGAACACACAGTGCAAACGTTGAATGAAGAAGGGAAGAGATATGGTCTCATGATGAATTTTGACAAGACAAAAACAATGGTTTTCGGCGATAGAGATCTAACAAAGCAGATGGTTGTAGACGGAATCCAATTAGAAAACGTGGACAGGTTCACATATCTCGGTTGCAATATGACGTACGATCTCGATTGTAGGCAGGAAGTAATGGTCAGAATTGCAAAGGCGATGGCAGCACTAAAAGCTTTAGACAGGATCTGGAAGAGTAAGGCCATAAAGCAGGAAACTGAACTGAGTGTGCTGAGAACTTGCGTTTTCAGCAGCATGCTATATGGATGCGAAGCTTGGGTAATAACAAAAGACATCGAGAAAAGAATACTAGCTTTTGAAAGAAAATGCTATAGGAGGATTTTGGGAATAGTGTGGACACAGAAAGTGACTAACGTGGAACTGTACAAACGGATACACCTCAGGGAAAACATGATGCAGAGGATAATCCAGAGGAAACTGGGTCTGTTCGGTCACGTATGCCGAATGAGCAACGACAGGAAAATAAAGACATTGGTGTTCGGAATGATGGACGGGCGAAACAAAAGAGGGCGACCACATAGAGAATGGGCGGATGATTTAATAGACTGGTGCGGAACATCACTGCAAGAGCTGAGCCACATTGCACTGGAAAGAGATCTGTGGAGGAATATGGTGAAAAGGGCGTCGGACACCTACGGGCGATGAGCCCACGGTTTATGATGATGATTTATATATAGAGGCCACTGATTTGGATTTTCTTCAGCATATCTGCAGATGGCAATCTCAACTCCCAACTTCATCAACTCTTCCATCTTCCAAGTCTCTTTCTTGTGTTCTTCATATGCTGTCTCATGAAGTGGGCAGTGGGCACCATGAATGTAACAATGAATGCTAAGATGCGTATTAGGGCAAGTATCAGAATAAACTTTACGATGAAAGTCATAAAGAATATTATGGTGAATGTTAGAATGAATGCTAGGATAATTCTTAGAATGAATGATTTAGTGAATGGTTAAAAGACTGAATGAATAGACAACATCTATATATATATATATATATATATATATATATATATATATAGTCCAAATATATTCAAAGCACAAGCGACAACACAGTGCAGCTGAATGTCTCTCTTCATCACCACAAACACAACATCTTTGCAACCACATACACCAGGTACTATGGAATCACTCAACCACATACCACAGACATAAGTAGCTGCCCACTATGACCAGACATTGTAATGCCTCAGCATGGGCAAAATGAGCAAATTTACAGTCAAATCATAAACTGATTTAAAGACCATTGTTGCGGTCAAACTCAAAGACAATGAGGTCAGATGATTCATTACCATAACCCGTGTGTCGTCCGGCAAATGGTCCGTCAATTGTATGCTGAGTTTCTTTCGACAGGGTGCGGACGTAATCCTCGCTCAGCTTCAGAATCTCCTCCTGATTTCATATTAAACACAGAATATTTAGACTTTACTGCATTGTTCGTTAAATTGCATTGTTCGTTAAATTGCACTCACAAGACAATTCATCAATTGTCTCGTTTCTGTGGCAGCTGTTCATTCAATGCACATGTAAAAAATGTCCAATTAAATAATGCTAATTAACAAATTCACCTCAGACTTGAAACGTGAAAAAGATTCTTCAGCTGTTTGGAAATGAGACAAAGCGGCGAACATTTAACTGCAGGCGTCAAACGACATCAGCCAGCAGCAGAAACCATAGCAAGTACGTATTGATGTATCTGCACGTATTAGTATTAGTATGGGCAATGGGCATGTATTAGTAAGGCATTTAAGAACCTCTTCGATGTACTGATGCACAGTTATACGACAGATATAAAAGAGCGCACCTTAATGACAAGTTGAAATTTATATCTGTTGATTTAGTTATTTAGTTATCATCTGCCATCTGTGAAAGACTGATGGACGCTCCGAGAAGATGATAAAGTGAATGTAGATCACATCGCCTGTTGCAGCATCATCTTTGATGCAAGGCATCCAGGAATTCTGAGCATGCTGTCATATATATCAACTCTAGAGAAGACTCATTGATTGGATTCTACCTGTGTCTTGAAATCCAGGCACAAACTGGTAGCTAACCACATAGATCCAAAGATTGCATCTTAAGTTGTGAACTTCAATTAATCACATTTAACACCATGTACATACCCCTCGCATTGATGCACAAACTCTCATTTAATTTTCATGACACAATAAATCTGGTTGTATCTCTAGATTCATCACATAATTATTAATGCCAGACCACACCAGCAATCTTCTACTTCCCTCACGTTAATAAAAACCTAAACAATGGAGGTTCAAACCATACGTACAATAATAATAACATAATAACAAAAAGGACAATCTATGTGATGCCGTAACACGGTCAAACAGCTAAAAGGACGCCTCACAAATGGCTAACTGGGGATAATCAATCAGTCAATCAATCAATCAATCTTTTATTGAAACCTTTGCCAAAACAACAACAGGATAGCACAGCAAAAGCATCATCGCTAGGGATAAGCCCTAGCAAACAGATAAGATTTAAGCTTTGATTTGAAAGAGTCCACTGAGGCGGCCAATCTTATAAAGTGACTCATTATCATGTTAAGTAATCTAAGGGACAAGCCTTATGATTCAGTGTGCAAAGCAGACCACTCAAAGAACGAGAATGATGAGCAAGTCAATATTTAGTAGTACTACACTGCAATGTAATGTAAAATTTTATTAACTTCTATAGCACCCATCACAGCTATTCAGTAACACTCCCAGTGTGAGAAACCAGAGAGAAAAAAGGCGAGAGATATCTAGATATGGCAATCGAGAGAGAAGAGTCCCATGCAGAGTGGAGGGAAGTTTCTGCAGTTCATGTACGCTACATTAGCATGGAATGTTAATCTAACAGTTTTGGCGCAGATAGTAGATTCTGTCTCGAATCATGTGAACATTTTCCATTAAATTTGCTCCATCAAGTGTTTACCAATGGATGCACCATAATACCAACTCAAGCATCAATTATTATCCAGTATAATCGATAGACAGTCATAACACTATACAATTTACGTTTAGCAAAATATCACATACAAATGATATATTCACAAACGAAAATTATGAATATATTATGACATTACACGTACAATGGTACATGAAAGCACATAATTCTAACAGTGCCTGAGAGTTGATTTCCAGTATGACTCAATTCATTCATTCATTCACTCCAGAATTTATATAGCACCACTTCAAGGAGGCTACTCAGAAGCGCCCCTGACTCCAGCACAGCAAAAAAGCACAGCCTTGAGTTTAGTAAAAAAAAAGCTCAGTAAGAGGCCCAGGAGGCAGACATAGGTCCTGTGTAAGCTCATTCCAGACAACTGGGCCCACCACCGGAAAAGTAGCCACAATTTATAAATCGCCTCTATGTATGCAAACAGTATATACATAAAACATTGCCAGTACATGAATTTATGTACGCTAAGATAGCCGATGGCTAGATTTCTGGCATCAAAATGCAAAAAATATGTTCTTCAATTACAAGGCATTGTAGATGCTGTACAAATCTAGAAAACAGTTGTTGGTAGATAATTTATTGTAACTTTAGAAATAAAAACTGGACATACCGGTACTTGCAGGTCATGCAGGACTGCCCAATATGTTGAATTTGGGAAATAATATAATAACAAAAGCGGAATAACATATTAATGAATTAAATAACATGCCTCCAATCTAAGGAATATGACTAACCATGATTTTTTTTAAAATAATAAAAATCATTACCTGCAAAATATCTACACCCAATCACCCACATATGCACACACACACACACACACACACACACACAAACACACACACACACACACAAACACACACACATGCAATAGATAAAACACATAATTATGCAAAGAGGACTGACCCAAGCACACAAAGACATCGACACATAGAAATAAACATATATGCACAGTGCACACAAACACACCTACACTACTTGCTGCAGCAGGCATATATAGTTGCAGACTATTCCAGAATACCGTTAGTCTTCTCCATGTGGCAAAGAAATCAATCATGTGAGGTCATCACAAAACAAGCGATTCCATCGTCGTGCAGCAGACAACAGTCCTTCTTCCACAGACGTGAAGACGACGACGACGGAAGAGAAAAAGAGCGACGGAAGAGAAAAAGAGCGTGGTGGTCTCAGAAAAGCAGATGGCTGCCAAGCAGGATGGAGGAGGAAGGGAAAGACAGTCGTAAAGGAAAAGAAGGAACAGACTGAAATGGACGATTCTCCACGTGGCAAAGCGGAAATCATTTGCCATACGCACGTACATTCCGATCCATAAATCTCCGCATCCCAAACAACTTTGGTCGCTTGCTGTAAGTTATACTGTGTTGTAAGCAGTGTTGTGCGTTACGCGTTACTAGTAACGCGTTACTAGTAACTAGTTACTTTTTTGAGGTAACTATTGCAGTAACTAGTTACTTTTCGGGAAAAGTAATTAGCTACAGTAACTGATTACTTTTACCAGGTAACGGTAACTAAAACAACAATAGTTACTTTTCGTTACTTTAAAATTAGGTAAATCTGGCCAGCTGCAATTAGCTATGCAATATTGGGTGCTGGTGCACTAGGCTGCTTCATTGCTCAAACAAAGGAATCCTTGTACAGAAGGCTTAAGTCAAGCAATACAGTTAAACAGGCTGACATTGAATAGTTATTGTTACGGATGGCTGGGCACCGCTGACCACAAGACCACGAATGTTAATTAGGCCCACAATGTTAACTATGCAAAAAAAACCAGCGTCACAACTTAAGGCATAAATTCCTAATCGTAGGAACGAACATTCTGCTGAACATTTCATCTTTGAACCAAAGTATATCAATAAAACTTATATAATGACCTGAATACACAATGTTCTATCCACCCAAGTCACGCACATTTCCAATTCCTCTATATATAGTCTAGAGCTTGCTTGAACCAGGCTGCTTTTAATTAAGATTAACAAGAGAGTGCATTGTATTTTTATTTGAACCGCTAATGAATAACAACAAAGTCACCATCTGCAACCACAGTTTTTGGTCTCAGCAATGTCAGCATTAACAAAAACAACATCTTAAAAAGTCATATCTGCCACCGGCAGGCAAGCACCAAACGCACATAACAGCACACCTACATACAATGTACCAGTTCGTTAATAAATATATACAATTATACATATTACATATAATATAAAATTATATAAATATATATATATGTATACCTGGGTATATATATGTATACCTGGGTATATATAATATACATGTAGATAAATACATATCATGCATATGTACCCATTTGCTACTAAATGTTTGTGTGTGCATGTATCATACAAATACATTCAGCCAAGTTCCACCAGAGAGATAAGCTTACATATAAGCTGACCTATAGTGCAGAGCAATGCATGGACCATAAAATACTCAGATGAGTAAACATAACATATTTATACAGCTGAAAGCTATTTACCAAAGCCTGAGAAGCTTGTATAAGCTCCTCCAATGTGCAAATGACCTGAACAGGAACACACTCCAGAAAACAACACTAAGAGGAAACTGAATTATATACTATATAATAGTATATATATAACATTTACATATATACATAATATATAAACACTTGAATATAATTATGTGGGTGGGTGTAGAAGAAAGAGACAGCAGCAGTCCCTTGAAAAGACAGTTGTGAATATGAAGAGTAACCAGCTACAAGTTTTTATTAGCCCTCACATATGGGGAGGCAGGCAGTCTCTCCCTTGCCATCTGATCTTCACTCTGAGCTTGTAAGGTTAGTACCAGTAAACCCATTTTAGACAAGTTGACTAGGACACAAGGAAAGTCAAAACCTTGAAACAAATTTAAACCACACAAAGCTATTGATGACACAACATGCACTAGACGAGCTTGCAGATGACTGCTTTCGACCAGACTGCTTTCTACTGGCTGTTTTGCTGTGTATCCGTAATTAGATTTAAATACTTGTAAGGTGATAAAGAACGGTTGTGTAATTAATTTTGAAGAGAATAAAAATGTCAATTCTAACAAGACCACAGCTGGGATTGACTCCAGATAGTTCAGTTTTTAATGAACCTATATGGCAGATGTACTCCAGCTGTTTCAAACATAAGTCTTTTTAGACGTGAAATTTGATAGCCATGGATGTTTATTATAAAACATGCAATGAAATGATAAGAGCTCCTACATCTTTGTTTTTTTTAAATGTACCTATTACAGAAGGTCATATTCGAACCAAAGATAAGTACGAGAAGTGATGTAGTGCAGTCACAGAGTTTTTAAATCATTGTTCTCTACTTTTCCCAAGCATAACCAAATGCAAAAATTTGACACCCCTCCCCCCACTTAATATCAATGACCGCTAGAGAGTTGCATGCCACGTAAATCAGGAAGTGATGCAGAAAGGTACATTATAGTGCAGTTAAAGCCGATGGATAATAACTACCTGTATATATACAAAACCAGCAATGACAAAGTCAGTCTATAATTTCAAATGTGACCTAACTGATAAAACTCTTTAAAAACAATTAAGAAATGATTAAGGACATCCCAGACAGAGGGACTTGTCCCTTTGCCCACTCTCCCCGTTTAAGTGCACAATTGTTCAGAATTCATCGTCAAGAAGCTTAATTTTTAAACGTCAACTCATCTTCAGTTACTAAAAGTGATAAAACGCTTTTACCCTCAAGAGATAAAACGGATAAAATTCCCAAACAATCTCTGGCTGCAACAGAGCCAGAACTAAAAAATAGCTGGCATAAAAAAATAAATTCACAAAACCATGGGTCTGAAGTTCATCGAAGCAGCAATAAATGTAAAATGGATTGTATTTAAATTAAATGAGTCAGCAATGTACTGAGTACTCGCAAATGGGTTCCAAGATTTTTAAAAACCCACCAGAGCACAGTACAGTAAGCAAAGACAAGCCATAGTCCTGCATGCCAATAAAGTGTGCTTACATAATTATGTAACCAGGTCAGGCAAGATTACACTAAACAACAATCTGCAATTTCATTAGAAAACAAATGTAACAGAATATATAAAAGACACGGAAGGCTGAAAACTACGAGCAACAGCAAACTATGATTACAAAAACAGACAGTGTAAAAGTTAAGTCTGGGAAATATGCAACTTTAGGGAAGAAACAGACACAACAACAAGCACTTCCATTGTCATCAGATAGAAAGAATGTAGTATGATGACATTCACATACAAAACTTAATTTAGTCAAATTGGTTGAACTGGTCATACGCCTCTCACAGGTCAAATATAGACTTGACTTTTTGCACACCACAGTGCGTGCAAAATGATTTCACTCCATAAACACAACACATTAGAAAACTTCGTCCACCTGAGTCTTTCCCGGCTCCTATTCTAAGGAGCTGAATTGCGTGCTTACCCTCAACTCTTGCGGTCGGTCAGACTCTCGACTGTGTCCGAGGATCGTGAGATTGATGACAGCGACTCCCCATATGAATCCCACAATGCAAAGCAGCAGACCAAAGCGGCGAGACCTTATGAGATGCTGCAGTGGATCCTTTCGTGCCCCCGCCATCTTCCACCCTCTCTCCAGTAACTCAATCTGAAACGCAAATGCAGTGCTCACTAAATACGTTATGCACAAAACCAACGTATACATAAAACAGCGCATCTTGGATTTACGTACAACTACAGTGTGACTACACTGATGGCAATCACAGATGGCAAACATTGATGGCAACCAAAGCATAACTCTGCCATCCAGTTCTCATATGGAGACCAAAAACTCGATAAAGGAGGAGGACACGTGGCTACTTTTTCATGCTGTGAGTCTTGTGACATACACAGTGCATATAAACCTGAAACATCTACAATTTCTACAAATATCAAGGTTTGCAGTCAGGACGTAGAGCCGAGTTGATACCAAATGATTAATATTTCAAAGAGTGGCGACAAAACCAAATGCTAGCCTGGCATCACACATCTTAACTTCACTGAACCTGCCATCATTGTATTGACAGCACCCAAGTTTAGATGCTGCTTTTATCGCTATACAATGCTCTAAGTTACTTCCGCTGAGAAGTACAGAAGAACTGAACAGGTCTAAATTGCTTAGATTTTTAGTGTTCCCACATTGAAAATTGTTAATTTACTCTAGCAATTTCAGAGCATTCAGAATAGCAATAGAACTGTGGCAAGCAAGCAGCAACTGCTCAAATAAATGGTTGGGCCATCCAAGGATCAATATAACTGAAAACACTGCTCTGATTACCTGTAAACATAGCTACAGTAGTACACAGCTTGGACCTAACTCAATTCGATCCAATTGAACTGCATGCATGGGTGCTGCAATTTCACTGCATCCCTTGCACAGATATACAGGCACACACACACACACACACTCACAAATACACATACACAAAAACAAGTGCATAGCACACTCACACATGACCAGACTTGTAGGATCTCTTTAGAATGTCCTCCCTATCTATAGGTCATCTATTCACTCATGCAGAGACAAAAGCAGTCTGGAGAGACAAAAGATTCACCTGGTTTGCTGAACCAGAACCAGCATTTCTGCATCAATACATGCAATTCACAAATCAAGCAAACAAAGAACTGCCTTGCCGAGTTTCCACCTTCACATTTTTAGCATTAATAAACTGGTGGGTCATACATTTTTTTCTATGGCCAATAGCCCACTACATGTGTGGGGCACGGTGGTGTAGTGGCGGCGGCGTTGCCTTGGAGCCGGAAGGTTCGAATCCACCTCGTAAGGACCTTGGGCAAGTCCTTCACTCACAATTGCTCAGCGCTTCGGCGTGAAACTTCAATGCAGTGTCCGCTCTGCATTCGGAAGCGCCTCTGGGTAGAGAGAACTTGAATGGGCGCCATGACAAGTGCACATACAAACAATATAAATTCTACACAACTACACAGATTCTACAGAAGAGTCATACGGGTATGTATGCAACAGTTAATCTACAGCAAGGAGCCATCATCCATTCACTCAACACGAATCAAAGCTTATAAATGCTCATCGTAATTTCTCTCCTGGCCAGGACATAGTAGTAGAGAATAACAGGCCAGTAAAAGTCTGCTACTATACAAAGTACTATAAGCATATAAGCATTGGTGCTAGTATGGCAGCTGAAATCTTGACAACCATACAGACTCAACTGCTCAAGCCACACAGTCAAGTGAGTGTGCTGAATTACAAGTTTCGGCAATTATTAAGAAAAATTAATACAAAACTATTAGTATTCTGTATACAACTATACATAACATAAGTTATATGCATAGATCTAGATAACCAAGCACACTCAGCTGATCATGCAGGACAGTCAAGTGGTGGCTGAATCACAAGTTTCAGCATGAAAGAGATTATAAGGCGGCAACTAATGCACAAATACTACATACATAAGTAGATGAAGCTTATTATGTATGTATGAACGGTTGAACACACATAATTAGAGATAAGCACATCTGAATATTCGAATATCAGGGGCATATTTAAAAAGGTTTAAGTTCATTTGGGAGTTGTTTGGTGATGGCTTAGCATCTTTCTTAGCTGACTCAACATAGCACGTATAGAAGATTGACAACACATCTGAGCACTGCAGAGTGGCCTACAGCTTTTGCCATATAGTGTACGACTGAAACCATTTTCACACAGACCATTTACCGTAATGGAATTTTCAAAGTAACTACAAACAGATGCAAAGGGCGCCAGGCTGCCTCCATTTAGGGAATTTTTTAAGGAATTTTAGCATTTCATGATTTAAACCAACCAATGCCACACAGATGATTTAGTTACTTGTCAAGCAACTCAGATGAGGTTACGAGCTACCCTTAGGTTACTACATTATGCAAGCACTAAATGCTAACAACAAATTTTAGAAAAATTGAAATCAATACAACAATCTCAGAAGCAAAATTCTCGTCCTTCTTCATCAATTTCTTTGTTTCATTACATCATGACACTCTGTAAAAGTCTAAACATGTTGGAACCAGTTGAGCTTTGCTACAACTGACTGATTGATTAGCTGATTAACTGAATTAATTATTTTTTTGTTTTCACGCAGAAACAATTGCAAGGGAAGGACTTTCTCAAGGTCCCTAGCCCCTACATGACGGCTTCAGGTGGATTCAAACCTGCAACCCTTCGACTGCAAGGCAACAAACATACCCACTTATACCACCGCATTCCACGACTATATTAATTATAATACAATATCTATGCATTGCCTTCCAGTCTACTCTCATAGAAGTCACAGAAGCACTGTACAATGCGTACATGCAATCAAGTTTCAAAAATTCTCATGAAACGTTTCCTATGAACATCTCAATTTCATATAAAAGTTGGCTCTTAAATTATCTTGATTTTTTACGTCAGCTGAAGGATCCTTATTTTTCGTTGCCCTGTTGTTTAATATAACATAATGATTTACCGGATCAGTAAACTCAGTAAAAAAACCGCCAGATCATAAAAAATAAAATAAAAATCTGCAACACATAATTTTAGTAGAATACAGATCACACTCGATTGTACTCCAACTCCGAGTCTAAGCTGACAATATCTCCAACCTAGAGACGCAGCAGCCTTCCTCCAAGGTACCACATGCAAGAAACATCACCGATCGCTCCCAAACAGCTCTAAAAGCATCCCATGCACTAACATTCTAACTGGAAACATGCTGAAAGTCTGCGCTACTGACTATTTCAGAACATCGGCTGCTATTGCCGTTATACCGAGTACATTAGTACTTGTAAGTCATAATCAACAGCATCGTCGTAAGCATCATAAGCAGCAGTGGCAACAACAGTCTAAATTACATCTGCTTTTCATTTGATAATATTCATGCATCAGCCGCTAGATGTCAACATTTTGATGGTTCAAGCCAACATCAAGATAAAATCATCTTTGTGTAACTGCAACCAAAGCATCACACGCCTCTGAAAATGAAATGTTCAGGGCTTAACGACACTGTTTCATATCGAAGATGATTAGTGTCGGAGGCAGAGAACAACCTCACACTCCACGTTTATATTGCGACCGAGCCACCCGCTGTAAAGATCCGACCGGGAATTGAACCCGGGCCGCCGGCGCGGCGAGCGGGCTACAACCCACTCGACCACGCAGGATCTTCTTCACACGCCTCTTCGAACTTGAAACTTAAATAATCTGACAAACAGCAGAGAAAACTACCATGTCTCACTGTAACCATTATAAAAGTACCTTTACTATAACAGGAGAGACAAATACCAAGGATTCTTTTCAGACATAAACAGATCATTTGGTAGTGCAAATCAAATCAACATGAAAAACTCTCTTAGACCATTAGAATGCCTACATTAAGGTGGTTGCATGGAAAATGTAAGTGGAAATGCTAGTTCAGTACATGTATCTACCTTTTTACCCATCTGACAACACACCACCAAACCTGATGCACTGTGTTTAGCCAGAAAAACTTAATGACTTGAGTTCAGAAAAAAGCAAAGATATATGAAACAGTTTATCTGCTGAGGAGCTAAATGCTTCTGCAGCAGTTCCAGTGTAGACAGAATGCTAAATCTGGTTATAACCCAAAGCAGAGAAGATCTATACAGTATAGGCAGCAGTACACATAGAGTCAAGGTCCTAGAGTAAATTCTGTACAGCAAAGAGTAAGACCACAGGACATGACAGTCCAGAGGTTTATCAGGACCATATTTACAAAATAATCTACATGTATGACAGGTAATTTTTTACCAATGAAAAAATGCTGGAAGAACTTCATTATCATATTCTGAAGAAGGAAACAAGATTGATGTTCAATTGTTCAAAGATAAATTGTTATAACCTCACTCCAATACTAAATGGCTGCCAACTCATATGCATAAAAATGAAAAAATAGATAATAACTGACACAAACACACAGTGAGTGCAAGCAACATGTCGCAGCGCAGGAGAAATCATTAAATCATTAAAAAGACAAACTCTCAAGCAGCACACAAGAGCAATGAAACAACACAAAATATTGATGTAATGCAGTCTTTAGGAGGCAAATCAAAAACTATGTAACAGAAAGGTCACAAAATGGAGTGTTCCCAGTAATGCAATCATATCATTGTTTTGGCATGACTCGGATAATTTCATGAAAATCTTTTATATTGTATTTACACATACATTAATTTATACCCTTTGCACGCCGTAGATGCAAAAAAAATTGAGACATTTTAGATGAATTCATTAGGAGTGCAGAGCAGCCTAGTCGTTTGTGTGCTGGACTGTTACACGAAGGGTCAGAAGTTCAAATCCCGCCAGGACAGAAACTTGTATCAAGATTGAAACTCTTGTAGCATGGAGCATCCATGTCAGCCACACCAGAACCCGCTTACAAAGTATTTTTATTCAAACCATCATAGCATGGAGGATTTTAGCAGCACCACCTTCTACAACAATTTAATGAGTCTAATTAGCATAATGGAAGAAGTTCATTTCCGTAGATACTTCACTACCTCATATGTTTTTTCATCAAGTTTATGGTGCCTATGATCACTTCCCTTCCCTTTTCACTGGTCCTCCCACTCTTCCTCTTTCACATCCCCCCCCCACTCCGCCTTGACAGAGAAACAATGTAAAAAATTAAATTAATTAGATGTTTTGCAGCAGCTTACAGGCATTTTGCAAATAGACATTCACATGCAATAATCGCATGGAATACATGCTTCAGTGCAGTGGCATAATTTTCGGTAGTCGCTACATAAAAATATGTTAAATACAAAAAAATTTTGCCTGTATATGCATACTGCTCCAGTTTTTTAAACTCCTGCTACTGAAAACACACCTTTATTTTTCCATGGCCAAAGATTGTGTTTCAAGTTTAGTTTTTATAGACACCTTCGTTTTGGTTAGACTAAAATGCAATATAAGGAACTGTGGTGCAGGTCTCCAGAACTTGTGTCATCAACTCATAGTTAGGGAGAAATTTATCAGAAGGATAATGCAAAGACATGACCAGGGTCTGGCATGAAGCAAGCTGTTCAGAAATAAGTAGCAAAATGAAGTCAGGTAATTATATAAACAAGCAAGCAAGCAAGAAACAGGCAAACGCACAGCTACATACGCAGACAGGAAGGCAGCATTTGACAGGCATACAGGTAGCTTGACAAACAGGTAAACAAGAAAGTAGGCTCAGTGGCTGGCAGGCAACCAATCAGGCACAGCAGGTAGTAGTGGCATTTCTCCAGTAGACCAAAATGAACACAGCTGAACATAGATGTACATCATGCAGGCACGCATCGTAAATACTTCCAATAACAGGAAACATCTATTGATGAAAATTGGCAGGCACTACACAGGCACACAGCAGGTTCAATACATTGAACAATTGAGCTTCCTCTTTGCACATAGCATAAATGTGACACACTATGTCCAAAAATAGATATTTTACAAGACATACTTCATAAAAAGTAGGCTAAGCTTTGATGATGTATATTCAGTCTTTGTAATTCTATGATATATATTTTCTATCTGGTGTTGTTGAGTGTGCGTGTGTGAGTAAGCATGCAAGTGTACATGCCTCACTTAGTAAAATTTTTATGAGAGGCACCTCATCTTTACAAACCTTGGTATTAACCTCCATCGTGTTTACACAGCTCGGTATGTAAACATAATTAAACACATGTGCCTCTTTTTTTCTTAATATCAACCACGAACTATCAGAGAAACAAAATTAGAATATGCAATTATTTATAAATTAAAAATTGCAACAGCACATATGTGTACTAGATCTCTAATGAATTAATCAAATCTGCATGTGTAATTTAAATAATTTTCAGGACTAAGCCAAAGCAAAGAAACGTAAATGATGCAGTGTAAATGTCTCTAGCGATGTTAACAGTTCTGAAAAAAATTCTGGTATCAAAATTGCCAATTACTAAGGCTACGTGGCTGTGTGAGGCAGCTCAAAACACAGCAAGTGCTAATTACCCTGATCTTTAACAAGTTTCACCCAACCACACTACCCCATGAACCCAGATGTTACAGTTGGAAATTGCAGAACACTTCTGATGTCATTCGGTTCAGGAAAGATCTAAGTTTTTTATGTACAACAGAGGAAAGCATTTCATCATGAACCTATCAGAGTTATAGTATAAAACTATAAGTCTACCCATCAATTTTCTGATGTTTATATCCACAACGGCCAGACTTTCTAGTCTCAAAATCTTGAGAATCTCAGAGTTCTGCACACATACTGGATTATGATTAAATGCACTGCGGTTTAACTTAAAATGCTTAACAACGAGCGTGTACCATAATATATGAGAAAACCATGCTCAACGTAAAGGGTTAATAACAACTGACAGACCTTCAGTTCATTATAATAATGAAATTGTTGAATTCTAACATATTAAGTTTACTGTTATATAATGTACTCCCAAAACTAATTTAAAATAATTGTAAATGCACTTTTCATACCTTAAAAAAATTTAAAAGAGAACACACCAGCAAAAGTCAAATTTTAAGTCACACAATTTAGAAGTACTGCAAAAGAGCAACAGATGGCTCGAGTGATCACCTAAATTGCGGCGGCATCAGAGCCGTAAATCACAAACTCAAAACACAGAAAATGCAACACAATGATTATTCGGCAAAACTCCGAACGGCGGTCCCAAATTAAAATTGCTGTTTTTCCATGCTATTTCCATACTGCGCACACCACTGAAGTTGAAGCTGGATGAAACTGACGTCTCGGTAAATCGTAAACAGTATGGCCGCCAACGAATGCAATAAAATTAGACTGCCGCCTATGGACGATATCGCAACATGCATCCCAACACGCAAAGCGTGAGGGTCGGTTAGGGCTCAGGTTAGGCGTCGTGAGGGTCGGTTAGGGTTAGTTTTAGGGTTAGTGCAGTCATTCTGATGAAATTGAAGCGTGCTTTAAGTTTCGCGGAAATATTGGGCCGTATGTCGGGCCGCTCTGTTATGCACGCATCTACGGCGGCCATACTGTTTACGATTTACCGAGACGTCAGTCACAATGACCACTTTGTATATAAGAAATAGAAGCTGGATTGACGAAAAAATGCTGAAGAAATGGATTCGGGATTTATTAAATTGACCCGGACATCCGCACACAGACTATTGAGGGATTTTTATGCATGCCAAGCGCAAGTTGCGTTACCGAAGTGGAACAAGTCCTGGTCTTTTCTCAAGTTACTTGTCTGCTTTCCAGTGGCGCTTTAGCCACAAGTCGGATGTTTTCGGAAAGTATATCAAGTTGTTGTGTGACAATTACAACATTTGACGATATAGGCTATATATTTTAATTTGGGACCGCCGTTCGGAGTTTTGCCGATTATTCTTTAGAAGCAGACTACTGCATTGGTCAAGTGCTCCCAGTCTAGCATTGCACAGGGTGGCAGATGTCCCATTGCAGTCATCAACCAGCGAAGTTCGTATAATAAAATTGCAAATTTCTTCGCCCATTATTAATCAGTTTAAATTGGTAGAACTGCCCTGCTGTTTGATGAACTTTGAATTGGGCTCGTGTATATAATGACTCACAAGATGGTTGACTCGATTCGGTTATTATTCAATAATTAAGAGGTGGGCAGTTGGATAACCATTCAGAAAGACTTGACATCCACACCATATTTTACCATCACCATCATCCTCATCATATCTTCGTCATCTTCGCAAAATTATTATCAGTTCTTAATGACAGCTTCTTGGAGGGAATTCGGATTTCGGGAATTAGGGTTTTACCTCTAAGAAATCGATAGCATGTAGGTAAGTCACTTAACAAAGTCTACGCGACAAATTAGCGTATTAGCATGTAACTTATTCCACTAAGCTGAACATTAAGGCAGTCGCTAACTCGTTCAATCAATCGGTTATTCCTTAGTGACTAACTCTGGAGATGATCTCATACTCTTTATTTAAAATCCTTGAGTCTTCTGAAACTCGGTTTTAACAAACACGCCTATATGCAAGTAAACATTCTCCCAAAAAGTGTTTAAAAGGTTTAAATGCAATATAAGGTATTCAGCCGTATTCTGTACAAGTGTATACATTAAATCAAGTGACCGATAATACATAATAATCATAGATTCCTTCTCTAAAAACCTGACAACTGAAAGTACCTATCAAACACGAAAAGCTCGCAATTCGAGCAATTAATCAATTCATTAATTTACACAACATAAGATAACTCACCTACTATATTTATAAACTCGTCAGAACAATAATCTACAATTCAGAGCCTGATAAAATGACAACTACTAGCATCCATTATTCTTCCGATTTTAGCATACAAGCTTGCGCTTTAATTCTAAAAACATAAGCTACTGCCTAATACTCAATGGACTCGACAGGTGGCAGATGTCTCACAGTAGTCTGTTTCCATGCCTTTCTACGAATAACGATGATCTTCTTTCCCTTCAGAATAGAATGATGATCCCTCTGGTGAGGGATCAGCCTCTCAGATCCTTCTCCGCCACTGTATTTCCTTTCAAGCGTCTTCTAAACAAGCTTCTAAAGAATCTTCAGTTTGAGCAGCTGCAACCTTCGATCAGATCTTGTTGTATCATCGTATTGTCACGTCCTATCATATTTTCTTTTGTCGTCTTCCGCTGCGTCGACCATAGTTAGGCCTATACGTCCGCTTGCACGATTTTTTTTACAACTATCCCCTTCTTTTCTCATTAGGCCTACATCATTTACATGTCATGCATATACACCAAAGACATTAGAGTCTTTAGTCTAAAGACTCTAATATCTTTGCATATACCACTTCATCCTGATCTCTCGAGTCTTGTTAAGTTGTCAGTTATACCACACCAAAGATGTAGGCCTATAGGCCTAGGTCTTTGTTGTAAGCTATAGCCTATTGTATTGTAGGCTATTTATGATTATAATGAGGACGAGATCGAAGGACGATCGAGGAAGGAAGTAGGCCTATAGGCGAAATCGTAGCCTAATCGGGCCGACACGCCTGGTTCGATTCCCGAAGGTGGCTATTTCAGAGATTCAAAATCTCGGGCTAGCACGGTCCATCCACGAGGACCTAAAATGGCGTGGGAACACTAATCATCTTCGACATAGCAGTGTCGTTAAACATGTAGGCCTAAGCAAGTTTGTGCCAAGCTAGAGGTGCAAATGCTTATTAGTGGTCTGCGACTTTTAAGGACCTGGCCTGGGATAATAAATACAAATTTAAAACTCTAGAGATCGAGACAGCGTCTCGAGACGGTGACTATAGTATTATAACCACAGTATAAATATTTATACTGTGTTATAACTCTAATAATATTAATTATTTATTAAAAACAATGCAAAGAAAAATCCTTGTAAGTTATAAAAATAAAAGCGCTAAAAGATATTAACATTTTGGATATTAATTTTTGCTGTCACTGTCCAATAAAAAGACTGGCGTCCCGTCACGTGGTTGTGCGGTCGTTTCACGTTAATAATGGAGTCGGTAAGGTCTATTATCTTCGAAACATGGATAAATGCAGTGCTATAATGTCTTGTTTGCGAATATATTCCAATATTTAGATAGAAACTGAACTTTGCAGCCCGTGATAAATGGCGATTGTTTGTTGATAGTTGTAGGTTGCGATATTATGTTCATGTCTCTGTGGCGTGGCAAAGTGTGGGACAGTAATGTTCTTCCTTAGAACAAGGCCCTCGTTTTTATTGTTCCGGATCTGAAAAGTACCGGCATCTGAGCCCAATTAAAATTGCCTCATTTAAGAAGCGACAATGTTCTTTTAATTAGACTACTTCGCCATGAGGTTGTTTTGCAATAGTTTAGAAATGAATCTTTTTGCGCATTGGTTTATTATTAATGATATGCACATCAGTTTCCAAACAGTCAATCCCGATTGTTCAGCGTTATAAAGCCTTCTCCCATCTGGGATAGAGTTCTTAATAGCAGAGAACCGAGAAAGGCGGTACACTCCCTATTGGTTGAGTATTGATTTTTGTCTGTTGTTCTAGGAGCGAGAGAATCGAGAGTCTGAACAGTTCAGAAAGCTGTTTATTGGTGGCCTTCACTATGAGACAACAGAAGACACTTTGAAAAAATACTTTGAACAATGGGGTGAAATCGTTGATTGCGTAGTGATGAGAGACTCACACTCAAGAATGTATGCAGTATTTCAACCATACGATTCTTATTTAGTTTGTCTAACAAGCTTAATCTTAAACAATTGTTGAACCGTGCTCTTCATATGTTTTATTATCTTACTTGCTTGGTTTTAAGCCATCTTTGTCAATAATTCAGCCATGCTTTTCATGTATAATTTTTGTATCTCACACACTCCATCTTTATATTTGTCATGTGATGAGTATAAATTTGTGATTGGGCAAAAGAACCTGACCAACATGTTATGATTGTATGTTGGATGAAGTACAGTCAGTTAAGCTGTTTAGAATTCAATGATATTGCCACTCTAGTGAGTGAAAATAGGTGCTGTACTTTCAATGCAGTTATCAGATCCAAGATTTACTTGGTAGTATCGCTTGCTTTCTTTGTTTGGGTTTGTCTGACATTTCTGTTGCCTTCCTAGCATGCATTCAACCTCTTGAATCTAGAAAACAGGTGATGATAAATCTCATTTAAAATGTCGAATTCCAGGATTTATTTGTGTTGTAAAACGAAGTTGTTTTGTTTTTCAAATAAAAGGTCACGTGGATTTGGCTTTGTGACGTTTAAGAAAGCACACATGGTGGATGATGCTCAGAGAGATCGACCGCACAAAATAGACAAGAAAGAAGTGGAGGCTAAGCGAGCAATGCCGCGAGAAGTATGCTCTGCATATTTTAAATGACTGACAAAAGTTTGTAAGATATTTATAAGATATGCATTTTTGTAAGCAAGTGGCCTGATCTAAATCTATACTATAAGTCTGAAAGTTTGTCCTTCTGTGTGTTTGTTTGTTTGTTTGTATGTATACAGAACGCTCTAGCGCTATGAAAATTTTACAAACATTGTTATGCGAATCTATTGGTCAACTATTTTCATCTCACAATTTACTTTGAACCTCGATATATGAACATTTAAAATTTCAATGGGGTGAATTGCATAGCAAATTATGACGCTATTTAACCATTTCCAAATTACAACACTGTTTATCCTTGCGTCATTTCTCTTGATGAAGATGGGATTGTACAAGAAAATCAAGCAGATTCGCTGTAATAATGCCGATGTAGCAGCACTTCGCTGACCGAAATACTTCTGTCCGAGGAACGTAGCAGTAGCATACTATGCAAATGCAGCAGCCTGCAGTCCTCTGATCAATATTAAAGCTGCAAGAGTGTATCTGCAGTCTGCATGAACCAAGGAAGGGGAGGGGAAACAGCTTGTTGGACTTTCAAATGAGAGGTTGTGGGGCTTAAAATCCTGGCCAAGTGGACATTTGCTTCAATATTTCTGCTTAACTTTCTGATGTTTTTACAAAGCTTTTTTATTTTTATTTAGGATGCAAATCGACCAGAAGCCCATCTCACGATCAAGAAAGTTTATGTTAGTGGCATTAAGGATGACATTGATGAGGCTGATCTGCAGGAGTATTTCACGCAGTTTGGGAATGTTGAAGAGGTTGAGATCATCACAGACAAAGCGACAGGAAAGAAACGTGGCTTTGCGTTCGTCACCTACGACGACTATGATCCGGTAGACCGAGTCGTGTGTAAGTTGCGTGACATCGTCGGCTAACATTTCTTTAGCGTTTCTTTTGTATTTCTTATTGTGAGGATTTACAATAAAAACTCAACTCCAGTTTTTAATTCTTTTGACTGATCAATTAGTTATTTGATGTATATAGTTTTTTTCTTTTAAAGGTACGCCACTGTCTTGCTTCCTACAATACATCTATAGGGGCTCTGGTTAGCTGGGCAACCACCCCTCTATGTCCCCCTTGTGTAACCAGCTGTTTTTATTTCACTGACTTCAATGACTCGTTGAGTCGTTGTTATTATTATTGTGATATATGGTTACTGAAAATAAAATTAGGATAAAAAGTGAAATGTTTCGTTAATGGATTTTTAACTTTTGGAAGTCACCACCTGTCATGTCATGAATTGCATTTTGAACTGTTGACAGTAATCCGCCATCATATGATCAAGAACTACAGATGTGATGTAAAGAAAGCTCTGTCAAAAGAAGACATGAACAACGTGAGATCAGGTCGCGGTGGGTACGGTAAGTTGACAGTTATTGTGCTGTTTGTCAGATATTTATATACTTTATAGCAAGGCATTTGATTGCATAGACCATACACTACTGTGGCAGACGCTAATTGAGATGGGAATTCCGAAGCATTTGATTAAACTACTACGGGGCCTCTATGTGGATCAAGAAGCGGTAATAAGAACTGAATATGGTGACACAGGGAAATTTAAAATAAGGAAAGGAGTGAGGCAGGGGTGCATTTTGTCCCCTTTCCTGTTCAATCTGTATGCCGAGAGAATTATGAGGAGGGCTGGATTGGAGGAGGCAACAGAGGGGGTAAGGATAGCGGGGAAAATACTGAATAATCTGAGGTACGCCGATGATACGACATTATTGGCGGGTAAGAGGGACGACCTAGTCGAGTTAATAAGAAGAGTCAGGAAGGAAAGCGAAAAGGCGGGACTATACTTCAATGTAAAGAAAACAAAGGTTATGACAACTGCAACATGGAAAAACTTTGAGGTGGATGGAGAAACGATAGAGGTAGTATCGAGCTTCACATTCCTGGGATCTATGATAGAGAAGGAGGGAAGAAGTGATATGGAAATAAGGAGGAGGGTAACAATGGGGAAAACGGCAATGAACGGTCTGGAAAAGATTTGGAAGGACAAATACGTGAGCAGGGAAACAAAGAAAAGACTGGTAAGAGCACTGATCTTCCCAGTCGTCCTATATGGATGCGAGACATGGACAAAGACACGGGATATGGAAAAGAAAATCAACGCGTGTGAGATGTGGATTTGGAGAAAGATGCTAAGGATTTCATGGACGGAGAAGAGAACTAACGAATCGGTGCGCGAGGAGCTCGGAATAGAGAGGGAGGAGACACTGCAGCAAACAGCAACTTGGAGGAAATTGAGCTACTTCGGCCATGTGATGAGATCTAACGGTTTGGAAAAGGAGCTGATGACGGCATGCGGTGAGGGACGGAGAAGATGCGGAAGACCAAGGAAGAAATGGTTGGATGAAGTACAGGAAAAGTCTGGCATGAGACTGGAGGAACTAAGAGAGGCGACTAGGGAGAGGATCAACTGGAGAAGATGCACCAGGGCTTTCGCCAGAGCTCCAGTAGCTGACGGCACCAGGTGACCAGGTGAACTTTTCCTGGAATTGTTACATACACATGTATATGCTAATATATATACTATTTTCTTTGTGTAGTTGTAGTATCTGAGTTTGTTTTTCTTGCAGCTGTTTTTAATTTCCTAAATATTTGGACATAACTAGTATTTCTATTAGTTTTACATTTTTTATATGTGTGTATGTACAGTATTTTCTAGCCAATAAGACATAGTTTTTGCATGAGAATAATCAGCATCAGCTTATAAAGTGCAGAACTAATCGATTAATTAATGCTTTAATATTTGATATCAAACTACTGGTCAAAATGGAATCATTCTTGAATCTTTCAGCAATGCCAAGTATCAAATCTAGTACTTTACATTGTAAAGTCATAGACAAACAGCAAGGACATGTTTTATTTCAAAATACGAAACTTATAAAATTGCAAAAGCAAATTTTGAAAACCTTCATTTGAAGTGCATACAATATTGTATATTTGTGCACTGCCTCTTTCTTGTCAGCTGGTTTCTAGCTGTCTTCATTATTCCTGTGTCTTTTGCTTGTTTCCAACCTTTTATTTGTCTACTTACTGCTGATGCAAGTGGATGTTAATTTCCACAAGATTAGATTTAGATGATGTGTGACTTGTTCTATGTACAGTAAGTATGTTAGTCTGGTGTTGCTTTGTCCTAGTGGTAATTTGACAATAATTTTATGTCCTTTTGTTAAAGGTGATCGTGGAAGAGGAAGAGGTGGTGGTGATTGGTCAAGAAGAGGTAATTGTTGTGAAATTCTAAGGCTGGTTAACCCTTTAATGCCGGAGGGTATAGGATTTCCCATACATTTTACTACACTCTCGACATTAAAGGGTTAAAAAGGATTTATATCTTGAACTTTGATTCATGTGTTTAGGATATATGGGCATAAAGAGTAAGATAGTCTTAGAGAATTTTCTGTTTGCATTCTATTCCTATTTTTTTCAAAACCATGTATGATAGACAGTGTTATAAACTAATTATGTTATAAAGAAGTGTTGTCACTATGTTTCTCTGACTGAAAATTTTGCGAGACAAATTGACCCCAGCCACCATGCTTGTTTCTGACAAAGCCTGTGAACTAAGAGGTGGTACCTTTTCAAGAATCACGAAAATTGTAATCCTTTGCAGCTGTTGTTGAAGTTTACTTGTTAATAATTCCTTGTTTTTAACTCTGCTTTTGTACATTTTCACTAGGGATTTTGGAATTTTCTACACATCCTTTGTTTTGTTTCAGGAGGATTTGGTGGACGTGACCGCTACAACGATGGCTATGGCTTTGGAAGAGATAGTTATGGTGGTGGTGGTGTTAGAGATGGCTATGGTGGTGGCAGGGATGGCTACGATGGTGGTAGAGATGACTACAGAGGAGGCTATGGTGGCCGTGATGGCGGCTATGATGATAGAAAAGGAGGCTGGGGAGGGGGTGGCGGTGGTCGAGGCTACGATGATGGGCCAGGTAGGCAACTTTGTTTCACAGAAGGGTCGATATAAATGGTTTATTTATAATATTACACATTTGAAATGCTTTTGCTGATGTGCTTTAGTTCAGAGAATTATTGCTAGAATGTGAAACAGTAAATGACTGTTCAATTACAGTGCGTGCATGTGTGCAGTCACGTTTGAGTGATTTTCATGCAAGATGGTTTTGGTTTGCAAAACAACGTCAAACAATGATTGGATTCATTTTATTTTATGATCTGTTGGATAGGCAGTGACTTGCTGTGTTGCTTATTTGTGTAATTATGGATCTATTACAATTTTATTCATGTGAGTATGTGCTGGCTTTTCTGGTCCTTACGATCTCTTTCTAAGTCAATTGTTGTAATCATCTTTTCCAAGTACACTACCTGCTAGATGTCTGAGTTACTAAATTCTGTTTCCTGCATGACTTTTGCCTAATTTTCGTACTTTTATTTCCTTAAACACGATATCCATTATGAATGGTGAATGATTAATTGATGTAATATATTAATAGGGCTATTAGCTTAAACTTGGTAACTGCTTTGAGTAAGTGCCTTTGATTTTAAGAGTGAGCTACAAGTTTCTGATTGATTTATTGAACTCGTCTATAGATGTTATTTTCATGTATGTTCTTTATGTGTTGCGTGTGTCAGGTGACCGATGGGGATCTGGTGGTGGCGGTGGCGGCGGCGGCTTTGGTTCCGGTTATGGAAGCAGTTCAGGAGGAGGACCAATGAGAGGTGATAGCTATGGTGGTACTAGAGGATCAGGACCATATGGAGGTTAGATAAGTACTACATGTTTGCACGACAATTTTACCAAATGATTTGCAGGCTTAGTCAGTGAATTCATTACAGACATGTGATTCTGCATGACAGTTTTAGCTTGAAATTAACTTGAAACTGCCACATGTATGTATTTTGTCAGTTTTTGTACTGAGCGTGGTATGTTGTGTTGGATGAAAGCATTCTACACTCTAATTTGAAATGCAAATATGTTGGTGATGTTGAATTAGAAGGCATGCTACAGAGCATAGAAAAGGTCGAAGAGAAAAGAGAATGCAAAAAGTGGGAAGACAAAACAGAGTACAACAACTTGAAGAGGGAAGTACAAAAACTGATCCGCCAGGATAAGAACAGAAGTATTAACGAGACGTGTAGTAAGATTGAGGAAGAAAACAAGAGACATAATATGAAAGAACTTTTTGAAGCGGTGAAGACACTAACAGGAAAGTTCACAGCACCGCTGACGGTGATCAGGGACAAAGAAGGACAACTACTGACGGAAAAAGATCAGGTGTTGGGAAGATGGATGGAATACTGCGAAGAATTGTTTGATGAACAAGATCAAGAGGAACAGGTGGAGGCTAACCGTGAGGGGAGTGAGGTAATAGAACAGGAACCGCCTCCCCTAAGATCGGAAATAGACTGGGCCATGGGTAAGATAGCAAAGGGCAAGACAGCAGGTTCAGACGGAATAACAGCGGAGATGTTAAAAGAAGGTGGTGATGCAATAGCGGAAAGAATGCATGAAATCTGCACGAGGGTTTGGACAACAGGAGAACGGCCTCAGGAATGGATGGAGTCAATATTCATTACCATACCAAAGAAAGGAGACAGAAAAGAATGCTCTAACTACAGAACAATAGCACTTATCTCACATGCGAGTAAAGTACTTCTAAAGATCATACTTGGCAGGATACAGACAAAAATAGAAGAGGAAATAGCGGTAGAGCAGGCGGGTTTCAGACCTGGAAGAGGAACGCGGGATCAAATCACGAATTTAAGAATTATAATGCAGAAAGCAAGACAGCATCAGCAACCATTGTACATGTGTTTTGTTGACTTCCACAAGGCTTTTGACTGTATTAAACACGGACGACTATGGATTACTATGTTGGAGATGGGTTTTCCCCCACACCTGGTAAACATAATAAACAGGATGTACAAAGGGCAGAGAGCGGCAGTGAGGATTGCAGGTGTGTTATCAGAATGGTTTAAAATTGGTAAAGGAGCGAGGCAGGGATGTGTATTATCTCCATATTTGTTCAATATCGTCGCAGAGATGGCAATGAGAGACGCTCTAGAAACGTACAAAGGAGGCTATAAAATAGGAGGGAAGAGTCACGAACTTAAGGTATGCTGACGATATAGTGCTAATCGCGGAGACACCGGAGGAACTGCAGGACCTGGTGCAGAGGCTGATAGGAGCTGGTCGTAAATACGGATTAATAATAAATCAGGGAAAGACCAAGGTCATGGCAACCGACACGACGATACTGAACATCTACATAGAAGGAAACATGTTGCAGCAGATAGAACATATACAATACTTGGGGGCTACAATCACGGCGGATGGTGGAAGTGAGGAGGATATTAGAACACGCGTGGGGATGGCGAAAAAAGTACTATCTGGATTATGCACTGTATGGAAAAACAAGGGAATCACCACACCGACCAAGCTTAGATTGTTGAGAACACTGGTATGGCCAATAGCAACATACGGGGCAGAAGCTTGGACATATAAGAAAGAGCGAACAGAAAAGATTAAAGTCCTTTGAAACCACATCATACAGAAGAATGCTGAGAATACCATGGACAGCGATGAAGAGGAACGAGGAGGTACTGAGAGAAGTGGGAGGAGAACAACTCTGGAGTACAATTGTCAAAAGGAAGTTGCAGTATTTCGGCCATATAGTGAGGAACACATCAAACTGCCTCGAAAAAGACGTGATAACCGGGGAAACTGAGGGAGCTAGGGGAAGAGGAAGACCAAGAAGAATGTGGATGGACGATGTGAGGGAATGGACGGGATTGTCGATGGAGCAGGTGGTACGAGCAGCACAGCAGAAAGATCTCTGGAGAAGAATTGTCCATGATGCCGCCAATGTTCGGAGTATCGAATAAGGCACCGACGACGACGACGACGCTACAGAGCAGGTTTATGTTTTAACAACTCCTTTATTAGGAAAATGTCATCCATAAATTTTTCACATGCAGTTGGGCTGTGAGTGTACTCTAGAAAGACGTAGAACTCAAAGAAAGGTGTTGTGTATGGTGTGCATATGTAATTGAGCAAACGTTGCTTGTACATTTGCTGTATGTATATATATATATATATATATATATATATATATATATCTTAATCGATTAGCTGTTTTATTTTTAGGTGGCTATGGAAGTGGAGGTGGTGGTAGTGGAGGAGGTGGTGGATACAGAGGAGATAACTATGGTAGCGGTGGTTATGGTGGTGGCAGTGGTGGCTATGGAGGTAGTGGAGGAGGTGGTTATAGTGGAGGAGGTGGTGGATATGGTGGTGGCGGAAGTGGTGGATATGGTGGTGGAGGAAGTGGTGGATATGGTGGTGGAGGAAGTGGTGGATATGGTGGTGGAGGAAGTGGTGGATACAGTGGTGGAGGAGGAGGAGGCGGCGGTGGTGGTGGTGGATATGGACGACGTTAATTCAAGCACAGTATCAGGTAAGATTTTTAGGTGTCTCTGTTAATGGTACTGCCGGCGTATAGTGAAGCTTAGGCTAGTAAGGGAGTCAGGAATTACATCTAAGTGCTCAGTTTTAAGTAGTAATAGAAGAGTGTAACATGCATGTTCAGTTTAGCTAAAATAGTGAGATGGTAGTTATGCATAAGGCAGGAATGCACAACATTGCACGTTAGCAATTGTTCTAGGGATACAATTATTTGAGTTTGAAAATAGCCAGATCATCAAAGTTTCAGTGCATTGTCAGATTGTAGTTCTTCTTGGGTAGATAAGTAGTAGGTGTAAGGTCATCTAGCTGACTGTTGAATAGGTTCTGTTGGATGTTTGCCAAAGTAGTGTTTTAAAAGCTAACGAATGAAATCAATATCTTCAGGATGTCTACCCATTTAAGCTTATGTCTAGGAAAGTTGACAAATAAGTGAAATGATTCAAAAGCTGCAGATAAAGTAAAGTTGTTTTGAAAGTTGGCAAGTGAGTTAGTTTTGCGTATGAATGGGAGTTAGTCTTTTGGTGATGCTGAGTGAGTAGTAGCATTATTTAGCAAGTATTCTGATCATGAATGTGAAAGAAGATTAGGAAGAAGTAGAAAAGAAAGCTTAGCTTGTGTATTTTGTGTTGCTTGTTAGCAAGATTGTTTCTAACTGAGTTGTGATTTCCTTTTGCAACAGGTAGTGTGGTGGTAGAATAGTTAGGCAGGCAACTTGTGAAGATAGGATGATGAACTGCTGAGTGAGGAGGACTGCAATTTCAGGATATTACCCGTGAGAACCAATGTTGTTCAGTGAGACAATCATTTTCAGTGAGAATGCAACAGTTTCAGTGAGCAACAGTTCAATTCTTTGAGAACTTAACTGAGTGGGTGAATCGGCAGTTTGGTAAGATCCATGTATACTGACTGAGAAACGAGCACTGCTACCTGAATACATGTGATTGTTTATTGACTATTTCTGAACTGAAGGCAGTTGAGCTTGTGTGCTATTCAGAGTGTGTAAGAACTGATGCTGTTTTGCAGATTTTTATGAGATAGGGTTGTTAATGTGTATTAAAACCCTTTGAAAGTTTTAGCTATTAAAGTGAAAAAGTGAAATGTTGTGTTTTACTTCTGTTAACTTGTTCTAGCATTATTACCTGTACTGTGTGGGGGAAATATGTGATAGAAATAGGAAGCTATCCCCTGCTTGTTGTAACTATATAAAT
Source organism: Lumbricus rubellus (assembly GCA_945859605.1). Classification (NCBI taxonomy): domain Eukaryota; kingdom Metazoa; phylum Annelida; class Clitellata; order Crassiclitellata; family Lumbricidae; genus Lumbricus; species Lumbricus rubellus. The sequence continues at coordinate 48,360,563 of OX243811.1, read as the reverse complement.
GCTTTAAATAAGACTTAGAATTGTGTTGAAAGTTTACTGAAAACACCAGTACACATGATTATGAATAGTACACTTGGACTTGCTGAACAGTACTTGTCAGGCACTAACAGGAAAGTGTCAGTGAAAGGTGAAGAAGAGGAAAAGTAGTCCTTAGCGCTGACTCCAGGCATAAGTATGAAGTGTTAGCAACTTCACTGTTGTAGCATCAACTGCATCATGCCATCAGTTTAAGAGTGTGGATGGCCACTTTCTTCCTCACCACCTGATCATCCCTTGGGCAATGTGGATGTCAGTGTACATGATCAATTGTTGAATTTTACTAGGATGCAATTGAATCAGAAATCTTGAAACTAATTTCTGCTCTTTCATGGATTTGAATCCCAACCTGTCAGTTGACAGCCCAGCATACCATGCACTAAATTTGTCCATGTCCTGGGGTTTTACGTTTCTAACTGGACAGCGTGAAGCTTCATGTGGAAGGCCAAAATGGTAATTTGATTTCTGCAGACCATTCCTAATATGGTGCCGCTCTGTGATCAGTTGCTGGCTGTGTAGAATGTTGTTAATCACAGAGGCAGTTTGATAGCGATAGTCACATATTATAGTGTTTTCTACCATATGTGAATGGCTGTTTGGTGTTGGGGTTTGTGTTCTGCAAACTGTAGCATGTCGTCACTCTTCAGACATTGCACCATAGTAAATCACTGCAAACATGGTGTCTACCATAAGATCAGCAAGAATTTAGTGGCTCTACATTGCTGCAGCAGCTTGTCAATTGCATTTTGTCTAGAAACTCCAACATTTTTTCATCTTAATGAAGCTATAAACATCATTTAGGCTTTTGCAGGCAGCACTTTTGTGTGGCATTTACAGTGTAAGAATCTTTTTCAAGTGTAAAAATCTGTTATCTTAACCAGAAATCTGATAAATAGTAATAATATATTGAATGGCCAGATCATGTGGGGCACCAGAATTTACCTGTTGTAGGCTATTGTCTAACAACTAGGCAGTGTGGTTGAGAACAAAAACACTGATCCAAACAAAGTGTAGAAAGGCTTGAGGGTTATAGTTTTATCTTGCTGGACAATCTATTAAAAATAATAGTTTGAATATACAGTGAAGCAACCATGCTGGATAGTGCATGCTTGAAACTGATATGAAATCACATTTCAAATGGAGTGTAAAGCTTCAAGGTACACTGATACCAAAATATATTAAAGATTTTTCAGCTCATGTACAAGGTAACATGTGACTTCACCGAGTTGAAATAATTTGTTTTGTCGCTAAAAATAATTTAAATGGATGCATGTGGTACCAGCCAGCTCTGCAACTCATTAAATGGATATCTAAACCCTTTCCAGCCGGAATTGTTTTGATACTTATCCTGTTAATCGGGTAACGGGTGACCCGGTCCGGCAGGAAAGGGTTAAGAGTAGTGATTCGCCCTCATAGTCGTTAGATATGCAAACTTACATCGAGGTACGTGAAAAGATGGTGGCAATAGAAAGGAAAAAAGAGATCTGTGTGGACAGAGGTGATGCTATGTGAATTGAAAATCCAGAATGGACTAGTTTTAACGAAATAATTGGTAGGAGAGTTGAAGGATTGGCCAACTACAGTTGAGGTTTGAACAAAGTTGACAAAATGTTGGATTTACTGTTATCCAATTCAGTGAGGATCATATTGTATTTATGTAGAGAAAGAATCGACAAGAGTTGCATAATTTGCATAAAAATCGTTAAAATGAAGAAACTTAGAAGTTCACCGTTTCATTATGGGTTACCAAAAGTTCCACATCAAACAATCAACACAGGGATTATGTGTAATTGAGATCTTGCAATGCCTGAGTTCATCAAACCAAAGAATGCTGCTTGAGAAGAATTCATTTGGAATTGCACCGTCTTAGTGTTAAAACCTTCCTTTTTGGAACATCAAACGAACTACCTCTGCCAAGAAAGATAAGACAAACGAAATATAACAATTGATACCAAATAGGTAAGTTTGCATCTGTGTCAAGTAAATGACCTATGGATGATTTTTGGTTGATTGTAAGACCTAGAGACTATGAAGTTCTAAGTTTTGTAGTTGGCAACTTGACCTGCTCTACGAAATCCCAGATGCATGCTATCTTTACTATTCTAATTCAATACAGTGTATAAGATGAAAGTTCTGGTGCACAAATTATTAACTTCATGGTGCATAATGGAATGTCAGATGGCATATTTGAGAAACTGTTGCAATTAAAGCAGAACAAGGATTTATATACATAAAAGTTAGCATACTTGACTTGACACTAACTATTTCTACTTCATAATGAAATATTATAATAAATTTTTGCATGTAGCATTGAAGTTTTGTTTGGTTCAGCCTTCAGGTGGATTTATTTTTTTAATTTAAAATACAACAAAATATTGGCTTTGTATTTGAAATACATTTGTAAAACTTTTGTATTTTGCATTTCAAATACTGTTTTTATATTTAAGATACATTTAAGAGATATGTTAGTAATTTTACCTAGCATTCATTTAGATCTGAATAATTTGTCTGCATTTGCTAAAACATATTTGAAGAGCGCAGGATGTTCTGTTTACATTTTGCTTTGTAGGTTTTTTAATTGGTTGTTTTCAGTATTTTTGAGTAGTGTTTTAAACATCGTGTTATGTACTGTAACACCTAAATAGATTTGTGCAATTGATTGAGACAGTTACAAGTATAATTAGTGTATTTTTGTTAAACTTAGTCTAAAGCATGCCCTTCCAAGGTTGGGTTGTGCATTTCATTTGGTGTAATTGGTATGTCAAAATATGTTAACTAATTGAATGGATTCTAGAGTACAAAGTAGCAGCAGCAGCTCAAGTAGCATGCAATGCTTTTAGTTTTTCTGACTATTGCTTTGGAGAGCGTTAAAAGCAACCTTTGTGCGATCGGTGACTCTACCATTGCGATCTTGGGCCAAAGCTGTAAAAAAATTACAAGCTTTAGTACTTTTAAAGCATGTTTTGTTTTCAGATGATGCAGGTGTTTCTGGGGTGGAATCTAACAACCAAATGTGAATCGTTGGGTCAGTGCACTGGTGGTGGACTTTTGACCAAATGTTCTGTAAAATTCTCCGTTCTCTATTGGTTGTGTTTAAGTGAGATATAGTCACCAATGCTTTTAGAGTGCTGTCTATTAGATATTTTTATTGGCAATTTGGCATGCTTGTTTTTAAAAGGTAATTTCTTTTTAAATGACTTGAATTTGCTGTGTTTTTTTAATGCCAATATCATTTCAGATCAAGAATTGGGAGCTTGACATTGAGGAGCAATTGACCATCTCCAAGATGTTTGCTAAATGCTGCACTTCAACCAGCTGGAGGCAAGATTTGTGTGTTTGAGTTTGTATGTATACCTATACTGCTTTAAAAATGCATGAAGCTCGTACTGAAGGCAAACAACTAAAAATTTTGAAATTACTTCAGTGATTACTGATAAGCAACATATAACTTGTATTCGTTTTCCCTTTTTAGAACAAACAATTTTGGGGGCATTCAAAGCATCTGCATTATTTATAATGGTGTTTAGTCAAGAAGATAATTAATTGGACTGCCATTGCAGCACTTGGTATTTACAGTGCTGTTAAAACTGACCAAGGTTTGATATGAAACCACAATGAGTAATTGTTAAAGGCGCTGGAGTGAGATAGCGCTGTGCTGCGATTAGTTGGAAAAATAGGATTGATTCTGAGTTTAATCTGTGGTATTGTACACTTCATTGTATTTATATTGTTTATGCAGGTTTATAAAATACAGTGCAAGTTAATGGAGTTTGTAAAGCTGTATACATAGTAATATTGCAACAAAATAACGTCACATTCTGATGTTGAATGAAAATCTTAATAAGATCCACATTCAATAGTTACATCAAAATTGGCATTAATTGCAGACATATTTGCATAGAATTGGTGTGTTTTGTGTACTAAATGGTATGACTTGTTTTGTAGAATGGGCTCTTCAGAACTACAGCTACAGAACTACAGCTACAGAACTACAGCTACCGTTGAATCAAGTCGAGTGCAAGCTAGCAGAGCAGTACTAAAAGAGTACAAATTAAAGTGCAACTCAGTGCAAGACCATGATCAATGGAAAGTACAGGACAGAGATGGCAAGAATGACAAGTGTTAGAAGGATCATGAGGCTTTGGGAGCAAGGAAATTGCTTCATCAAAATTCAAGTTGATTTACCAGATGATGGGAGCATCGTTGGCTTATTCCATGTGTCAAAGGTGTGAAAGTCTTTACAGCTCTCTCTCTCTCTCTCTTCCTTTATTTTGATCATCATGCTTAACCTTCCGATGGACTCGACAGTTGGTGAAGGTGCATGTATAGAGGGGAAGAAAACAATGCTTTAAACACATTTGTTGAAACATTCTACTTTGTTGGTTCAAGTATAGAAAATGAATACAAATCAGCCCAACAGTCAGACGTTGCCATTCACTTGTGTCACTATTATTAATTCTGCAGTCATTTACTAAATACGAATATAAATAATTAAATAACGATAAAATTGGATTCTTTATAAAGGAAAAAAGCAGCATGTAATTTCAATCGGTAGTGCTGCTACAAGCCACATAAGAAAGTGTCGGTCAATGGTCTTTTGCTAATTCACGTTCCTTTATTCACTCCTAGAGACAAAAACAGTACAGTTTTAGTATTTGCAATTGACTTCAAGTTGTCTATTCAGAACATCGAAAACAGGCATGGGCAACTTCTTTTAACAGAGGCCATAATTATGCCAATCATGTAATTTTTGCAGATTTATTTGACCCTGAAAAAAATTATACAATATGCTATTGTGTGTAATTTTAAATATTCAAACTAAATAAATGTTGCAGAAAAATTGTTTAGCTAAAAGGAGATAATTTTATGATGAACACCTAATTATCCTAATATATAACCATACTACAATAAACAACAAAATGTTTTAGTTTTAAAACTCAATGAAAGGGATAAAAGGTCCCAAGCTTAACGTACCATGCTAATATAAAAGACATGTTCAAAGGTTCTCGGAGGCCAGATGCGGCCTGTGGGCTGTATGTTGCCTAGCCGTGATCTAAAAAGTGAGGTGTGAAGAAAAGGGGAAAGAAGTGTGTGCCATGTGAACTTCTGCATCTACATTCTATTATTTCAATAAGACCATTCATTGCCAAAAACAAATTCAACCATATGGCAGTTTGTCCAGCACTGGGTCCAACTAGAGTCTTTTTGCTGAAATTAGTAGTATCCAGCTCAAGTGTGACTGGATATCGGGTGTCAAAAGTGTATTGGACTGTAGTCATAATACTCTCTGATTCAGAGGGTCATGGTGTGGCTGGCTACCATAGGACATAGACCGTTGTATATATTTAATTAGAGTTCCATTGCTCAACATGGTCATACTACAGTACCCTTCCAATAGTCCTTGTAGTATGCACTTGCCTTGTTTAATCATCAGAGTGTTGAGTAGGACTTTTGCAGTGAACCTCTTGCAGTTCTTCACTCGTCCGTTGAAGCTGTGCCTTCGAAGTTATCCCGAGTTTCAGCATGATCAAAATTTGTTGCCCCAGTTTCCAGGTTTGCTAGCATCTTCTCGGTTTCCATTATAAGTTTTTCACCGTCCTCCAGATCAAAGTTTTCAAGATTTGTATGTTCATCAATCAAGTGGAATTCGTCTAGGAACTCGTCAGAAGGTAACGATGCATCTAAAGCAACCATATAGTACTTCAAGATATATTACTGTTGACTAATGGCAGTACAGACGTTACTGAACAAAAGAAAATTGTGCTACACAATTGTTTTAAAGCAATAATTATACACATGTATGTAAGCAATGCAAGTGGTTCTTGGCCTTTTATGGTTCTCCTGTATTTTCCAGTATGAAATATACCAATTCCTTACAATTACTAATACCTATATTTCCAATCATTATTATCGAAAAATAGGTGTGCATAGCATTAACTGTGTAGTTATATTGGGTATAACTAAATTTATAAATTACAAAATGAAAATGATGAGGAATGAGAATGCATTTTAAAATAGTGCTACAAAAATACAATAACTAGTGTCAACTCATTAATGTTCTCGCAGATAATGCACTGTTGCTGTTTTATTCAGGTTCTAGTTTAGACCCTGTGGATTTTGTAGTTACAATCGCAGGTTTCAAGGTTATAAAAAAATTTCAATCCCATTTATAGATGGGCAGATGACTGCTATCTTGCTGTCCCCATTCCCCGCATCAGGTATCACTACTGCCACTATTGAGCTTGAGTACATTAGCGCCTGGGCATCCAGTTGCAACCTCAGCTTTAACTAAAGCGACTCTAGTGAGATAATACATGTACCGGGCTGCCATCAGTTTACTTCTCTTCTAAAAGGTGTTGCATGGGTGCACACTATATTCTGGGTGTAGAGCTTACTGAGAAATTTTGGTTTTCTAGCTACATTAAACATCTGACCTTTAAAGGCAACTTAAACAGTCCTTTTACACACTTCAGATCCTTCAGGATGTAGATGTCTGCAAAACGGGGAGGGAGGGAGGTATGTCAAATGCAGACAAGGGGTGGGAGGTAAAAAGTAGGTAATTTAAGGATTCCTTTTTGGATTACCCTAATTTCCATTCCTGTTAATGCTATTATAGAAAGAACGATTCTTTCACAACATGGTTGACTGTCTTTAACTGCTCACCCAGAAACTGAAATGCTTCACAAGTCAAAAGCTGAGAAGCTGACGGCCGCCTGTGCGCATCAACAATCCATCCAGCTTCTATCAGCGATTGAACTGCTTGTGGAGTATCAGGTGGAACATCTTCCAGTGGAGGAGACATTTCTTTTATCTGAACAACCAAAACACACAGCTCAGTCAAACATGTATTTTATACATTTCAGTCTCACAAATACAATTTACTACATTGGTGTTGTCATTGTTTTTTAATTGATGTTCAAGGTAGGCCTACATGTAATTCTAAATGAAATGATCTGAACAGCACTAAGTTGTCATTGCATTTACCGGTACTCCTTAATAGCAGCAGTATAATTATAGCTACGAGTGCTCTCCATGTTAATTCAGTGCGAGAATTCACAAAAATAATCTTCACACATTGCTCTGAATCGCTGACCAGTGCTTTATAAACGTTCAATTACGATTACAAAGAAACAAATTGAAGTCTACAGGCTATTGATCACATTTCGAAATCATTTCAGATTTTATAATTCTGTGCTGTTCAAGTTATGCACATTCTTTTCTTCACTATTTCACTATTGTTATTATGATTAGTTTAATGGCCATAGTACTAAAATAGTTAATATTTGCTATAGCATGTGTACTTTGTGTAGTGGTTTGTGATAGAGCTGTTCTCTGTCCTCCAAAAACATAAAAGTAAGATACTTTACCAAATACGATATCTGTGTCAGCCAGCAACATGAACTTCAAATTAGTACAAGGAAATATAATTATAGAAGCTGAAATGATATAATATAATAGTCAACTCACTATCAGATGCAAATGTGCTTTATTTTTAAAACGTACAGTCCAAGGTACGTTTCCAGATAGCATGTGTACTAGGACAGCAGTTGCTGCCCAGATGTCTGCCTTTGCATCGTAGCCCTCGCTGGCCGCCTTCTCTGGACTCATTGCACACTCTGATCCACAGGGAAAAGCTCCTTCCTGGACCTGTGAGGCTTTCTTTGCAAGGCCAAAGTCTATGAGAACAATGGAGTTGCAGGCTTCTCGAAACATGATGTTGTCCGCTGAAAGTTATAAATTTTACATTATTACATACTCTTGATCCTGTTGACTTGCACTTGGCCTACAAGACAAGGTGCCTGCCAGGCTAGATACTGACCTACCTTAAAGACTACATGATCATAAACAAACAAGAAGAACAAAGCAAAGTCATATGAAAACAACTCAACAAATATCATGGCTGGATTCTATAAAAAAAAGACTATAGCATAGAATATGCCCGAGCAGCCATCATTAGCTGCTGAGCCAATAACTGCTGGAAATTCTGTGGTTTAGTTTAATAGCCAAAAATCTGTTGAGATTTATTGAATATAGTGTGCACACTTTTAGTGAACGAACCATGTTTCAAGCTGCAATTTTTTGCCTGCCGAAAAAGGTAGTTTACAAGCTTTTATGGCTCAGCTCACTAGACAATGACATCAAACATGTCTTCAGTAATAAATAAACTGAAAGTTTCCAATTTCTTACAGATCGTGCTTATCTATCACGCCAGCCTTATGCCTGTATAAGTGTATTTATGCAATATGATTAAGTGTCCATGCAGAGGATGTATCTGTATAATGTGGAAACATTCTGTGATTTACAATGGCTTAAAATTAGAAAACGTGCAAGAAATTTAGTGAAGTTTATTACATGCAGCAATATGTTAGCTAGTATGGGAAACTATTGATCACAAATGAATTTGACTAATAATGTGATTGTTGAGCAATAAATCAGGTGTTAGGGTAATGCGGATTATACAAACAAATATAGTACTAATAAGATTACATAATTAACAATTAAAATGAAATAAAACTAATATAAGCTTGTACATAAGTTTTTATACAATTAGAATGTTCACCTTTGACATCATCATGTATTACACCACATCTCTCCAGATAGTCCAGTACTTCCAATAACTGTCTCATGCATTCTAGAGCAGTTAGGCAGCCCAGTTTCTTATTTTTATCAATCACTTCTTGCAAAGTTGGTCCTGCAATCAAAGAAACCATGAAATACATACTTCAGGATATTAAATAGAAACTACCAAGAATGTTGTTGACAAGTTATAGCACTAGATGTAGACATATACAACATCAATTATCGTGTGAAATGGTGCGACCATATTTCATATAGCTGCCGTGACTATAATAACTAATATATTTACATAAGATTTCCTTTTCAACCGACCAGTGGGCCATTGGTTTCAATAAGCAGTTGAAGTTGTACTTTTAGAATACTGTACAACTCATTTCATCCATATGTTTAAGCATAATTTTTTACAGCTGGTTGTCAGCAGAAAATAATTTGATAATACAATGTAGACTATTGTATTATCATCGAGGCCAGCAATGGCCAAAAGAATCAGGATGTCAAATAATGCAAATGCTTTAAAAAATACTCACCACAAATAAGCTCTTGCAAAATGTACACTTTGTCATCGGAAAAGATGGCTCCATACAGCTTCACAATACCTGGATTGTCCAAATCCAACAAAATGGTAATTTCGCTGTCGTAGAAGTTTGACAGTTGCATCTGAAATAATACATATCAAACTCTGCTGTGAACAAATTATAAACCAAACTAAATGAAAACTCACATAAGTGCAGCTTTACAGTGATGAGTTCTCTATCGAAGGCTGGTTAATTGGCTTTTACGCCTCTGGAAGATGAGATGAGCGAGGTGGTTTCCCATTGTCTTCCTCACAGACAATTGTGGTTGAGCAACTTATCCACTTGGGGTTCCTACGCAGTGGCTTGAAGTAGATTCGAACATGCGACCCTTCGGTCACAAGGCGTCAAGCTTACCGCTACACCACCACATCTCATTTACAGCAATGATCCTTTTAACACACAACAGAGTCGGGTTTTAAACATACTTGACATATTTTTATCAAACAGGAACAAGTGATTAACTGCATGCATGCTTATGATTTGTGTTGTTGTGTAACTTGAGTCAATGTTTAATTTATTTTATGATTCAGATTGCAGAATAATCCTGTTCTAAAAAATCATGGCAAAGTATTTCTCCAATCGCAGTACTTGCATGCAATATGTTATTTAACCAGATTAGCTTTGATTAGTGTTTGAATCAAGCTAACTTCATTTCATTAGAATAAAACAAAACAGGCAAACAAAATTTCATTTACTGACTGTTTATAAGTACCAGTGGAGTAAATTTCTATAAGCAAATTAGGTTTGTGTCTCACAAAACTTAGACATTTGGTTTGCCATGGTTTGAACATTTGCTATTTTCATCCAGTCACTCATATATAATTTATTGAACCATTACCCACTCGTTTCCTTGCTTTAGATTTTTGTATCCGGAAAACCAATTAATTTTACCTCAAGAGTTACATTTTAACTGGTCATCTAATGTCTCGGTTAGGTATAAGACAGTGCTAATTACTACTTTCACATTTCAACATTGATCATCTCTAAAACGGTAGAGAAGAATAGGCACAAGGTAGGTACATAATAAGGTAGATACATATTAGGACTTTCATTTAAGAAACTGTGTTGAGATGCAAGACACTAATAAAAAAGAAAAGGTTTATTAAAAATAGGAATATCTTCTAGTTTAACATAAATCCTTAGAAACTCACTTCTTTCACACAGAAAATGTTCCCTGTCTTTAGATCAGCACAAGGATAACACTTTCCGCTGGTTCCATATCTCGAATAAATAACCCTGCCATCATCAATAAAATTCGACTGTATACTGGTTCCACATCCCAAAGGACTGAAATTGCCTGTAGCTTTGGCCCAGTCCAAGTTTTCTTGATAACCATTCTCGTTGATGAAAAACTCATTCTATGAACACAAAACAATTGTCTATGCAAGAATAGTTGAATACCAGTCTAATCCATGAACTTATGTAAAGCAGTTGCATAATTTAAAAAAATGCAAAACTACAAATTCAGTCGATTTCCACGCAAATACCTATTCACAGAGATGGCTAATTCAAGAACTGGCAAATCGACAAGCAGTGACGATAATTCCAAGAATTGATCAGATATTGCTCCAAATTTAACAGATTTACTAATCAATTATACCAATAAGCGTTTAGAACCACCACCTCATCAGCATTTCAGTGGATAGTGAAACAAAAATAGGAATGGAAATACCTTATGTGATTCTAGAATGACGCCTTCAGAATGGTGTCTGGCAAATGCTGAGTTATGTCGGATGTGTTCACTTCTTTCTCCCCACTTTAGCGCCATGGCTATAAGTGCTTCTTTACTTCCATAAGAAACAACGGCATTGTAAGAGCAAAGATCGCCTTTCTCCAATCTTGACTTCTTCTTCAGTTCTTTTTCCTGCTTGGTTTTCTTCTCATCTGTACTGTCTGAAAAACGGAAGTCTTCTTTTTTCCACTTGTCACCATCGTCATCCCCTCCACCACAACCATTTCCCAAGCCACCACTGGAAGGAGTGCCACCCTGTTAAAACATCAGACTTCATTGCAGAAATAGTTGTAGCAATAGAACTCGGTGCTTTGCTGGATTTCTAACATCACATGATATTGCACATTACAGCCCAATTGCAGATGGCTAATATGTGAGAACATTCATAATGCAGAAGAGCTGATTGTGCATGTAGACAGAGATTAGATTAGCTCTTCTGAAGTCAGTTCTGTGGCCACTACAGTCACCAGCTCTTGCCACCTATTCATGACGACAAGCAAACGAAGGCTACTTGCTTACTATAAACATGTACAATTCATTAAGCTAACATCTGTCGAAAGCTTTCAAACATCTGAACATCTTGCAACAGAAAATTTTATTATAGTGGATTATATTATTGATGAATAATAGGTACTTAAAAATCACCTTTCAGAGTGTTGCCATTGTTAAGAAGAACGCTTCTAAAACATCACACTGTAAACTGACTCTATCATTTCACCGAGCTTAATCTGAACTCTGAACATCATAAATGCTCGAATCGAGGTACAATACTTGGCTGGCCACACTGAAGAGAGAGCAGGGAAAGCCCTTTGGGCAGGAACAAAATGTATCACGAGAAGGATATAGTTTCAATTTGAGCTAATTGAACGTGCTACAACGATATTGTTCACTATTCATTGGTTATTTTGGTGCAATAAAATTGATGGTTATGGTTATAATTAGACAAAATGGAAGGACATGTCATCCATCCATCCCTAGTTAACATCACTTGTATCAGTGCATCAGCACCCCACATTTCTTACCATGGACAGGCACCCTTCTCTGCTGCCACCACATGCTGTATGTTGACTAGCACCACCTCCACCACCATTGCCACAATTTCCTTGAGATGATTTGCCACTTCTGTCGCCACTTCCTCCACGATATTGTTCACTGTTTACTGGTTCTGAGGGGAAAACACAAATTGCATAATGAGCCAACAACACACAAAATGAAAAACATGTATGTCAGATTTAAAGCTCATCATTACGAGTGATACCACACAACAGTTAGCAGATGAAATGTACTAAAAAGATTGGTCGCTCATGTATGCCAGGTAGATTCTGTCAGATGATGCAGGGCAAGCTGTTAGCACACAACACGTCTTTGCAAGTATAGTCTATAGAGTGTACTTATTTAAAAAGTGTACTTAAAATTTTTACTTATATAAGAACTTAATAACGTACAATTTTATAAATTTATTTTCTTGTACTATGCTATTTAATAAGTATTTATTTCTCAAATGATGACATTAAAACGGTCATTTTGCGTCTGTGACATAAATTAGCTGAATCCTTGAAAGTATGGAGACAGCGTAAGAAATATGCCTACAATACAAAAATAAAATTGAAGAAAGTAATTACAGACAGTAAAGAATTAAGTATGGTGAGGAAAAAAACGGGAAAAAAACACACAAAAAAAAACCAACGGGGTTTTTCTGGGAAGAATAATTTACCGAAAAAGCGTTTTTACAACTATGCCGTAAACATTCACTGGCCCTAAATATAGCATAAATTGAAAAATTACAAGCATAACCATTTAAACAACACACTCAATATAATTTGTAACTGAATCACTTGCTAATTACATTTTTTCATATCTCCTTAAAGTCTGATTGTAATTACAATTGTAATCATGGTAAACTCAAGCTGGGTTATCTATGATACTTTGTCATTTGTCAAGTTCTGATAACAGTGATATACATGTATACTCCTGTTATATAATACAATTTACATCCCACACTCAACAGAAAGCTAATCATAGGCTAAAGCAGACCTAACAAGTCAAAACGATAGACAAGCAAAGAAGCACAAACCTTGACCAATTCTACTTATGGTAAAGCTGGAGATGTTCTTCCATTTCTGTTCGATGTTATGCAGCGACATCGGCTGGACATTTGACGGCACCATTTCTGCTCCATTTGAAATCAAAATTCCTTCCAATTGCCTTTGTGATTCCTCTTTCCTGATGATGTCACTGTCCATGCAGCTCCCAGTCAGCTCTTCCTCTACTGGCAATGGACTAACACCAGCCAGTGAAGGATTAATGATCAGGAAGACAGGCTTCAGACAGTCAGCATTATCAAACACCTCGGCATCAGAATCAAGGTATTCCGGACAGCTGTCTGAAGTCAAAACCACTGCACTCCATTCTTTCATTTCTATTTGGGTCAGTTCATGTTCCGTCTGCTGCAATGAGTCACCAACTATTGAAACTTCTTTTACTTCCAATCCTGTCTCATTAGCTCCAAATCTGTCTATCGGCTCCAACTGCCCCTCAGGATTCACTGCAGGCAGTTCCATTTCAAAGAAACCACTGTCATTGACAGTTTCACCAGCTGCCATGTCTGCTCTGAAGTAACGTTCAATGGCATTTACTTTATCCAATGAATTTTTGTCGGTTCCCTTTGTTTTCACCTCTTTTTCTGCCTCGTCTTTCTCACTCGTCTCTTTATCATCCGCTCCTTTCTCATCACCGCCCTTATTCATCCATTCATTTTCATCCATTGTCTCTTCTTCTCCATTCTTTTCATAATACTCCTTTTCTGCACCATCCTTCTCACCCTTCTCCTTCTCCACGCCACTTTTCTCACCAATTTCTGGTGCGATATGAACTTCTCCAGCCATGATGAGCTTTTTATGCTCTGTCTCTTCATATTCACTTTCTTCATGGCATTGGTTTTCATTAGCAAGTCCTCTGTTCCTTGGATCATGGTCATGATCTTCAGTGCACTGCTCCAGATTCTCAATAATTGATCTCTGCATCTTTAAATTATGTTCATCTTTATCCTTGACGCTTAACATTTTAAAATCTCTTCCTTCAGGTGACTGTTGCCATGATAAGCTCTTTTCCAAAGTACCTTGCCAGTCTGTTGCCTAAAACAAGGTATGTGCTTCCCTGAAGATTAGTGTCACATGATACACGATTAGCATTACAATCTAGTTATGAGTCACTGTTTACTTTTAAGGTACAACATTCTGTAAGTCAGAGAGAAGAGATACTCAGTTATTAAAACTCGTGCACAATCATTTACTTTAAGGTACAACATCTGTAAGTCACAGGGAAGACATACTCAGTTATTAAGACTCATGCAGAATCTGCATACAACATCAAAGTCAACAGAAGAAGACAATGGAAAGCATCAAGGATGAAACATGCAAAACTTGTAAATTGGGTGAAACAACATAACAATTCTCCAAACGCAGTTAACATGAAATTGGTATCTTATAAAAAAAACTAGCAAACACAGCCTAACTAAGGAGGTCTACATTCAGTAGCATTGCATCTTCTGAAAATGTTTGCATTCAATACATTGCCTGTGACATGCATTTAAGTTTTAATGTAAAAGCATGCACATCATAATTTATACAATTATACATGCATCTAGATATTTATTCAAGAGTTTCTGAAGAATTTTGACAAGCTGAGACTTTGACAAGTTGAGATCCTCTCAAAGGCATGCTATCTATGTAAATCACAATGAATAAGAATTTATAACAAAATCCTGTTGACATCAAACCCATCTCAGAAGTTCTTAAATGAAAGAACTTGTAACGGATGCAAATTTATGTACCATTTTGCATCTGCAAGAACTTTCATTCGGCCCCATCATCGGAGAACATGGAGGAAGCGGAGAAGTAACTGAAGAGAAGTTCCTGTCAAGCCCACGTTCAGCTAGATCTGGAAAACCACATGCAACTGCAATACAGCACATTGAATGCATAGCAATGAAAAAGTATAAGCAGTGTATGTGAACGTCACAGAGTAAATGTGGGTTAACATTTTATGCATGTACAATATAACTATATATAATAATATAATATATAATATAAAATAATATATCATCTAGATATGAAGTTGAATTTTTGTTATAAATGTAAAATACTGTTATGTAAATACTGATGTGACAAACAATAATAAACAAAAGTTCATTTCAAAAGTCAGTAGCCATCTTTATAAGGCCTAAAAAAATGTTGTGTTTCCGGTAACAGAGCTAAAAAAAATTGGGTAGGTAGGTCGGAAAATATTTTTATTTTGGTAAAATATTTTTATGCAGTGACTATCCGAAAAAGTATACCCACTAGTCTTTTTGCACGCTGAAACAAAGTACGTGTTCTAAGCAAGTATAAACTGCCTATTTCCCTGACTGTCTGCACCTAAAACTGCTCTAGAAACAGTCCTATTTATTTCATTTTGTTGACGTCTCTTATGTTATGTCAATACAAATGTTTTTTAAAAAAATTAAATTTAAATTTGAAAAAAAATTTGAATTTTTTTTTATTTTTTATTTTATTTTTACAAAAATATTTGAGTCGCGACCGTAAAAATGGGTCGGTCGGGTTACCGGAAACACAACAATTTTTTTACGCCTAATCAGTTGATGAAGAGACAATAATCTTGGTCAGTCATCATTCCAGTTCCTTCCTTGAGAGCCAATCCTCTTCCCATTTTCAATGTCACTTGTCTTGCCTGATGCCTTTCGAGTCTTGACAGTGAATTCCAGTTTCACCCCTTTTATTCCCTTCCTGCTCCAGCCCCATTCACCTATTCCACCCGCAGTTGATGATCTTGGTCTTTTTCCACCACTCTCTTCCTTCCCTTTTTTGGCTATTCCAAATCCAGTCCATTCCCTTGGAAGTCTCTACTCAACTAATCAACTCTGCCCAAGCATAGCTGTACACAGGGAACAGTTATGCTGGCGATTGATTTACTAGAGCTCTATGACTCTGTACATCTTCAGTCAATCCACTCAAATAACATCTTTGTAAATTAATTTGCAGTTAAGTATTTTAAAAAAAATTCAACTTAGATGTAGCATTCTGGAAAATTTTATAAAGAGCGAGGAGAAATAGTGATTAGAAGAAATAATGTACATTAAATTTTGTGCAAGGTTAAACACCAAAAACAAGTGACGACAAAACCTTGAGTGAACTTACCCAAGTTTGGCTTCATTAGTAAACTTTGTCTTTAGCAAACCAAATATTCAAACTGTCAATCTGGAAAATCACATCAAAGTTATAAACAGTGTATTTAGTAATATTCGTTAATATGCTCCAATAGAAACTACTCATGAACAAGGTCATAAGGTCATTGGTTCCAAACACAACCACAGCAATTCAAAAGCAAGTTATCTTTTATGCATCTACCACAGTCTATACAATGTGATTGAAGGCTGAACTGGCCAAAAGCAACCCGTGGAAACCATACGTTGAAATCTTCTGGTCCCGCACTGCCATACGTTAACATGGGTGCATTAGTTTACCCTTTCGGTACAACCCCCCCCCCGTTGACATTAGAGTTGCCCTTTCAAACTTTACTCTCTAGCTATGTTCAGATCCCTTAGAAATGTTCAGTGTTTTCAAGGGGTTCCATATCAGGAACTGCTTTATACACTAGGGTTGACCATTCTCTCACCATCGAATCCATGACACCTTTTTTGGAAACTATCAATTGTAATTCCTTAACTACAGGACTACAGACCTATGATTGAAGGCCTATAGCTCTAGGGCCTATAGGCTACTCCAGTCAACAGTAACTAGGCCCAGGGTCGGATTAAGCAATGTGGGGGCCCTGTTCGGGATTTTTTTTAAAAAGTCATCAGGCGAAATTTTTGGGAAAATCATAGCATACTGAACACTGATATTTCTCAAAAGAGTGAATTTTTTTAGTTAAGTTCTGTTATGTGAACGCTTGTCGAACATATCAATGCAGGTGTGATCATGTACAGTTAAATAATGCTGAGTATAGACTTCAGTGTAGAAATTTGCAGCCTAGTCGTCAATGCACTCTGAGTGCAGCACTCTTTCTATAATCAAGAGCATGCTCTCAACTGGCGCACAGTGTGCATTCTAGTCCAGAGGAAGATTTAAGGTTTCTGGGGCGATTACCAAGGCATGCAGTGTGAAGCAGGAAAAGGGGTTTGGAGAGGAAATACTAGCCTAGTCTTTGACTGAAAGAATGCGTCATATGCACTACGGTATTGACACCAAAAGGCATATGTACTTCTAATGACTGTTGAGAGCAGACACCAAAGCAATTAGAATTCCACCTTAGAGCAATCCAGCAATGTCACATACTCAAGTGCATAACTTTGTCCACAAAGTGATGGTGACCTGTCCCTCCTCCCTCACTTATTCAGTATTCCAGATAACTACCGGTAGTCTCTGTCTTTAATGCACATTGTACATATAACTGCTAAAATAACTGGCAATGCCTTTAACGAGCCATAACTCTCATGGTGACAATATAACTTAACCAATGCACTACAATCAATAATAAGCCCAACTCAAGACACAGCAAGAAGCAGAACCATGTTCAGAATATTACAGTGAAAACCTACAAAACTGATATTGCTCAGCACCTGAATTCCACGTAAACTCAACTCAAAACTAAACCGCTACAGTAGCTCACCGTTGTTTAGTCAATGCTTATCAGAACAGACTGTCTTAGTCAGACCATGCAAAGCTATCAAATTAACAGATCTTAATCCATTCACAGACACTCGTAACTGTGGTTATCAAAATCGCAGTGCAACAGTACAATTTAGGATCAGCATATATAGGGTCTACTATATTGGATTCAGCTTGCCCGTAATGCCAAACCAATCAGAAGCCTGCACGAAAATCCCATAGCCTGTGAGTCATACTACCTGACTGGGGGAAACTCCACACTAAACCCAACGGCCAACGCCTGCACAAAGCCTGCACGAGCTTCATTCACAACGGCTGTGGCCAAAATAGTATTGACAAGAAGAGCATATTGACCTGGCTTGTAAATAGTGTAAACTCCACTGTAGAGCAAAAGTGAAAGCACGGCCAAGATAGAGACTTAATAAGATACAAACTGAATTATTCTATGAGCATCAAGTGCACTTAATTAATTTATAACTTTTCAGTAGAAAGGTTGAAGAGCATTCTGGATATTAAAAATGTAAAGTCCACTTGAGAAGAGCGACACAACCAGACAAAGAATCACTTAGATTTTCAGTTTCATGCTACCCAGTATTTCCTTACGTTGAAATAGTCAGTTGTAAGTCAACTAAGGCACAGCCTTTCTTCACAGGCTAATTAATTGCTTTATAATCTGTGCTCTTGTGAGGTACTCAAAAGGCACTATTTATCAAATGTCCTGCTAGTTGCTACACAAAACTTTGCTTTGCATGCAATTTTCATTTCCACTGCTATCCATTGTCAACTTCATTATGAGCTCCAAATCAGGACAGATTTCTAACCAATATGAATTACCAGTGCTTCTGAAAGACTTATTCTGCGAGGAGCTCTTTAGATTAATGATAAGATACAATCAGGGTTTAAAGTGGGTGGACACACGTGGGAATGGCGATCTACTGCTCTCGAAAATCTTGGCCAGCGTTCCCACTGCTCATCATGATGAACCTCTGGAAACACATGCATTTCAATCAAATTCTTCATCAGCGTTCCCTCTGCTAACCCAAACCACTTTAACCACTGGATACTATACAGTATGAAACTTTGTCATTTGTTCATGTCTTTTTCACAGCTAGTAAGCAAGTAAGAAATGTGTATGAACCATGTGAAAATTTTAGACAAGTTTCTAAACATGCATCACTAAACACTCAGAACTGCAAATGTTTTGCTATTCCATACAAGCATTTATTAAGACCAACTGCCTATACCACCCTTTGGTTTACATGACGGTTAAATAAGTGCTTAAAGCTACGGCAGAAAACATTCACCTATGTAGCAAAGAAATACAATTTAAGTGCAATCTGTTTTATGAATGCTAATGCATTTAGAAAATTAAAACAATTAATGCTAATGGATTTAACACATTAACATAGTTCAAAGAAATGCCAAAAACTCTGTTTCTGCAGAGCAATTGCAATTTGACATGGACCAATTACTTTTTTAATATGGCCTATTCATATGACCTATTTGCAATGTCAAATGACAGTACCAGTGTGTCAAGCCTAAATCTAAAGCTTTGTATGTTCAATGTCTACTGTGCTCTATAGTACAATGCCAATCTGGTCCACTATTACCCAGCTCTTCAGCCAAATAAAAGTAGCCCAGCACAGGGAGATTGAAGTAAGTGGTTCTTCAATCCTTATTGACATTTCATGATCTAATTGTCTAGATTGTCAATACTGTTGTGCAGGGTCTGTGACATTTCCCCTTGACATTTCCCTACAGGTCACATTATCTCCTCTTTTGATCAATTACCACCAGCATAAAAATGCACAAGAAAGTTCATTATTTTTATTAATTATCAAGTAGATATACATTCATGAACCATTAAAACCATTATGAACCATTGTGGGGCACGGCGGTGTAGTGAGTATGTAACCATATGTTCATCGCCTTGCAGTCAAAGGGTTGCAGGTTCGAATCCACCTCATGTCGCCGTGTAAGGACCTTGGGCAAGTCCTTCACTTGCAATTGCTCAGCACTTCGGCATGAAACTCCGATGCAGTGTCCGCGCTGCATTCGGGGAGCGCCTCGGAGTGGAGAGAGCTTGAAGGAGTGCTATAACAAGTGCACATACAAACAAACAAATTTAAGAATTTTGGACAAGTTTATAAACATGCATCACTAAACACTCAGAACTGCAAATTGTGTGAGCACTATTCCTTACAAGTAGCTCAGACTCAATCACTGCTAACTTACACATGTCTTACATCTATATAAATAAAGAAATTTAATATGAATTTAATATATAGCACTTACATCTAACTTTAACATATCCTGCATCTTATATAGTAAATTTAGGGCCATCCATATATTACCGGTACGTGCCATACATTATGCATGCAAAAATTGTAAGCTTCTCATACTCTTCACGTTACAAGATGAGTACTGGTACTATAGTAAATATGTAGATATAATTATATATTTATATATATATTTGATGTGTGTATGTATAATAGATTATATACATGGCCAGCAAATAACTGCTTCATCCCTTTCTATCAAGGTCACTCTTCGCAGAAAAATAAATATTTTCTCCTATGTGATCTACAATATCAATATAATTTATGCAAGCAGTGAGGAACATAGTTCAAATTATCAAATTGATAGAATAAGATTTTTCACTTTGCTGGTTTAAAATTTCCAATTCAACTAAAGTCAGATTTACCAAGTTTCAGCAAAGTGGGAATTTACTTTTGAACAGTAATCGAAAACTAAATTTTCTTAACTCAATTGATTATCAAACTGGTCTCTATGTATGATTCTCAAAAATAAGAAAGGTCAAGAAAAGGTCATCATTTCAACTTCTTGCCAAACGTAAACTTCATATGCCACACTTCTGCGAAACTGTTCAGCTCTGACTCATTTTTGCTAACATCTGTTCATGGTCACCCACGCTTGCTCACAGGAATGCATAATTTGCATATGTGGTTTAAATTATTGAAAAAGCACAAATCAAAATGGTGCAGTCAAACTTAACAAAGAAAAGTCTAAAATTATACAGATGCTTTGCCATAAGGCTGAATTTCAAACACAAATTGAGAATGATACACAGACAACTGAGCAGAATGAGCAAGCAGAAAGTTTCACGAACTACGTCAAGCAACAAAAGAGCTCTTTAACAAAGAGCAGTTATTATTTTAGGTATGACCAGAGAAAGAGATGGATAATAATCAGATGACCTTCTAAATAATGATAAGTCTGGATAATAAGAACTGATCTAAGTATTGTGGTTCAGAAGTTTTATAAACTACAAACCCAATTTAAGATCAATCCTATGCTGAACAGGAAGCCAATACTAAGTGGTTATAATTATGTTCATGCTTTGATAATTATAGGTCAACTAGTTTTTTGCTCCAGCCAAATAGTTTTGAACTTTCTGCAGTTTCAGCATGCTCACTTATCAATACCAGTAAAAACAAGCTGCAGTAATCTAAGCAACTTTCGTTTGCTAGAGGTATCCTTGAAGACATGGCACATGTCACCATTTTAATTCTACATAATACCGTATGTTATGGATGAACGTATATGACTTGCAAATACCATTTACATGGTAAAAGAAACAATCAGGGTAGAATTGAAAAAATAAGACTTTACAAGCAGAATCTGCTAGCTCAACAAAAGAGTAGCTCACTTTCAAATTGCTTAAGCTGCTGTGTTCTGTCTTTTGGCTCATTTAAGAGGCTTAAATCCCGGGCTAGCACAGTTTATGCAGAGGGACCGAAATGGCTTAGCATCCATTCAAATGGGAGCAGTGGTGAAGGCCACTAAAGGACACTAGCAAGTCCTAGTGCTACAAAATAAGTAACTGAATGACACTAACAACTTTTACAAGTTTACTTTTTACAAGTTTACATATAAGTGACAGGAACAGGTCCTCACCATGATAGTAGTGACAAGTTAACAAAGTGGGAAAAACAGAACAATAGAGGCATATGTAAGCCTTATCAATTAAATGAAGAAATATTAGACAATTGCGCAGAGGGGCATTTTTTCCAAGGGGAATAATGCAGTGCGCAAAATCGGGGGGTTTGTCAAAGAATATAATTTCATAAAACAAAATCTGGGGGATTTTTTCCGCAAGATTTTGTCTGGGGATAATGTCCAAGAGGATAATGTCCTAAAACAGCGAACATGCCGAACAGTGCACTAGATGAATAATTAAACGCATAACAGTGCACTAGGTGAATAATTAATTGAATGCATAATAACCACTTAAATACCAGACAGAAATACATCTAACAGATGTTTCATAGTGTAATATGTCAAATCAGTCATACTAGGATCTTACACCTAACCTCATAGGCGTAATGTTCTATATTGTGACGGTGGTGTCCAGTAACCACCACTTTAAAAAGTGGTGCTGATAGTCACCACCACCTTTTGGTCTGACAATGAAATTTTTTTAGGAACATGAAAGCATTTGGCTGTCTAACATATAAAAAGCTATTCATGATTAGCATCGCAATGGCTCCAATGCTGATAGAGGCCTATACATTCTACAGTGTGTTCACTGTCCACAATCATGGCTTATAACCTAAGCAGAGAACGGAAGGAATTCCTCTTCCACTTTAAATTTGGGAAGGGAACGTGAAGCAATTTCATCCCACAAATCGCTATGGCTCCGAGGCAGTGGCATGCTCATGCAACCTTGTGGAATCAATATTAGGCTTACTATCAAAATAGCATTGAAGGGACCTCCATTACGCTCTGTACCTTCAGCCGGCAAAAGTTGGCTAAGACTTTAGGGAAGGGTCAGCAAGAATATAATAGGAAGAATCTGGATAAATTTGTGAAAGAGCCGTGTTTTAAACATTCATTTAGTGATCCGTGAGTGGAAAGATCGTGGAGTGCACCCGCGAGAAAGACGAAAGGAGGTAAAGAGTGAGAAAGGAAAAGGAAGGGAGTGAGAGAGTTCTGGTCAGAGTTAATATTAAATTTGTATCTTTTGAAGTGGTACAGAAAGCCGAGGAAAAAAGCAACTGAGAAGTTGTGAGCCAGGGACTAGTCACCACCTCTTCTACGCTGAAAGTTACGTCCACGCCTAACCTATATTAAATTATGAAATGCAGGCACTGGAAATTTCTAAATTTTCTCTTTTGTAGCATGTATACAATATAAAATAGATATATTTATTTATATATGAATATGCATACTTTGCAACTTTGCATATATATATATATATATATATATCCATTGATATATATATATGCATTGTGCATGCCTGCACCATGTTAATAATCAGCAGATCACTAACTGTTGATCACCTAGTAGCTCAAAGACGAGACTAAATATAGACTACTCTAAATTGCATGTGCTCTTTCAGATTTTTCAAAGACTATGCATTGTGGGCCTACAGCAATATAAGCTCAAAACCAATACTTTGTTTCTTATCCCGTTTTACCAAATTCTTCAGGCACCATCATTACAAACCACTTCTTTATCATGACTATAATTCCCATACCTATGCAGTAATGCCTGTAAACCAATGCTTTGGATTCTTCATTCCAATCGTAGGTTTTCGCAGCAGTCTATTCTGAAAATGCAAACTGAATAGGCCCTAACTCCCACACTGATAAATTAACAGCTTTCGTCTTGTCATTGTTATTGGCCTCTTCCTACGCAAAAAGTTTGGCGGTTTGGGTCTAAATAATCATCAAAATGCACTCTCAACACTTCAGAAGAGGCACTTTTTACTCTGATCAGTGTCTTTACAACAAAAGTTGAAAGGTTTAAATGGCATGGTTATTCACATTTTGATCCATTACACACACTTCTTGGACTATTAGTAATGAAACACTGTTATCTAAGTTATAATAGTCCTCACACACGCACACACAGACACACACAAACACACACACACACAAACACACACACACACACACACCTTGACACTTACATTTCAAATCGGCTGGAACAATATTCAGGCTTTCCGAGAAATAGCTCTACATTTCTCCACTGAATTTCCTAAACCGATACCGACTGAAGATGCTACTTTCTGAAAATCAGAACTGGATCATAAACCGTACGGATGTCCAACGTACGTTAAGCCCACGCGTAAAAAAATCATTTTTACCATTAATAGCAGTCATCGGTGGACGTTTATCGACGCTGGGAAAAACCATCGGGAATTTACGGTTTCCCGGAGTAATAATCATAATCTATCAAGAGCCGTTTTAATATTTGAAGGCTAACAATATTATAGGTGCATTGGCTCTGAGCCAAGAACCGTTTCTCCAGGGTTAGCTTTGATCCATAGCCTACAGATGGATCAAAGCCATCGATATTAATAGATCTAAATATAAATATCGATGATCAAAGTAGAATGATATAGTTAAGGCCAGATCAGACGCACTGGGGATCGAGGCATGCCAGACATGAGGACCGACGAAGCCTCTATCTGCGCTTCATCGGGTTTAGCATTCTCTCCAACCTGTCCCTTTCAGTAGCCTAACGTTAATTGTCAAACCCCTCAGTTCCTCGCCAAATAGGGGATGTATAATTGTAGCCTATATAAGCCTACATAATTAGAGTTAAACATGGTAGGGCTATATAGCTGCCATTGTCGACCTCACGATTGAATTGCAAGAGGAAACATACCAAACAGTGCTTATATTTATAAATTAATCTAACCCCTTCCCTCCTCTGTGGAATTCCCAGGGTGAGAATTGCCGGGGGGGTTGGGGGGTCAACCCCCCAGTCTTTTGTAGAGCCCCATGTTAAAGTATGTTTTTCATACCCCAATTTCAAGTTTATCATAGCTAGGCCAACCCCCCAGTTATTTTTCCACAATTCTCATACTGGGAATGCCCACGTACTGGAATCAGGGTTTCTGTGAGTTGAAATGCTCGAGCGTCCGGCGGACGATGGCCGAGGCGTTCGTGTAGCACTGATCAGATCGAGCAGCTATATATATATATATATATATATATATATATATATATATATATATATATATATATATATAGGCTTAGGTCCTATAGGTTTGTGGAGTAGTCTAAATGTGACTTTCTCCTCCCCCTCCCATGTCAACTGTTCAACAGAACTTCCAGGACTTCCGATATAGGCTAATATAGCCTATATGTAGGCCTATATATATACAATTATATATATTGGAATGCACGATCCTTTACGGGCGAGTTTGCCTATAGGCAGGCCTATAGCCTACATTTCCCAAAGCCATCGTGGAAAGAACCTTTGCATCTTCATAATAGGCTATCACGGAGAATTGGCATCACGCAACAGAATCTTAGGACGTTCCTCTTCCTCGAGCTGCCATCAAACTAAGCTTATTATTATATAGGATGTAGCCTACCGTAGGCCTACGTTATCTGCGACAGATCGATTTCGTGAGCCTTCGAAGGCTTCGATCGATGATTTGCGGTGATTCGCGGTGGCAGCATCGCTTCCTTCTGATAGGCTATATATCGCTCTTCTCTTCGATCCCGCATCAACGACTAGGCCTAATGCATGGCATTGCATGCGAATGAATGCATCCTAATCCTAACATCCTAATACTGAAATCTGCTGTTTTAATCGTTTCATTGTTACATTATTTTGTTCTGTTGATGTACCCGTAGGCTACGTAGGGCCTATATACTGTTCAGCCTAACTGTAAAATTTTATTTCCTGGGTTCAATAAACGAATTGAATTGAATAACGGAAATTCTGCGTAGGCTACAAGAATAATTCATACCACAATCTGTGGATAAAAATCGGTCCGTGATCAAAGTGTAATTTCAGCTAAGCACGGGCTTCTACCCCCCCCCACCCTGAGCAACCGGGCGCAATCCATCTTCTCCCCCCCTTCCTTGGCGAACCTTCCATCCCGGCAATATGTAGGCTATACGCTAATCTTGTCCCTCTCGGAGCCTCTAGCTCCTCCGGAGAGTGAAGGTTTCTGGGTGGGGGAGGGGAAACGAGCGTCCAGCAGACGATCGCCGAAACACTGTAGCCTATAGCGCCGATCGAGACGGAGAAGCTATAGGGCTTGGGGAGAGATGTGCCCCTAGACCCCATACCCATAGAAAAATTTTGCCATCGCGGCTTGCACTTTCAGCATTTTAAGCTGTAGCCTAGTCTCAACTACATTTCTCTACTATTTCAGTGGAGTAATTGCTGAAAAGAGTGCCATGGTCTAGCTAGGCCTAACACTATACCTATCTAACTAGACCTATAGGCCTACTTACAATAATAATTACTTTTGAGTTTCCACATTGCAATGGTAGCAGTTTAAGATGTCATCTTAGCAAAATTACTCAAAAACGGCAGTGCCGATAAGAGTGGTTTAAGATTTTAATAAATAGTGGAACTCGATCGGGCGAGATGAACCCTTGGGGAAGTTGGGGCATGATGGATCCCGTCAATTTAAGTTATCTAAGATGTCGCCACCTTCCGAATTAAATTTAATTAAGGCTTACTCAGTGCTAAAAGTGTAAACAAAATAAGTGGCTGGACGCCCCTTACATTTTCAGGTGTGCTGGCCAAATAAGTGGCAGGACGGCATAGAGATTTGAAAATAAGTGCCAGGACGCCGTCCATGATCGTCCTGCCACACTTTAAGCCCTGGGCTTACTGTAATACCACAATCATATTGTTGGCGCTTTGGTGATTTCACTGATTTGTCCAAACTAAACGACCGAAAACACATTTTATCGGTTTTTATGATGAAAAGCTGATTTTCGACCTGTCCGATCCTTCAGAGCGTCGCATCCCAATAGTTCAAATTTATTTTGATTTCCACGCTGTAGCCTAGACCTAATTGTAGCTTTTTACATCACCTTCACAAAATTATTCATGATTTCTGCAGTGCTCAGAGACATTATATACTTTAAGACTTCAATAATGTCTCCTTCCATTGCTTACAATATTTTCAATTTAGGCCTACAAACTGTAATGGTAACATTTTAGACTGTCATCTTAAGAAAAATTGCTAACTAGGCCTATGTTTCTGGAAACAGTTAGGCTTATCTGCTAGTAGGCCTATTCAATTGCACATTTTGACAGGCTTTTGATACAAGTAGGTAGGCTATATTTGATTAAACACTCCTTCTGCTGTATTAACAAATTCAACATTGGCTGGATATCCATGGAGTAGATTTAATATTTTATTAGTAAAAAGTTTATACACTATGCACGGGGGCGAGTTGGATCAGTCACCGACAAGGTAAGACGGACCCTGTGATCCATCTTGCTCCATCTGTGTAAAATTCTTCGTGTTATTTGACCTTTTAGATACAGTATAGGCCTGCAATACAATAAAATGCAATGCACATGTAGGCCTACGTGTAGCCTAGGCCTACATAACAATAATGTTGTTTTACTAAGTGTTCTAGGAACATATCTCATTTTGAAATGTAACACTGGAGAAAAGCCATTTAGTGGTACAAAAAAGTATTTTTTTACAAGTAGGCTAGCTATTGACATTAAATCGTTTTCATTATAATAGAATTGTATAGTTATATTAAAATGGCAAATAATATTACTATAATCATATAAAATTAAATTTTATTATGGTATAGGCCTACTATTACAATTCATGTGATGCAGAAATGTAGATACAAATGTCATGTAGGCCTAGTAAATAAAAATATTACGATTTGGTAAACATTTTCTATGGGGGAGGGGGAAGTAATTCAATTATGAGTAACTTCCCTCTAGAGATGCATACATTGAACACTGCCCTCCTTGACCAACCTTACCCCCTACCGACGTGAGTTTTGGCTCTTTTCTTATTCCCTCTGTTTTTCACTGGGCGCAAGTTGCGTCCGCCATGTATTATATAGGGATAGAACTTAGAAGTCCCTGCATGCTTTGCAGGCCGATCAATGCATGCGGGTATAGGCCTACACGTTGAGCCAGCTGTCAAATCTGCCAGAATGCCCACAAGAAGTCCATAATTAGCCCATAAAACCCATATGGGGCTATTACAGTGACATTGCACATCTGGATTCAAGCAAATTCCCAGGAGATTGAGGAGAATGCTTGCAGGGTTGAAGTAGGCTAAGCCATAGACATCTAGATACATTGCATCAATCTTATATTTACGAATACGTAGGCCTATATACATGTATACGGAAAGATTTATTAACAGGAAATTGATATTCTTCAGGTTCCCAACCATCTGGTGACGATCGAAGTGGAGGCCGTCAGCAGTCACCTGGAAAAAGTTATAGGACAACACGCAGCGGGCCGCATGATTAAATGATAATAATTATTTAGCCTCTGAGCTAGACCATTTCTCAATCGGTTTCAAAAATGATTCAAGTTCTCGCGAACGATTTTGTGTCATAGAGAGATAGAGAGATTTATGCAAATCTGCACGTGCTATAATAGGCATGGGCGTCCGCAGGAATTTTTCTAGGGGGGCGCAAACTTTTGAATAATTGTCACATGGTCTAAATTTAATGGGTGACAGTTAGAATTTCCATATTACCACGAGAGAATCCTATAGCCTACCTATAAGTTATGCGTCCAAAGAAAGATATAGAGGTTCAACTTGTAGAACGAATCGATAATCACATTGAAAATCGTGTTGTAACAATCACAACCAAATAATCAAAATTCATGTGCAACTATGCGAAAAATCCAGAGGGGCGCACTTGCGCCCCCTTGCGCCCCGCTGCGGACGCCCATGATAATAGGCCTATTTATTTTGACGCAATCAGACCATGATGCGTTAGCCGAAGACTGAAATGCAGTGGTTGATGCATGATAGATCTAGGCAAACACGCGCGTAGCCTATAATGCCTACAATCAGAATGTAGAGTCTAGAATTGAATCAATCTGAGAAATAAAACTTCAGTAAGAATTTTAGTCAATAATTTTAGCCATAAAACGTGTTAGATCTGTGGTCGACGATTAGCCTAGGCCTATGCACAGGCCATAGGTAGGCCCTATATGCACAGACCATATAGGTAGAAATTATTAGTTAGAATTTCAGTTAGAATTTCAGGCCGAAAGTTCAATGTCTGGAAGAATTAAGGCTATTAGATCTGTTTGTTTTCGACATTAACAATAATTCCAGTTGTGGCCAGACTTGATGCCTCTCACAGGCGTCATTAATCACGGATAGTCGTAGAGAAAGGAGCGAAAGTCTATAAGCGATGCAGGGCCGGATTTAGGCATGTTCAACATGTTCGGCCGAACAGGGGCCCCCACACTTTCCACACTTTAGGGGGCCCCCACAAATGCGGGGAAATATTTTTTGAAGCAAATTTCGACGAAACGACTATTTTTCCGGAAAATTTCGCCAGATAACTAAAAAAAAGGCATCAACTTTTTGGCGGATGAAATGGT
Organism: Lumbricus rubellus; assembly: GCA_945859605.1. Classification (NCBI taxonomy): domain Eukaryota; kingdom Metazoa; phylum Annelida; class Clitellata; order Crassiclitellata; family Lumbricidae; genus Lumbricus; species Lumbricus rubellus. The sequence goes on along the minus strand of OX243811.1, from coordinate 48,331,641 downwards.
ATGATTTTCCCGAAAAAACATTTTCCCCGAAAAATTTCGCCAGATGACTAAAAAAAGGCATCAACTTTTTGGCGGATGAAATGATATGATTTTCCCGAAAAAACATTTTCCCCAAAAAATTTCGCCAGATGACTAAAAAAAAGAAGAATATCCGCAAATATTTTCCGAACAGGGCCTCCACAAAAATTTTCCTAACAGGGCCCCCACAAAAATTTCCCGAACAGGGCCCCCACATTGCTTAATCCGGCCCTGAAGCGATGATCCTCTGGTTAACTGGTTTTGATGTTGATGCTTCTGATAGCTAGCTACTATTCAACGACGAGTCATTGGCTACATTCACGTGTTTTCTGAGGGGAGCATATAAATTGTGGAACCTGTTTAAATTTAAGTTCGGACAAAAATGACAAATGTCCTAAGATGAATGATATTTGACTGGCGTTCCATTTTAATAATAAGCAAACATATAGCTTATGCATTGACGATGCAACTAATTGCCGCAGGACGCAAAGTCAGTCTGTTCTCGTAATTATTTCCGCTCGAACGCCGCATAAGCTGTACGTAGGGGTTTAAGCAGGAAAAGTCGAGAAGCAGCGTATTTTTTGAAGTATAGACTCGATCAGAGTTTATAGAAAGTCTAAAAGAGGAGGTAGACGACTTCCGTAAATAGGTTCATAGGCTAGTGTATATCCTACGTTGGATCAAAATTGAACCAAGAAGCATGCATCGACTAAGATATCGAGCATGCCGATATTATCTGCATGAGAGTAGGCCTATTTAATTCCGTGACAAACAGACGACTGCAGAAGTAGCCTAAGCCTACTTCGGTTGAATGAAGATACATCTCCATTCGAGTGACTGTATAGCAGACCGGCACGTACAAGATAACGAGCATATCGATCTGCATGAGCCATGATGATTATAATTCTGTGATAAACAAACGACTATAAAAGTGGCCTTCGCCTACTTAATTCGGTTGTACGAAAACGTAGGCTAGGCCTATATGCCTCCATTCAAGTGACTGTAACAGACCGACACGTACAATGTCGGCTTTTGTTGGCCGTAGAAGTCGTATTGTTGTGCTCTCCAAATACGTACTGGCCATTGTGATCTACACGGTGGTGATCGTCTACATCAATCGGTGTCCTAAAGAATCATCAGTGGATTCCTTCGAGTCAGACGTTTGGACGCCGGGAGATCGAACTGTGGACAACAAGATTAAGTTTCTCGATGAGATGCAACAGCCAGATGCCCGACCGTTGTCCAAATCAAACTCATCACTGGTCAACAACAGCAGAGACAACGACAACAACAACGACAACAACAACGACAACAACAACGACGGCGACAACGACGACTATCGAGAGAGAGAAGGAACAATCGGAGGAGAGTTGACCCGTCGTCAACCGACGACAGACCCCGCAGTCAAAAGCACGCTAAGCCTACCGAGAAACAACGGTACTTATTGTTAATATTACAGCTACATGTATATCGCATCTCTTGTCACGCTCAATCAATTTAGACGCGGAACTATGTTGTACATAGGCTACGGCGTAGGCCTACACATAGGGTTCTTTAGAAGTTTAGATCTCTATGTCGTCTTCTGCATTCATAAAACGCTATCGGCTTTCAAGCTTCAACGATAGTACAGTGTGGCCTACAGAAATAGAATCCGTCTTCTGAAATGTTCGTTGTTTGCATTATCAGTAGTTAACACTCTGGAACTTTAATACCCTCTCAACCTCCCTATCTTCCCTCAACCTTCCTATCTTTCCTCAACCTTCCTATCTTCCCTCAACCTTCCTATCTTCCCTCAACCTTTCTATCTTCCCTCAACCTCCCTATCTTCCCTCAACCTTCCTATCTTCCCTCAACCTTCCTATCTTCCCTCAACCTTCCGATCTTCCCTCAACCTTTCTATCTTCCATCAACCTTCCTATCTTCCCTCAACCTTCCGATCTTCCCTCAACCTTCCGATCTTCCCTCAACCTTCTGATCTTCCCTCAACCTTTCTATCTCCATCATTTGATTAGGCCTACTGTCCAACCGTCCCATTTAACCTGTTCTTCTTCCACCGTGACTCATCTGCTCCGCCGTTCCATCACCTCATCAATTCAATTTGCCAATCGCTCCATTGCCATAGCTGTCTCACCTCTTTCGAACAATCTCTTCTCCCCACCAGTTTTAAGACAAATATCTGAACGAACTCACAAAGCCTTACCTGTTGAAATCTCTCCGCAGGTCTTTCACTTAAAATTGAAACGTTGCTTTTTCACAAATCCAATTCTGATTCTCCCTCTTCTCCTCACCTCCATCGCCATTTTAACTCTAAACATCACCCACCTTAGCCGTCCGTCTGTCTGTCTGCCTGACTCTACGGATCTTGACTCTTTGCATGCCTGTCGCCTGTGAGTAGCCCCCCCCCCCATAAGCTGGCTCCCGTGACCTGGCCTTTATGGGCACTGTGCAAAACTCGAGAATCGAGATTACGAATGCGATTTAATAAAGCTCAGTGTAGGCTACTGTTAGCTTAGGATAAACTCCGCCACTGGTTGTTCCCTGCCACTGCCAGTCCTTAGCCTTGATATAGGACAGTGGTTCTTAACCAGTGTTCGACCGAACCCCTGGGGTTCGGTGAGCCAGTGCCAGGGGTTCGGCAGAGGTCCTCTGAAATATATACATATTTAGTGGAAAATCATTTGCTATTTTCTTTTTCTTTTTCGACTTTTCTTTAACAAATTTTGTTTGAAATAGATAATTGCCTACCAGGCCCTACCTTATGAAATTTAAAGCTGTTCACCCTGTTAACCTTATGTCTTACTGCTCTCCCGATAATTAGCACCGGCAGTCTTCTTTCTGTGAGGTAAGGTATAGATATGTAATTTTTCGTAGTTTTTTGCAAAAATAGCATCACAGGACGTACGCTAAAAGCAACTATTGCCCTTTTCTTATAATATTTATACCACAGACTGGCACAGAGTATGTCGAGCAAAAACGAAAAAATTATTGTTCTAACTTGAGGGGTTCGGTGAGTGGTCATAGATTTCTCTTGGGGTTCGGCTCCCTTGAAAAGGTTAAGAACCACTGATATAGGAGGAGAGCGACACTAACCATCTTCAATATGGCAGTGTCGTTAAACAACAAGTTTAAGATGGAATTAATAACCAACTATACTGGTACTTGATTAATATGAGGACGAGGAGAAGCGAAGCAGCAGTTCGAAGATTTCTATGACCCGGTGGCGGCGCCAGCTCTACAATTTCGGCAGGTCCTGTCAGGGTCATGGGAGTTATTTGGGAGGTCGAGGAAATTGATGATTAAATTTGAATCAAAAACATAAGCAGCTTTCCTAGGTAGGCCTATACACAAAATGAAAGAAATGATATCGTTGAACGCTTAGCCCAATTATTGTATCATATTCGTACATTAATTTCCTCATTAATTTTTAGAGCTAAATGTTAAGTATTGATAACCTAGGCCTACTGGTGCTCATGATATCAAGAACACAGGGTGTGGTAATAAGACGCATGAGTCCTGAGACATCATAGATATAGTCAACTATTATAGCCTACATGTAGACCTCTGAGACCTGCCTATACCATAACCGCTGCATGTCATTGTCGAGTTAGAACTTTCGACATGCCGCCAGAGGCGGATCCAGGGGGCAATCCGGCCATGGCCCCCCATTTAAAACTGCCATGGGACGCGGTCCCCCATTTGGTCTGAAATTAGCAATACGCATATGGGTGCAATGGCATATTTCCCCCCCCCCCGATTGGGAAAATCGCATGGGACATGGGCCCCCCTTTCGGTTATCCAATGGAGGACTAAAAAAAGGTCATCAACTTTTTGGGCGGATGAAAAGTACTTTTTCCTTTTTTCCTCAGCCAAAGACTGATGACTATTTGTTTTCGACCAACAACGAAATTTCGAAATTTTTTCCACCTGACCCATCCCAAGATCTAAGATTTTCGGCCCCCCACCCTTGGAAGAGTTCTGGATCCGCCACTGCATGCCGCTGCATGGCGGCCGGTGTCACGGGATATTCTATCCCTTTAGTGCTATCCGGGAGATCCGGGGATAAACTATTCTATCGCAGTTATTGAAAAATACGTATAATTGAAAAAATTATGACTGCAGTACCGGTAATGACAATTTAAAGCGACTCTATAATTGTTTTAAGTGTCCTGAGCAATAATGTTCTGCAGAGCAAGGCAACTCGAATTTAGTTGGCGACTCTAAGTGTGATTAAGAGTTCTAAGTGTTCTAAGTGCTCTAAAACCAAAGCAAGCAAAATTAAACACACGCATAAGTGTTTTTTTCAACTTCTCTTCAGCTGGGGGTACGATTTTTATGGACGGGGTATTCTCTACTTCATGGCACCTGCATTATAGGGCCTAGATCATTGAAATTCTGCAAAATGAGATATTTTTAACAAATTTATCTGCAATGGCATCAAAGCTCATTTTCTGCGCTTTATCCTTCTGAATGGAAATGATGGCTAGATCCGATAAGCGTTATTGTTAAGCCATGATTGTTGTGCGAAGATGGGTTTCAATTAGTTTCAAGCAGCTGAAGCTTCTTTCTGCTTCCGATGACGAGACTACGACAGGTGCATTCTATGTGCAACATTATCTTGAGCATTTCATAGAATGCATTTTTATACGACGTGCAGAAATTGTAGAATTCAAGAAGAGCTAGGCGTTGCAGAGTCTCTGAGAAGTGTAGATAGTGAACCATCTGCTCTTTCTCCTTTCCATAATTCTAGCAGTTCTAGCCATTTGCCTCACTTCAACGTCAAGGTCGTTTTGCTTCGTAGTGCCGCGCGAAAGGTGCACGACGTCAAACTTCATAAATGATGCATGGAATGGATTAAAAGCGACCGACTATAGGCCTAGACCTATTATTATTGTTTATTTCTACAAATCGCTGACGTAGCAGCGGCAATCCGGAAAGCATAATTTTAGACTTTACAACATATATATAGACCTCCATAATTGTCCTACTAGATAAGATCAGACGTAAAAGGCAGTCAGATCTAGCCCAATAATTGCACTGCACCACTGGTGATCTTGTGGGCGAGAAAAATATTGATTTTTCATTTAAAACTCTTAAATAAATGTAACGAAGTTATTAAAAATTCCAACGTTTTTGGCAAGTCATACTGCTATGACTGCCTTCTGCAAAAAATAATACAATAATTATGTAAGCAAAACGAAAATACACTGTCACTGTCACAGTTAAGAGTGAAGCTATTCCAGAATTCGACAACCGATTACGACGACGTATGAGATAATTATACGGAATAACCACGTCTCTTTGCAACTTCATCGATGATTCGTGGCCTAATATTATTCATTTATGCACATATGCACGATTGCATATACATTGCAAGATTATTATTTTTAGCTAGGACTAAGTCCTGTTGCCATGGAGAGACGAAATGGACGTTCGTATAACCTCCTCCCACTTTTTTTAAATTTATGTATGCAACTAATGCAAGAACATAGCCTACTAGGCTATATTGTTTGTGGGTGCAACTGAATGCACTCATTGAAATCACTAGTAAGAGCAGTCACTATTTTACTCTAGTCCCTGCACGAGGATGTACGTGTTGGCCGCCAGTCAACATAGGCCTACTCGTTTCGCATCTATAGCGACCAACAAAACGAACAAAGCCATGCATTAATCGTTAGGCCTATAGGCCTACTGCTGCATCGGTTCTCGATTGCTGCCACTCAACGTTTGCCAATTTGGGAGTGAGGTGGGACTGGGGTGGGGTTGGGGTGGAAATGAACAGCCACTTCGCTCTCAGTCCAACATTAATTTTGACGCAAGATGTTTTTAAATAGCCTATTTAAGCGTAAGCAACAATAAATATGACATGAAATTACTGGTGAATATTCACATCTGTCGCTAAGATAAAATGGCCACAGCCTACGTCTATAATAGGTCTATGGTGTGCAACATTGCAGTTCTATTATGGCACATTGCTATCACTGTAAACTGAAAATCAATTGCTGTTGGATGTGACATAATCTAACCAATCAATCTAACCAATCAATCTAACCAATCAATCTAACCAATCAATCTAACCAATCAATCTAACCAATCAATCTAACTAATCAATCTAACCAATCAATCTAACCAATCGATCTAACCAATCGATCTAACCAATCGATCTAACCAATCGATCTAACCAATCGATCTAACCAAGGACACAGCAACCGATGCGACTCGTTGAGTTTCGAGTAACCGTCAATGCGCTGCATGCTCTCTGTCTAATTTCGATGCGTGTTAAGTTGTTGCTTTGTGATAGGCATTGATAGCCCGGCCCCACCTATACTAACTCAAATTGATTTTAGTTCGACAATTCTTTATAGACCCGTGGAATTTAATGTAGACCTAGACTACTAGGATAACTACAAAATTTTAGATGATTTTGCATGATCAGCTGTAGCATGTATAGGCCTACTGCAATACATGGGCGGAGACCTGGGCGGAGGATTGGGGGGGGGACGGACGGGTAGCCGAAGGAAAGACGCGAGATTTTTTGACGGTCGAAAATTTTCCGCGACCCTTTTCCCAAGAAAATTTTCTACTTCCGTCGCCAAAAAAGTTGATGACTTTTTTAGTCATTTCTTCAAAAAAGTCCAAAAGTCAAGAAAAATTTCTATTTTCGCCGCCAAAAAGATGATGACTTTTTTGGCCCAAAAAGTCCAAAAGTCTATAAAAATTAAACAATTTATATTTTCGCCGCCGTAAAAATTCAATTTCGCCTTTAAAATATTATTTTCACACGCCGTGAAAGTCTCAATTGACGCTCAACTTTGGGGGGGAGGACCAATACATGGGCCGTCCCCCAACACCTTTTTGGGGGAAACCGTCCCCCTCCTGTTCCCCCTAGGTCTCCGCCCATGGCATTCGACTACCCCATTGTTGAATTGAAATGGAACATAACAGAGCTCTAGCATTCGACTACCCCATTGTTGAATTGAAGACTCCCCTTGATAGATGGATTTGGACGCAATAACAGTAGCCCATGCCTGGTCGTTTTGAGCCGATCTTCATACTAAGCCTATCGTAATCGTAATCGTAAACTCGAAATTTCTAAAGCGCTACTAGAAAGCCAAGCGCGGGGCACCAGCTTATTCACGAGCGCCTATTATAGTTTCTGAACATTCGTGGCCAGACAAAACACGCAGAAATTCATGGCTTCCTATATTAATTATATGCACTGCTGTCTGTTTGGAAACTCTATAGGCAAACCGGAAGTTCTACGCAATCTCTGTAACTGGAAAAGCCTTAGTGCTGTCGCAATCTATGTGAAAATGAATGATTTATTTAATTAATGCTGCATACTGAAGCAGTCGACATCCGAGGTAGTCTTGCATCACTCTGTTGTGCCGAAATACATGTAGCCTACCTCCGGAAATCGTATAGCTTACAAAGAATTGATAGCAGAATATAATTTCCAGCAAACCAATCAAACAAACAAAATGTCTAACAACATGGCGAGAGGCACGCTCAACAGAGTAGTCACGTGACCAACATAGAGGGATCGTCTGATAACTAATGGCCTACTGTCGTTTTTCTAACACCCCCACTCGACAGTACCCCCATCTAACATTAGTTTCTAGTTATCAAGGCACAAGCCAATCTTATCTCTTAAGTTACACAGCTTGTCCCTTGTTAGAGGCTTGGTCATAATGTCTGCTAGCATTAGGTCACTAGGACAGTACTCCAAGTTAATTATTCCACGAAACTGCAAGTCTCGAAGATGGTGATGTCGAACATCTATGTGCTTGGTTCTTGCATTGATTTTCTCGTTGCTTGCAATCTTGATGCATCCTTGGTTGTCTTCATACAGAGTCGTTGATTCAATGCACGGTATATGTAGATCAGATAACAACTGTCTCAACCAAACCAATTCTTGACTTGCCAAAGAAGCAGCAATATATTCAGCTTCTGTAGAGCTGATGACAGAGCTACGGATATTTGCTTCTTCGATATCCATGAAATTACTCCTTCTCCGAGCTTAAACAGGTATCCACTGGTTGACTTGCGATCCGATCTGTCGCCTGCCCAATCTGCATCAACATACCCAATCAGTTTCAGATCTCCAACAGCTTCAAGCTTTAACTTCCAGTTAATTGTTTCCTTGAGATATCTGATAACTCTTTTTACTGCAGTCCAATCACACTGACGTGGTGAATTGACTTTCCGACATAAAATAGAAACTGCGGCTGCAATATCTGGTCTTGTTGTAGTAGCTATGTACAACAATGCCCCCACTGCTTGTCGATACTGTTCATTTGAGCTGAGCAAATTTTCTTCTCCTGTTATATTTAAATAGTCCACTTGCATTGGTGTTGCACATCCATTTGCATTCGTTAAACCAAATTCAGAAATAATTTCCTGAATTTTATTGATTTCAGAAATCAAGTAATTGCCTTGTTTGTCCTTTTCAATTTGAATTCCCAGGTATAAACTGACTTCACCTAAATCCTTGATTTCAAATTGCTGACTTAACATGTTTGCTGCTTTCTTGATCATCTCTGCATTTCCACAGATCAGCAGATCATCAACATATAACAATATGTAAACAATCACATTGTTACACTTCTTTGTATACAGACACAGATCAGCTTCACTCTGTTGGAATCCATCTGATTTCAGAATAGAGTCTATTTTCTGATTCCAACTTCTGGCTGATTGCTTAAGTCCATAAATTGCTTTCTTTATTTTGCAAACCTTTTGCTCTTGACCAATTTCTGTAAAGCCTTCTGGTTGATTCATGTAGAGTTCTTCTTTGATTTCTCCATTCAGAAAAGCTGTTTTGACATCAAAATGATTCACTTTCAAATTCTTTGATGCCGCAACTGTCAACAATGTTCTCAAAGTTGTATGTCTGGCTACTGGTGCGAACGTATCTTCATAGTCCTCACCAAATTTCTGAGAGAAACCTTTAGCTACAAGACGTGCTTTATGTCTTACATTTCCTTCGGCATCGTGTTTCAACTTAAACACCCATTTGCAGTCTATTGCCTTCTTTTCTGCTGGTAGATCACACAATATCCAAGTTTCATTCTCCTTGTGTGAATTCATCTCTTCTTGTGCTGCCCTCATCCAGTTTTTCTGCTCATTTTCTGTTAACATTTTTATCTCATTCCATGATGAAGGTTCCTTTCTAATTTCATTTTGAACCATTAATGACAGTCTTTCTGCTGGTATGCCTTTGTTACTTCTGGTAGATCTTCTGGGTTGAACAACATTTTCATCTGTTATTTCAGCGTCAACTGTTTCATTTTTATCATCTTCATTGACTTGATTAACATTTTCTGTAGGCATCTGAGTTTTGACTTCATTTTCATTTTTAACAGGCTCTGATTTTAATTCTGTGTTCTCTGGATTTATCATTACTTCTGTAATTGTCATTCCATCTGATTCATGTTCATCAAATGTTACACTGCGACTGATTATGATTCTGTTTGAATCTTTCAACAGCAACCTGTATCCTTTTGATTGTTCACTGTATCCTACTAGGATTGTTTCGATTGCTCGATCATCGAATTTAGTTCTTTTCTCTTTTGGAATGTATGCATATGCCTTAGACCCAAATATTCTGATATGTGAAAGATCTGGCTTTTCTCCATTCCACAATTCAAAAGGTGTTTTATCTGTAGCCTTCGTTGGCAGTCTGTTTTGCAAGTACACTGCTGTCATTACTGCTTCTCCCCAGTACTTCAGCGGTAGTGCTGCATCGAGTAGCATACATTTTGCCATTTCGATTATTGATCGATTCTTTCTTTCAGCTACTCCATTCTGCGATGGTGAGTATGGTACACTCGTCTGAAGTTTAATTCCTTCCTGCTTCAGATAGTTTCTCAGCTTATTTCCAGTGTATTCACCACCATTATCTGACCTTAGAATTTTCGGTTTTCTTTGAAACTTATTACTGACTTCTGCAATGAATTCTTGAAATTTCTCGAATACTTCATCCTTCCTTTGAATAAGATAGCATTTTGTATATCGTGAAAAATCATCGATAAATGTCACAAGATATTTGCTTCCTCCTGATGACATTGTTTTCATTGGACCACAAACATCACTGTGGATCAAGTCCAACGGATGTTTTGTGCGATGTGTACTGGCTTCAGGATATGGTTTCTGTGTGGTTTTTCCTTTAATGCAATGTTCACATTTAATCTTTACATTACATTCTTTGATTTGAATTCCTGTGGCAATTCCTTGCTTGTTAATATCTTTAACAGCGTTCGGATCTCTATGCCCTAAACGTCTGTGCCACACATGAATACAATTTTCATGTTTAGTTTCGAACTTGGCCATGTTTGCAACTTCAGGAATATTCTTACATGACAACTTGTATAAATTGTTTTCAGATTTTCCCACAGCCAACAACTTTCCATTGTATTTTATCAAACACTGGTTACCCGAAAATTCAATTTCCTTTCCTTTGCTTGCCAGTTGCTTCACTGATAACAAACTTCCTGTTAATCCTTGTGAATATAGAACATTTGTAACTTTGATTCTATTCACTGTGCCATTGTCTAAAATGCATTCCAGAAAACCATTTCCAATTCCATCTGCAATTAGATATGTTCCATTAGCAATGTAAATTTTGTCAGACTTTGTTTGGTCCAGTTCTGTAAAGAAATTCAGATTGTTTGTAATATGGGTTGTGGCTCCGGAGTCTATAAACCAGTCACTTGTTCTCTGACCAATGCCAATTGTAAAACTGCTATGATTAGTGTCATCGTTGCCTGGATCACTCAATCTTTCTGTTACAACATTTTTGGCTTTGTGTTTTAATTTTGGCTGTTTATTTTCTTGCTCCATTCTTGCCTTCCATACTCTACAATCCACTTTTAAATGACCTTGCTTTTTGCATATGAAACAAGTTCTTGTTTCTCTGTCTTTATGCTGTTTATCATGACGATAGTTAGTGCGATTGCTGGGTCTCGAATTGCTTGAGTACATTGCTGATTCATCTTTTGCTTCTGTTGAATCATTTTCTGAATCTTTCTTGCGCTTGTATGCATCAACAAGCTTGTTTTTAACATATTCTAGAGTTAGCTCATCTTCCTCTCTGGCTTCTAAAGCTGTTATCAATGTTTCGTACTCATCTGGTAGACCACAGAGCAATAGAGTCGCCACCTGTTGATCAGTAACTTCTTCACCAACACCACGCAATTGCTCAACGAGTTGCAAGGCTGCACTTATGTATTCTTGCATGTTCTGATTAATCTGTAGCTTTATCTTGTATAGCTTTTTGCGCAGATACATTTTACTGCTCAGATTAGATCTTTCATGCACCTTTTGTAACTCCCGCCACATTTCTTTTGCATTGTTACAATTGCAAATGTGTATTAACTGATTATCTTCAACTGATAATGATATTGTGCATTGCGCCTTCTCGTTCTTTCTTTGCCAACCGTCTGGAATTGGGTCAGGTGTGTCGTCATTCACAACTGTCCATAAATCGTCTTTAATTAATAACATTTTTACCTTGAATTTCCAGACTTGATAATTGCTGTTGTTCAATTTTGTTATCGTAAACTTTGTTTCGTTTGATTCCGCCATTTTGTGCTTTTTCTTGACAAGCTGACTCACGCGACTTGTTAGCGATTTTTACCAACGCTCGAACATAGGTTTACTATCGAAAAGTTCCGATTACTTTTAAACCTACAAAGTCGCTGTTCCGAGTCACTGTCTTATTTCTGAACTTTTAAGCATTACTTGGTAACTGGCCGGTAGCTGGGCCCATAACCTGATAGCAGAATATAATTTCCAGCAAACCAATCAAACAAACAAAATGTCTAACAACATGGCGAGAGGCACGCTCAACAGAGTAGTCACGTGACCAACATAGAGGGATCGTCTGATAACTAATGGCCTACTGTCGTTTTTCTAACAAGAATATCATTATGCAATGAACGTCAATCATGGGCAATGGATACAGCGTCAACAGAATATAATTGGGTTTTGACGACCACTGTTCGTATTCCTTACGTTATAAAAATTATCTGCATGTAATTAACAGAATGATGCCTATTTGATCATAGGCGTAGAGGACATTTCAGTGTTGGGGGGGGGGGCAAAAATGAGACTTTTGCAAGAAATTTTTTTTGTCATCCGGCCGAAATCTTAAGAAAAATTCCCAAAATTATGTTGGTCGTGTTTGCTGATTCTATCATACACTAGCTGGGGTACCCGGCGATGCCCGGGAATTTTATGTAAATAGCCGTGAAGCTATATGGCGACGGAATAGAAGTAGCAAAAGTTTGGGTTTTCGGGCCCCCATCATGGCTCCCTCCACTGGCTGGACTTGACGGTCTTCTGTCTACATGCAAAATTTCATATCAATAGCTGCAAAACTGCAAAAAAATTTCCCCAAATTTTTTTTGCCCCCCCCCCCCCCAAACAATGCCCTGCCCCACCCGGCCCCTGCGGGCCGAGGTGTGTGTTGTTGGAGCAAGGTGGTCCCGGTGGCATCCTGTCTAGCTGCAACGTTTCAGGTGAATAGCTCTGAAACTATGGCGATGGTGTAAAAATAGGGAAAATAGAGTTTTCGCCCCTCCCCCATTCTCCCTCTGGTGGTAAAGATTCGCCAAATCTTCCACTGGGTTGACCTGACGGTCCTGTTTCTAAATGCAAAATTTGACATCAATAGCTGGAAAAGGTTTCGCCCCCAACTTTTTTGGCCCCCCTAAACAACGCCCTGCCCCACCCGGCCCCTGCGAGGCGAGGTGTGTGTTGCTGGAGGGGCAAGGTGGTCCCGGTGGCATACTATCTACTATCTAGCTGCAACGTTTCAGGTGAATAGCTCTGAAACTATGGCGATGGTGTAAAAATATGGAAAATGGAGTTTTCGCCCCTCCCCCCATTCTCTCTCTGGTGGTAAAGATTCGCCAACTCCTCCACTGGGTGGACATGACGGGTGGACATGACGGTCCTGTTTCTAAATGCAAAATTTGACATCAATAGCTGAAAAAAATTTGGCCCCCCAAAATTTGTTCGCCCCCCTAAACAACGCCCTGCCTACCCGGTCCCTGTGGGGCGAGGTGTGTGTTGTTGTAGAGCAAGGTGGTCCCGGTGGCATACTATCTAGCTGCAACGTTTCAGGTGAATAGCTCTGAAACTATGGCGATGGTGTAAAAATCGGGAAAATGGAGGTTTTGGCCCCTCCCCATTTTCCCCCTGGTGGTACAGATTCGAAAACTCGATTTCTGGGAGGACGTGGCGGTCTTCTGTCTAAATGCAAAATTTGGAATCAATAGCTGCCCAAAAATTTTTTTCGCCCCCCCAAATATTTCACCCATCCTGGCCCCCATGGTGTTAGAAATTTGCCAACCCCTGCACTTGCTAAGTTTGATGGACCCCTGTCTAGGTGCAAAATTTCAGATCAATAGCTGCGAAACTGTGGGCGTGCATTCTGGACAAATATATATATATATACATACATACATACATATAAATAAATAAATAAATAAACAAACATCCTTGCTTATAGATATAGAT